>OY744524.1:41464277-41511777 GCA_963556195.1 Sepiola atlantica
ACATATATACATATATATATATATATATATGTTGAAGAGATGATCCAATGGATATAGAATTGTTGTTCTAGATTCATGGGAGGCCATAATCCATTTGATAACACTAACTCTGCCTAGACAGTTTGGTTGCTAAGCAACGCGTGCAGAAATCAAACAAATATTTGTAAAAGAAGGTTTCACTGTTAACTTGCAGCTTTGTTTGCACATGACAAGAAAGTCAATTATGATAAAAGTTGTTATTATTTCACGGCCTTCACAGCCGCAGTCACTGATGGGCTTCTATGGGGGTTCAAGAGGCAGCAATGCTTTTCCCGTCATCAAAGAGTTTTACTCAAATTCTTATACTTTATTCCGATAGTTCCATCAAATGGACTCTTCCTCGGATTTCTAGTCTAAATGTCTGTAGGATTGTTCTTTGGGTTTGGTGTTGTATATTAGATGTGCCAAAGACACCAGATGTATAAGAGGATTTTTTTGAATATGAGAATATAAAAAGATGGAGTTGCATTGAAACTGCCCAGTCAGTCGAAGAGGAAGGCGTCATGCAAGAACGCTACGTCTTAAACTATATATATTTCAAATGCGAGAATGTAAAATAAATACTTTGCAAACACAAAAGTTTTTTGAAAAAATACAAACATATAAAAGAGTTCATACGAAAAGAATATCCTTTGCTTGGTCGCAGAACCTATGAGTTTTCTATCTGTCAGACGGAATCGGAAGCACACATATTAGTTATCTGATTAGTCAGCCAGTGGTGCGGGATTGGCCTAAGCGATACCGTTGCAGACTATGGTATTGGCTATACTGATTTTAAATCCTATCGGGCCTATTGTGATCATTTATCAACTAATATTGTTGGAAAAGATATGAAACTGTAATTTCCGCCTGGTTATAAGTAAAACAGCAACCTGTATACAATGGATCGTTTAGAATATGTATTATGTTTTAGCATTAAATAACTCCCCGAAAGGGTTGATATGCCGTAAAACAGGAACAAAATATATCAACCTTTTTAATGAAGCTGTGATTATGCAAACAGATTTAGAATGTTGCTAGTGCGTGTTGAGGTGATGTGGATAGCAGTTCCGTGTGCTTATATGGGATATATCTATCAAAATGTAATATGGATTATTTTGAAGTTGGATTATTGTTAGTAGTTTAAAATTTCGTCCTTCATCTCTCGTTGCTGAGTTCTCCTTGGGCCGTGGTGCTGTTTTATTCTTCGAGGGAAACTCTATTATCAATCGACACCCCTGCTACACGGACACAACATGAAGTTCAAGAGCCGAATAATTTGCTTAATGTCGTTGCTTTTTTTTTAGGTCTGTATTGAGCAGACTGAAAGTTGCTTAACATTGGTGATCGTACGGGTGTTACAATGCCCTTCAGTCTTCAACCCAGGTTCAATCAGCATCTCAAGTATTTTACACAAAGGCTGCAATTCATTTTATATATCAGTCACAGAGAAATTAACACTTTAAAGGAACTAGTTACTTGCATGCACGATATATAAACATATATATGTGTGTGTGTGTGTGTGTGTGTGTGTGTGTGTGTGTGTGTGTGTGTGTGGCCAGAATGAATAGTAATACGAAATCATGCGAAGTGAACTTATTTATGTCAGTAAGCGGACATTTTTATGATGAGAATTGGGTTTATTAGATTTCTGTTTCAAGCTTTTCAGTTTTAAAATTCAAACTGTTCTGCAATAGAAAAAATCAATGCCAAAGTTCAAAATGTTTTTCTGTCTGTTGAAAGGTATCTGGTCTGGTCTTTAAGAGCAGGAAACATACATTTGGATGTCGTCAGAGGAAGACAATAACTTTTTAATTTGGTAACCCCCCCCCCATTCCTTAATATATTCTCTGCTTAATTTCTACTGACTGAGAAATACATCTGATGGTTTTATTCTGGCTAAAATCTAATTAATAATCGTTAGATGCAGAACACTTTAAATATGGCCCAAAAAGTGAAAAGTGTAAATTGAAATAAATTCTAAACCAAAGCAAAAACCCATATAAAAAATTGTGAAAGTTGAAGGAGGGGGTTAGAATGAACACATTTTTATTTTAAAGCATAAAATAATAATCTTTGAGTTGAAAAATAAATACAAACGATAGAAATTACAATAGAACCGGGCGATGTAAAAATTCAATATTAACGATGGAAGTGAAATATCTGGCTTTTTTTTTTATGCAACGGCTTCATTAAAAGACTTTAAAGAAATTACGATACGTTGATGGCATCATCAAATAAGGGAAATTCTTTGTCTGCCATAAAAGATTGATGAAAGGAAATGAAGACTGGCACGAGGGCAGAAACATTAATTTTCTAAAGATGGTAAATGAGGGAGATGGGGTCGGGTGGGAATTGTATTTCCTGGTAGAGAAGTACTTTAGAAACACATTGAAAAGAAGAAAAACACTTAAGAAAAAAATGTAAGTTGATTGTTAAAATAATGAGGTGAAGACGATGAAAGAAAGACAGAAAAAATAAAATCCGAGAAATGAGAAAAAATGTCCTTTTGGATCAAGAAACTTCTGAATTTAATAATCCTGTGCCTATCTTTTCGTTTTCCGCATGCCTTCATGTCATATATCTAATATACAAAGTTAAGTGAGTCTCTTTTTTTCTTTGTCATCGATAGTTTTCTTCCTATAAAATTAATATTTGATTCTGGATTCTGGATCGTCAGTTTTTGTTTGAAGACCGTTACAGAAGGTTAAGAATAAAAACGCATATCGATTTAACCCCTTCAAGAAAATACTTTGTTCAGGTCGGAATTATTTTCAAATGTCCGTCATCATTAATAAAGGGCGTAAGTATGTATTCTTTCATAGGAAATTACTTCCCATTGATCGAATAAAAATATTTGGGGGGAAAACGACATAATTATATGTTATGGTACCTACCTTTACGGACTACATGAACTCTTCCGCGTCACTATAACTACCGAGATCATATGCTTTTCTGTTTTGGAACTAACCCAGTCTAATACTGGCAGTAAGATGGACGTTCAACCACACTCTTTATATGTTGTATTTATACTTTCTTCAATATACTTTGTTTTACTTAATCGCGAGTTCGTGCCTTCTTCCGGGCCCATTACAGAATTATACACTGACGACTAGGTACATTAAGGGACTTTCATTTGAAAACCTTAAAAAGGACCAACGTGATAACAACAACAGCGAAATTACCCGACAACCTCCAAACTTCTAAAAAAAACAGGCTTTATCGGCGGACTAAGAAAAACAATCTTTTAAGTTGGATTTTTTTAGCCAAAGTGATTTCCCTTTTCTTTTCTTACGATAAAACCCACCAATTTTCTCTCAATTTAATTATTTAATATTTAATTATTTCTATTCAGGCACTGTGTTAATTTTTAACAAGAAAGGAATACATTAATTTTTTATCCAAAAGAGAAAAAAGTGCCATCGCCGAAATTATAAACCTTATTTTTACTGTTGACTAAATTGCTAATCGTAACGTGAAAAACTTACTTAGAAAAAGTGATTTTTTGTTGCCGTTGACAAAAAGGTTTAATACTTTTTCTTTCGTTTTTTTACAACTAATATTGCGTTAACAATATAACATCAAAGAAAAAACTTTTGAAAGCTGTATTTAATAAAGATACATCTAAACAGGGAAAATTTCAAATCAATTATGTCAGAACATGTTAAATACCAAATAACAACAAATCGAAGAAAGGCTACTACTATTTCAGAAGGTATGAGAATCTATACAAAATAGATTGTGAAAGTTGGGTAGTTCTACTCCAAAAATTATGGGCCACCAGACATACCAAATTCGTGGACTATATTTTACCCCGAAAAAACAGCGATATGACTATTTCTGAAACTGTAATACATTTAACAGAATTATTTAGCCCTAAAACTTTCCTGTCTCACAAAAGGTGGATGTGCATGAACTTAATCAGAAAAAGACAGCGGAGCCTACTCGACTTTCGGGTCAATCGTTAAAAACACTGACGATTTCAAACTAGTTGAACTTAGCGCGGATAACTTTAGATGCCCAATATTCGTACAAGGACCTGTGCCAACCAAAGACGCAGAAATCAGATGTAGAGTCCTAAACAAGTTAGAAAGTGCGACTAATTCAACATTACAGAAACTGCCAGAGATCTGTAAGTGTTAAACAAGATTCTAAATATATTGAAGAGTCGGGCATTGCTAACATAAGACAGGTACGTCAGAAATTACATTTCAACTCTTTTTCAATAACAGAGCAAACGAAAAATAGAGATTATTTTCATGCTCTTATAAAAACAAGCCACTTCAAGAAAAACAGGAAAAATTACCGCCTAGCCACTATTTCTGTTGTGGATACCTTTATTGGGTTATGGATTGCTCATACCGTTTTAAAACCAGTCTAACTTGTAATACAGTAGGACACAAAAGTGCACATTGTAGAAGGAATGAAGGAAATAAAAGGCGGGTTAAAACTACGAAAACAAACGAACAGGACGGCATAAATATATGAAAGTACATACAGGTTTTTACCTGTACGTACTTTCATATATACTAAATAAACATTTCAAGTTACAACTAGACTCTGGTTCAGACGTGTCGATAATCAATCTGCATGCATGTAAAAGATTGGATAACAGTCTCAAAACCAACTAAATAGCCAGAACGGTACTTTAAACGCAACGATACTTTAAACGCAACTACCAAGAAATTGAAAATGTTCGTATTAGTAAACACTAACAGATTCAACAGTTAATTTTTGGGAATTGACTAATGAACATATTTTGTCAGAAAATCGGACGACCGAGTAAGAAAAACAATAAAAGTAATTGTAAAAAACAAACTTTCTCGAAGTTATTTCTAGGGGTGTAGGTCGATGTAAAAAGATGTCAGCAAAATGTAAACTGAAAGAGAACATTCCTTTTCCAGAAGCCAGAAAGTTGGTCGAAATAAAGACCTATGCAGAAATAACAACAAAATTATATTATATATAATATATTATTAACAAATAAAAATAGCATGAATGCCATAACAATATATTATATATATATATTATATATAATATATATTATATATGATATATATTTATAATTTATATATATTATATATATATAATATATATATATAATATGATATTTTTATTATATATATATAATATATCTATATTAAATATATATATATAATATATATATTATATAAATAATATATATTATATATATTACGTATATAATATATATATATATTATATACGTAATATATAATATATATTACATATATAATATATATAATATATATAATATATATTACATATATAATATATATAATATATATAATATATATTACATATATAATATATATATATTAAATATATATATATACAATATATATATTATATAAATAATATATATATTATATATATTATATATGTAATATATATTATATATATTACGTATATAATATATAATATATATATATATATATATTATACATATATAATGTATATATTAGAATCAAATATAAACCAAAAGTACACTTTTAGTAGATAGAATATATAGTTAAAAGGTTAAGCTCAATATACGAGATAGAGCAATTATTAAGATAGAAGAAATAAGAGTGATAAACATGTACGAATGTCCAAATTTATTTCAAATTTCGATTGTTCAATGCAGGGTGTATTCTGTAATAAACTAGTGTTTATTATTCTTTCCTTAAGCCAAGGCTTTTCAAAGATCGAAATCTTATCATCAGAGGAGAAATACAGATAGATAAATTGGCTGTGGAAAAGCCAAAGTTCACACATTTGAAAAATATTATTAAAAATGGAGTGAGAAAAAGTTCGTGTAAAAAAGATATGTGGTTTGTCCAAATGGTAATTGTCCGTTGAAAAGGTGTCCAATGAAAAGGAGATTTTGAAAAAGACGAAAAAAAGTTTTTCGTAGGGGCAGTATGGAGAAAGTATTCAAAATGAAGTAAATCCAAAGGTAAAGTGTTGAAATCAAATCGTAGAGGGAGCGCACTTAAATGGAATTGATGTGAGAAAGTTGGCCATTTTTGATAACTTCCCGGGTCATAGTAGAATAGCGAATGGTATTATTGGTGAGATATTCAAGCAAGCGAATTCAACTTATCTATCTGTATTTCTCATCTGATGATAAAATTTCGATCTTATTCTTTCCTTGGCTTAAGGAAAGAATAATACACACTAGTTCATTAGAGAATACACATTGCATTGAACAATCAAAATTTGAAATAAATTTGGACATTCGTACATGTTTATCACTTTTATTTCTTCTATCTTTAATGTATATATCATATATATAATATATCTATATTAAATATATATATATAAAAATTATATATATATATATAATATATTTAGATATTTATATATATATATATTATATATATATTAAAATAATATATATATAATATATATCATGCATATATAATATATCTATATTATATATATATATATATTAATTATATATATAAGATATGTATATATATATTATACATACATTATATATATTAAAAAATATATTTAATATATAATATATAGATGATATACATATATATATATAATATATATCATATATATATTATACATACATTATATATATTAAAAAATATATTTAATATATAATATATAGATGATATACATATATATATAATATATATCATATATATATAATATATATATTGTATATTATATACATATATAATATATATATTATATATATTTAAGTCAAAAACGATACTAATAATAAAGGAATATACCCTGAGAATTGTATACAACAACAATAAAAATAAACATCGTAACTTGCTCTGTCATGACCCTGATAGTCTAAACACTGAACCATGCCTATAAGACAAATCAAGATTAACGGCTGTAATTTTTTATTTTTTATTAATAGTGGTATTAGTCGCCTTCTTTCGCTAAGACGGTTGTTAAGTACCATCAACTAGATAAGACAAAAATTAAAAGAAGGAATATATCTAACGAATATAAAAAATTGATTAGGGAAAATGAATAGGTGGAATCTTTCACCACCTCCTGTATTCCAAGTGTGGGATGACATTTTCTCGAAACCCGGATGAAAACTCCCATCCTTTTTTTCGGAAGCGAAAATAAATTTTCAGTTGTGCCTGAATATTCAAATGTGTGTCTCTTTATTTTTCTGTGTTGGCGCGAAAAAGGTTTCCATTATAAAGTATTCTACCCTTAAACAGTCGTGAATATATGATGTAAAATATTGTATGTCCTTTGGCCAGACTCGGTTGGTTCGAATGTTTTTGATGAAAATAAGCAATTTGACTCCTGTGTGTTGAGGAATGAAGTGTTGAGTAATTATTGTCATATGTCAGAGTAACACATCGGGTAGAAAATCCAGGATCACACTAGGTGTCATCATTGCCTCGCCATAAAATAATTAACAAATGCACAAAAAATACGTCAGAAGACACAAATAATAGCACTATGAGCGTGCTACATGAGCCAACCTATACTATCCCTTTGACGTTAACTATTACCTCACACTGTTTACTCAACCTTGGCTTGAATACGTCTGATGTCAAAGTTCTTAATGATATACGAAATAACTTTTTATGGGTACAAAGACAATCAATAGAAATAATTTTATTTTTATATAATTGTTTTGTTTTTGTCTTCACTGTTTTTTTAGCAACCACTATGCTTGCGTCAGCAATATTCACGTTCAGTTCAATTATGAATAAAAATGTTCATTCTGTTTTTATTAGCCTCCAGCTCTACTGATCCGGCGTTGCCCCGATACATTACGTTCAAATTTTTCTGCAAACATTTCTATGTTCTAAAGCTAAACTTTTTTTGTTAGTTCAGTATTCATGAGTAAAAAGTATATAAGGAACGCTAACTCTTACTAAAATAATAAAAGTTATTCCCCTTAGCTGATATTTATTTTTAGGTGTTTATTTAATAATGTCTCCATATTAGCGAACTGTCGAATCAAGTTATGTATTTTTAAAATAAAATGTAGCGAAGTATGTTAGTTTATTGTCAATAACAAAGTACAACGATAACAAATGAAAATTTGCTAGTCAAAATTAAAATATGATTTGTCAAATTAGATGTTATTTAGGTTCAACTTTTAAAATCCGAGCGACATAATTTATATATATGATTTTATAATTTTAGCAATACTCCTCCGATAGATGTTAGATGAAAGCAAATGTTCTTAAGGCACGAAATGTATATATATATATATATATATATATATATATATATATATATATATATATATATATATATATATATATATATATATGATAATAATAATAATCCAGGTAAAACATCCACAGGGTAGTAATCCAAAGAATTTTAACCGGGTTTATAAAAAGTGCTCAATATCCAATAGAGCTTTTATATATAATTACTTTTATTTTTCAACAGACATGTACAAAATCTGCGACACTGGCATGTCGATGTTATCGATCAACAGCTATTACAAACTAAGATCTCATCAGGCAGAGTTAGAATCCGATAACTCTGCCTGATGAGATCTTAGTTTGTAATAGCTGTGGATCGATAACATCGACATGCCAGTGTCGCAGATTTTGTACATGTCTGTGTAAATAAAAATAATTATATATATATATATATATATATATATATATATATATATATATATATATATATGTCAACTCATGTTTATTAATGATATAAAAATGTTTTACCCATCAGTATTAATTCTCTATTTTTAAAACAAACAACTCCAGCTGAACATCAAAAGAATGGTGCTACACGTTCTTCATGAAACATCTCTTTCACTATGACCCAGGGCTTAACGAAGCCATCTTAGTAAATAGCCGCAGAGAAGCAGACACACATGTGTAAGAGTTTAAACTGGTCTATCAAAAAGAACAACAATTGATGTAGAAAAACAATGCGGAAGTTAAAAGAATCAGGCATTAAAAAAATTGACAGGTAAAGATTTACGAGCGAAAGAAGAAAAATTAATAAAAGTTTGAATTCAATAAAATAAAAGGGAAGAAAATATGAAAATATAATTTTAATGATTTTATACACAAATCATATTTCTCTCTCTCTCTCTCTCTCTCTCTCTCTTGTATATATATATATATATATATATATATATATATATATATATATATATATATATGTGTGTGTGTGTGTGTTGTATTTAAAATCGCAGCTGTCATTAGTTATAATGCAGATATTTTCGTATAAATAAATAGAGCACTCTTCAGTTGTTGATATTGTTTAAAAACAATAAAGTTTCCCTGCATCATTGGTTGCGAAGATGACGCAGCGGTTAAAAGTTAGGACTGTCGATAAAAAACGATCAGGTTTCAGTCTTAGTCTTAAGTACTGGCCTGTATTTCCACTGAGGAGCTTTGATATAGCATGTCTATAGATGTCCCCCCCCTCTCTCTCTTATATTATACACACATACAAATATAATATATATATATATATATATATATATGATGGACTCTCCCGTCGATTTCGACGTATGAGTGCCCCACCTGGGGCTGCCCGCGCTTGAATTTGTAATTGCAAGGGTTGCGCAATCTCCAACAACCGCTCTCCTGAGTCGGCATTGCTTGATTCCAATGGCAAGTAGTAATACAAGACGACTGAAAACAATGCCGAGATAAGCAGAGAGCACATACAGTACCTGGTATTCCTAAATGGTCACCCATTAAGTACTGGCCAGGCTCGACGCCGCTTAACTTCGGTGATCAAACGGGAACCGGTGTGTCAACGCGATTGTGATATATATATATATATATATATATATATATATATATATATATATATATATATATATATATATATATATATATATATATATATATATATATATATATATATATAGAGAGAGAGAGAGAGAGAGAGAGAGAGAGAGAGAGAGAGAGAGAGAGTCTAACGAAGCTTTGAGTCATTTTAAACAACAAAAAAAGTCAAATGCAGTTTAAATTCCCAGAGAAACTAACTAAATCCAAGATATTGCAGACTTAACATTCGTTGGAAAATTAATAAATAAAAAAATAAACAAGTAAACAAAAAAATAAAAGGGGGGGGGGTTAAGTATCTAAGAGTGAAACAAAAACAGGAGACCTTAAGCGTCTAATATTAACACGGGTATCATCAGCTGTTTACCATGTAACTGTTTCGGAGATTTAAAAACAGGACAGTTATAATATTCATGACTCTCCAATGGTACTGATTAAACTACCATTTCCCCAATAATCAAGTGTCGAAATAATTCAGCTTAAAATGTCACTAATATATACATAAATAAATAAATAAATAATAATAATAATAATAATAATAATATATTACCCTTAAGACTACCGTATGATATGATAATTTGCATATCAAATAACATTAATTATAACAATAATAACCCCCCCCCCCAAAAAAAAATAATAATAATAATATCTAAACACTACACCCAAGAACCATTCTGCAATATGATTATATAGGAATTAAAGTTGCATATATATATATATATATATATATATATATATATATATATATATATATATATTATAATATAAAATGAAGTAATAAAATAAGGTGTCAATCAAATTTTATTAGAATTCAAAGTTCATGCAAAGCATCCTTATTCTATTTTGAATTCTAATAAAATTTGATTGACACCTTATTTTATTACTTCATTTTATATTATAATATTAATGCTCTATCCAGTATATTGAGCTTCAGTTTTTTATCCGGATGTTTCACTAATTATAAGATATTAGTTGACGCTTATATCTTTTGTTGAATTGCTTCATATATATATATATATATATATATATATATATATATATATATATATATATAAAGTAAAAAATGTAAAAATAATGAGTTCTTTCGTTATAAAAATATGTTGAGATTATAAGCAAAATATATTCACTACTTAAATAAAATATCGAATCTAAAAAAGCATGATTGTGTTAAATAATTTTTTGTTCCATATAATTTGTTCTCTAGTTATTTTTATTCTATACCTACACACACCCATTTCCTATTAAACCCCCTCTCCCCACCGCCAAGGAAGGAAGTAATCACAACGAAACAATGTTTTATCTTTAATGTTGACATTGAGACCATATAAAAATTACGCAAACCTTCATAGATTCCGAAAATATATTTTTCTCTTAATAATTAATCAGACATAAGGATTGGTAGCTTATGGAAAATGTATTAGCTTTTAATAAATTGTATGATATTTTCAAAAATATTACTTAGAATATCTTTACACGTTACCTATTATTCACCTTTAACATTTTGCTGCGTTTGGCCCCGACTCAATTTTTATGATACTAAAATATATTTTTTGGTGTGATTTAAGATAAAATGAAAATGTACTGACCTGTACAGTAATTGAACTCACAGCCTTCAAACTATGGCATTTTTGTGTTTGATACGCCCCTCCTCCACCACTTCTCGTTTCATTCTCCTTCCTTCTTATGTAATACTTTCAATGTGAAAACAATGAATCAAACAGCATTATCAGAGTTGCCTTGTTTCTTCTACTTATAGAAACATCTGTTTTCTATTTTCCCCTGTATTTTCCTCGATTCATATATACCCCCTCCACTCTAACCCCTATCTAGCTGGCAATGACGGATTAAACAGCATCCATTGATTTTCTTTCCTTCTTTTATTGATTGATTGATAAACACTAACTCTTTTTAGTGGTTCTATTGACTCCGCTGTCAAAAAAAAAAAATGAAAGGTTAGACCTTTACACATTGGAAGTAAAAAGACAACTGCTGATTGCCTCTGTCAAGATGAGGCTTCCGTATAAACATCTGGCTTTATCGTTTCAATACTAATGCGTCTTTAAGTTAGCGTATGTCTGTTTGTTTATCGTGTATAGGCTCCAGAATTATTCGACAGAATTGCAGCGAATTTTGCATGAAGCATTCTCGAGATGCCGGGTGCTCCAGATAGAAATGAGGGATGGAGTCAAATTGCAATTTTTTTTCTAAAAAAAAAAAACCCCAACATTTATAGGCTCCGAAATTATTGGCCATTCTTTTAGTAAGAGTTAGTGTTCCTTATTTTCCCGTTACTTTAAAGACGCGGTTACAGAACAGAAATATTTACAAAAGAAATTTGAACGTAATGGATCGCGAGCAACGCCGTGTCGGAACGTCTCGTCAATAATAACGTGAACGTCTTTCTCCAGAAACGTCCGAAACAAAGCCAAACAACAATGTCGTTAGTCATTTAACACACGCAATAGTCGTAATCTAAATCTAAATATAACACGAACGGCGCTGTTGTTTTTTTGTTGTTTTGTAAGTGTGTTCTATAACTCCCCCCCACCCTGCCGCGTTTATATATGGGTTACTAGGTCGTTCAAATAAGAAAGTTAATTGGTGTCCTCTTTTTTCATTGTAGAGAGGTTTTAATGGAGTTTATTTTCTCCAATACGATTTGTATATCAACTGCATAGGTTTGTATAGTAGATGTGTCAGCCATGGACTTCAGCCAGATTTTATAGTTCATTGAAGTGGAACATACTACTTGTAGTATTGAGCTAAAACATTTAGAAGATCTTGACTTGTATATGATTTCTAATATGTAGGTAGACTTTTTTTATATGCCTTGCCTGATATATATATATATATATATAATAATAATAATCCAGGTAAAACATCCACAGGGTAGTAATCCAAAGAATTTCAGCCGGGTTTATAAAAAGTGCTCAATATCAAATAGAGCTTTTATATATGATTATGTTTATTTACACAGACATGTACAAAATCTGCGACACTGGCATGTCGATATTATCGATCAACAGTTATTATAAACTGAGATCTCATCAGGCAGAGTTAGAATCGGATTCTAACTCTGCCTGATGAGATCTCAGTTTATAATAACTGTTGATCGATAACATCGACATGCCAGTGTCGCAGATTTTGTACATGTCGGTGTAAATAAAAATAATCATATATATATATATATATATATATATATATATATATATATCAGAAAGACCCAATGAGTTTGGATGAGGAACCCTATGTCTTTTTGTGCTTAGTCCATAACACCATATTATTTGTTCAGTTATTTTTTGTATATGTTTATATGTTTAATATTAAGATATTTGAATTGGGTCGAAAAATAGATTGAGTGAGAGGGGTTATACAAACTGACATTTATTGAAATAAATTACGGTAAATTTTTAATTTTGAAACTCCTTAAAACATAACCGATATTTCCCCGGAATCATTGAAGACCCCATGTAATCTTGCTCTAAGCCCTTAACCACCTATGTTACCATTTTTATTCAATTTTGTTTTCATTTCCACAATTTCATTGTTCTGTTCTTTTACATGAATATCAAGCGCGAACGCAGACAGCCACAATAATGTTTAATGATGAAAATAAACTATACTTATTTAAGTACCCTGGATAATGTTATTTAAAAACATCTTCGGAGGTGTTTATGAACAAACAGATGAAGTACAATTACCTACGGGATAAAAGGAGGGAAAGGCGTCTTATACATGCTTACATTCGTTTCGTTGAGACTTTAGTGTCTGTAGCTTACATGACGGTTTGGTGCAACTTCTGCTCATTTATTTCAATTTATATCGGCCATGCAGATGTTTGTTTTTATATTTAAATGTATATGGCACATTTTTGTTGCCTAAAAGTTTTCCTTTTTATTTTGATTTATTTATTTAATTATTTTTCATCATCATCATTATTTTATTGGAATCGATACGAAAAGATTCAGCATAGGTTTGATGCAAATAGAATGAATTTTCATTAATTTCAAAGAGAATGCATGATTAAGAAATTAACCCATATTTTCACATTGTGGGCGAAACGGCTGTAAGGAAATTGAAGAAAATTAAAAACACTTCAAATAAGGTATGCGTTTGTTATACATATACTTCCAATTTGTGAGTAAGGTAAATAATTGACCAGATTGTCTCTCTTCTTGTATATATTTTCCTTTGATTTACTTCAATATAAAAATGTTATTGATCAATTGGTGGATCAATGTATTTGGTGAAGAAGCGACAACTTTGATTTTGTTTAAAATGTATCTGCCAATATTTTCAAAACTTCTTTTATTTAAAAAATACGAAACGAAAAAAATTGATAATTTAACAAGAGAATTATTCATTTTCATTTTTTTCTTTTTTTTAATGCCATTACGAAATCTTACAATGCATCAAGTCGTACAGAACATGCAATAATGGATTAGGAAGATGGTAATACAAGTTCAGTTAAAATTAAAAAGAGGATTATATATATATATATATATATATATATATATATATATATATATATATATATATATATATATATATATATATATATATATATATTTAGATTTTTCACTTATAAAATAGATCATTCAGTGAAGACCGGGGTTGTTCCAATAAAAAACAAGCTCGATGGTACTCGATTACAGAGTACAGAGCATTTATATGTGATTTTATGAAGGCTTACCAAAGCATTCCTTTCAAGATACCAATGATCACCATTAAAGAAAAAATATCTTATATGTAAGAAAAAATATCTTTAATGGTGATCATTGGTGTCCTGAAAGGAATGCTTTGGTAAGCCTTCATAAAATCACACATATATATATATATATATATATATATATATATATATATATATATATATATATATATATATATATATATATATATATTGCTATATTGTATCTCTCTCTATATATACATATTGCTACATATGTATATATATTGCTATGTCTCTCTCTCTCATATATATATATATATATATATATATATATATATATATATATATATTGCTTTACATATTTATATAACAATATTTATCAATAAATATTAAATTATTTATTACCTACAGATGCTAGCGTTTTAAGCTTATTGCTTTTATCAGTGTAGGAAGTGACAAATTCAGATGGTCGAAGCCAGTTTACAGAAACAGCTAAGCAGTCGTGTTATCCTCACGGCCACTGGGAACTGTCACGTGATTAAGGGCAATTAAGATCTATATCATCCTAGAAGCGGGCAGCAGGTGGAAGACTTATCGAGAGGTTTCAACGAACGAATTCGGAACTTTACTTTAAAACTAAGTGATAGTCTATTTTAAACATCTTCGAGAGTGCTCAACTTCAAATATATATATATATATATA
The DNA here is from genome assembly GCA_963556195.1 of Sepiola atlantica. NCBI lineage: Eukaryota > Metazoa > Mollusca > Cephalopoda > Sepiida > Sepiolidae > Sepiola > Sepiola atlantica. Next base: position 41,479,437 of record OY744524.1, read on the forward strand.
TATATATATATATATGAAAAGAAAAAAGGAAAACAAACTAAACACAGGAAGGAAAAATCAATTGAAAGATCGATCGGTTTGGTTCAGATCAACGAACGTCTTCAGAGAAAGTGGATTTGAAATTTATTTAAAAAACGAGCAAGCATAGGAAAGAAAACGTGAAGCGCGATGTTTTTGTGTACGTAAGTAACTCTTTGAAAAATATGCGGCGCGTGCGAATATGACGTTAATTTAAAAAAGGAAAGAGAATGAAATAGAAAAAGAAATGAAAAGAAAAATGGAAGCATAGAGGAAATTCAATAAAAAATAAGTAATACTTAACCGGGTTCGGAGTTTTTTATGCAGTGATGCGGTATATTACATTGTTTTGGGTGCGATTTTTGCCAGATTTTTTTGTTAAAGAGAGACGAGCCTAATATTTACGTTAGATTTTGATAAGAGGATTAAAGTTCTTTCGATGCATTTGCGGTGTGGGAGAGATTATTCAGTCTTAAGAAGGGTGCAGTTTGTAAGGATGTTTGATAAATCGATGGTATGATGTCCTATAAGTGTACATTATGAAAAAGTTCACATAAGCATGGGTCCGGAAACGCTTAGTTTCCGAGTTATATTCCATTGAAATACTATACTGATCAGAATTCTTTGTTGTAAACCTCAAACACATACAATGTGTATTATAGTTCATTATTATTTCAACTGATGGGATAGATAAACACTACTCGTCTGACACGATAACAGGTACAATAAGCCTGGGCCTTGTGTTGCCATACACACACGAACAAAACCTTGAAAAGATGACACCAAACAAATATAAAAGCGCAGAAGAAGGATCTTAGCATTATGATCGGCCTTTAGTAGCTGACATAGAGGACCCGGTCGGTATCTTGCGAATATTTGCCCTTCTTATTTCAGGTAACAGAATACAACATAGCAAATGGTAAATAAATATGATCAGCACAAAGCAAGGACGAAGCAGTGTGGGAAATAGACCTTAAACGATATTAGAACAGTAATGGGGTGCTATTATAAAAGAAGTTTTCTTCGATGTATGTCTTAATTTGCCGACAAAGTTTTCCCCATATATATATATTTTAAGAGAAGTGGGGTCTGATCAACTCTGTTGAGAAGCCATGAAATAAAATACTGTTTTGTTTTTAAATTCCCGAAACAGTTTTTCATGGTAAACAACTGATGATCCCTTAAATAATGTTAAGACTAGCGTAAATTCTTGGAAGTAAACTAATATAGTGACTGTAAAAAGTAAATTGACTTATTAAAAAGTGATTTTCCACCGAACGACTTGGGACTAAAATGTATTTTTTTTGTTTTTTTTTATATAGTTTTAATGGTTGAAAAACTTCCGAGACATATATATATATATCGTTATGCCATGTGTTTGTCTCATACAGCATCTGTTGATGCACCCTCAGTCATTTGCAGTTCGTGACGCCATTGCAACAGCTTACAAATGACCTATACCTGGATCATATATATGAATCATATATATGGATCATATACATGGATCATATATATGGATCATATACATGGATCATATATATATATATATGGATCATATGTATACATCATATATATGGATCATATACATGGATCATATATATGGATCATATACATGGATCATATATATGGTTACAGAAATCGTCACAAAATCATAATATAAATATATTTGTTTAGCTCCTCTCCAGGAGGTTAGACACAAGGTAAAGTGTGATTTTGAAAACATGCCTTAGCAGCCCCGTCGGCATTTCTCGGTAGAGCCGACTCAGTTGATTAGCAATAAACAAACCCCTTTCTCAGAAGAAAGTAAAGCTGGGAGCCTGAATCTCTTAGAACTGAACAGAACCATCCCTCAGCCCCACAGCAACAAAGCAGCCGTCGGACTGATTGTCAAGGACGTATCCTCACCTGGTACGAACAGCACCTACGCGAGATGTGCTAAATCATAATGTAAGTATGTATGCAACATAGAAAATGGTCCTACACAGACATGAAAGAAGTAAATAGACACCTTTATTATCATTAATAATGAAAACTGCTGTCAGAGGGTCCCGACAATATTGATTATTTTCCCTCAGTGATAAATTCGACAATCAGACAACAATGGAAAGTGAAATCCCGATGTTTGCGACGATTTGACGCTGATTAAGTCCACCTTCAGATTAACTGATAATATGGATCTTCTGAAACTCTGAGAATTCTAATGCTTCTTTGGACAGTGCCACACTTAAATGATAATATTTATAATTTTGACATCTGAAACACAAAAAATGTCAATTAGTGTAAAATATCGAGGTTTTAAACTTAAACTACTGCTTTGTACGACCCTGAGTGCTGTTCGCCGGCGAAGGAAGCAGAAACTTCAAACATGTATGAATTATTTTTGTGGTTTGTCTATTTACTTCTTTCTTGTCTATATGTATGTATTTATCAGAGATTATAAGACAAGTAAAAGTAGGAGATTCTGATTTTAAAAAGACGACATTTTTGGCATTTTTTAAAAATGGAAATCGCCTCAGACAAGGCATGAAGCCACTTGATGTAAGGAGCTAACAAGAACGACATATTGTTGTCGCAAAGACAGGAGATGTCTATTGGCCTTAGTCTTGAAAAAACTAAGGTTATAGGTATGAGGAAAACAGTCAGCAGGAAGAGTGTTCCACAAGCCTGCAGTTATTGGAAAAAAGCTACTGGAATAGGAAGCTGTTTTACAATGAGGTATAAAAACAGCAAATTGATGGAGACCACTAGACCAACAAGTCAAACGAGTTGGAACAAAGGAATCAGGGAATAGATCACAAAAATCTGAAGAACGCATGTCATAATAGTATTTATAGAAAACACTGAGACTAGCAACATCACGTCTGTGGGAGAGACAATGCAGAGAAGAAAGGGTAGGGCCAATCAAATTACAGATACGTTTCTGCATCTTATCATATACCCTCAAATGGGACAGAGATTCACTAGTTCAAATATGACAACAGTACTCCATAGATAGTCTGATAGAAGATGTGTTGAGATAGCGAATTACCTCAGGTGCGAGAAAGTGTTTGGAGAGATAGAGAGAACCGACTTTACGAGAAGCAGAAAGAGCAATGGATCTAATGTATGAACTCCAAGGAAAGATTCGATGAGAGAGAAAGACCAACAAGTTTCAGAGTCGATTTCTCATCAAGAGAAGAGCCATCCATGAGAATCTCACGAAGAAAAGGGACACGCCTACGATTGAAAGACACGAGCCATTTTGTACCCCAATCCACAACTGAGCCCAGTCAACTTCTAGATCAGCTGCATATTTCAACTGATCCGAGGGAGATGGGCGAGAAGCAACACCAGAATACAGAGTGGTATCATCGGCATAGATGTTAATTTTCTTAACAATATTCTATGGAAGACTATTTATATAGAGAAGAAACAGTGTTAGGTCTGTCAATGTATTAATGTGAATTCAGCATCCAGAAATTGGTGTTAAATATCTATGTAATACATTTATTACTGAATAATTTAAGTAAGTTTAAGCTTCTATGTAAATGAGTACATTGTGGACCTTTTATTCTTTAGATTGAAGCTTGAAAACTGTTATGGCGCCTCTTTACAACCAGTAACAATTATACAACGTCTAACGAAATCCAAAGAAAAGACTTGCTACCCTTGCAAATATATTGACGCTCAAATGAAAATAGGATTATGAAATGAAGTGCTTGAAAATTGGACATAAAGCAAGCACCTTCCCATGCGGGGTCATTTTCAGGCGATATAGAGTATGTTAAAACACAAAGAGTTTAGCAATAAAATAGGCTTATTTTACTAACAAGAATTTAAAACAAACCCCCAGTCAATTTATTTTGAAAAATTCACTTAGTTGAAAGTTTTTTCGGCACTTCCTCTGTGGGTAGAGGTCTTGTAATGTTATCCGATGGTATTTAGTAATAACTCGAGCCGACTACAAATAGGGGTTATTATTGTAAGTGAACAATGCAATATAGAGTTACAGGTTCGTATATGGCTTGTAATGTATACGGGGAACCTACCTCATCGAGCCTAGTAACGTCGTCCTTGATATGCTAGTCTGGATGTTTCATTGTATGAGGAAAAGGGTGTCATTACTTTTTCTACACCAGGGAGCTTGCAGCTTAAGCTTCATTAGTTTTGTTGTTGTTGTTGTTGTTGTTTTTTACAGGAAGTAAGGTACCAGAGCACGAATTACTTTACTCACGATCATTATTTACGGTTAAAATGCTTATAACTTATATTAATTCTTATTTTAATGCAAATAGGTCACATATGCGTGGGTAAACTCAAATAAAGTGTTTTTGACTAATTTGCCATAACAAAATCTAGATCGCCAATATTAACTTTTACCAGTTTGGGTAAAAATTGCACGACGGTTCCCGAGTTTGATACAGAACAGGGCCAAAGCGGCTGCCAAATTGTAAATAGTAATGAAACTTCCTCATGGCATATATATATATATATATATATATATATATATATATATATATATATATATATATAAAATTGTTATATATATATATATATAAATAAAATTGTTATATATATATATAAAATTGTTATATATATAAAATTGTTATATATATATATATAAAATTGTTATATATATATATATAAAATTGTTATATATATATATAATTGTTATATATATATATAATTGTTATATATATATATATATAATTGTTATATATATAACAATTTTATATATATATATATATATATATATAAATGTTATATATATAACAATTTTATGTTTGCTTCCATTTTTTGTTAATTAACGAGTGATATTTACGCCCGGAGAACGAACATATTTGCTAGTTTAGCCTAAGACAGAATATAATCGAACACAATCACATAGCGGTCAGTCTTAAATTCTTCGTTTATTTTTAACATCATCCTTTCTTTCGTTACTGTTTGGTTATTTATAATGATAGAAAACAACTTCCAAGAATGCACAAATCAGTTGTCAAGTTTAAATTTTTCAAAAGTTTGCCTTTTTTTTTGTCTTTCTCTCCAAAAAAAACAAAAAAAAACGCATCTTTTTTAAAATTAAATATTTTTGGCTGAAGCAGAAACAAAAGGTATAATTTTTAAGATATTCAAAATGATTCTTAAAAATTTCGGAATGCAGCATAGCGAAATTGACAGTTGAGAAAGACTGGCATGTTGCTGCAATATGGAAGAACCCAAAGGGAACGGCAGAATAAAGATCAGGAAGGAAAAAAATGATAACATGCAAATCTTAATTAAAAAAATGAATAAAATAGTAAAGTTAAAACTGAATTACCTATATATATATATATATATATATATATATATATATATATATATATATATATATATATATGTATGTGTGTGTGTGTATACTACAAAAATGTGTGACCCGTTGGGTCACCCACTCAGATCGGTTTAAATTGTTTGAATCAAGAAAAATTGAGTCTGCAAAGCCAGTTGAATATTTAAAAAATAAGACAGAATTAGTCTATTTCTGCTCGCTATACATCTCCCCCTCTTTCTCTCTCTCTCTCTTTCTTATTCTCTCCACCTTCTAGTTAAATAGTATTACTGCCTGTGATAAGATTTTTGTTAATAATGGACTATTACATAGTTGTATTCTTTCCTTTCTTGACTACGCTCGATTATTAATAAACAGAGGAGAGAAAGAGGGAGAATGTGTGTGTGTGTGTGTGTGTGTGTGTGTGTGTGTGTGTGTGTGTGTGTGTGTGTGTGTGTGTGTGTGTGTGTGTGTGTGTGTCTGAGGAATAGACGATGTATGGAATAAAGCCAAGGGGTCAAAGAACAGTGAAAGTGTGTGAAAATGATAGATAGAAGGTTAATAAGAGATGGACTACTTGATGTCTTATTTGCTAATGTATTCGCGGATAACTATTTAAACTATTAATTATTATATATGTATACATATATGTATGGAAACATATATTTGTGTATATATTTTTTAAGAAAATTTACCAGAACTTTTCAATGTAAAAGCTCGATAAATGTTAACATTTACCAACAGAGCATATATAAGTAAACAATGGTATTTTCAATTTCAATGAGAAAGTCTTATTCATTTTTTCTTGCAGAATTAAAAAAAAGTTCAATGTGACTTGACAACTGTTTCATGCACAAACAAACAACCGTGAATAAATATAATTGTTAGGATCTTTCATTCATGCAGCTCACCAGAAGACCATACGATAGGTTGGTAAATTGGGCGCTTGTTTGTAATACTCCACCACCTCTTTTTCTCAACTGTTTTACTAAGCAAATAAAGTGAACTGCATTAAGTAAACAACTATAATTATAATGCAAATACAATAGGTAAGAAATGCTGCTTCACCTACACAAAACGATTACATAAAAATACAGTGTTTACTTATATATAAAATAAAATATAGAAAGAAAAAAAAAAAATAACACATACATTGTAGCTGTCGGCACTATAATTTATTTCGAGCTCCTGGCCTCTTCAGAATATTAACGGGACAACTACATATTGGAAATGTGCAGTTGTCCCGTTAGCATTTTGAAGAATCCAGGAGGTCGAAATAAATTATAGTGTCAACAGCTATGTGTGGATTTTATCTGTCTATATTTTATTCTTGCTCTGTTTTTACTCGGATTTTTTACCAAAATGATTCATTTAAATATATATATATAACTTAAAACTGAAAACTATTTTTTGAAAAGTGCTCAATGCAAGGTAGAGCTCTATAAATATATATTATATAAACATTTGAAGTTGTATACATCAATCAATCTATATTTTTGTACTTAAATGAACACTCGTCTGAAGCACAACTCAAGGTCCAAGGGGAGAAACAGATACTGATGATTTAGAAATGTAAATACTCAACTTAATGTGATTACAGGGGGCGGCGGGTGAGTGAAAAAATAAGCATGTCATAATATTTAATCAAAAACAAGTCAGATTTCAGACACACCTTCAACCAGTATAACACCCTAAATGCCTACATATCAGTGCTATCTACTAGATATAAGCAATACACATGCTTAACAGAATATAAAATTATACCCACAAATCTTAACTCGCAAGTCAACAAGCATACTATTATTTAACTACTAAATATTCTCAAGTTTTATTACCTATTTAACTTACAGCTAAAATTTTGCGGGTATATAAACAGGCAGATACACACATATATCACTGATAATCTCTAATATTATCTATCGCACACATATTTTATCCAGTAAATATATTTACGCCAGTCACAGATATAAACAGATATCGCAACAGCGATTATTACATTCGCATATAAATTTCACAAACATTCGTTTATAAAATATAACAGAACATCAGATATCCTTGTATTAAAACCGTCAGCAAAAGTCAGAAATAATCTTTCTAACTATACTAAAAATACAATTATCTCTTCACTATATTATATTAATTCATTTATTGCAGTTAACTGGAATTCCATTTATTTATTTACCATTAACTGCAGTTAATAAGAGATATATTAAGCCTATTTATTTTACTAATTAACTAATATTTATTTTATAAACTATATGATAAAGATATTATAATAAAAGACCATAATTATAAAGATCACGTCGTCACAAAAGAAAAAACTGAAAATTAAAATAAAATAAATTAGCAAACCAAAATACCACAGCCACTCCATAATAATAAAAAAACGTATGTATGTAAGCTCACAATCACATAGATGGCTAATAGCAATCATATATGGTTAATAACACCCTACTCGAGAGACCAACATTCAAACTCCTCGGCCTCACATTCACAGCTAACATGAATTGGAACAAATACATAGAATACATTGCCAAAGTTGCTGTAAGGAAAGTAGGCTCCCTTTACCGTGCTAGAAATCTTATCACACCAACCAGTATTTTATATCTCTACAAAGCTACCATTCGCACATGCTTGGAGTATTGTTGTCCCATCTAGGCTGGTGCACCAACCACTAGTTTCTCCCTCTTAGACATGGTCTGAAAAATGTCTTCATCCCCTGTACTGCAATGGAATCTGAATCTGAAGAACTGGCTGCTCTGGTGCTCCATCTACGTAAATACACCCAACCAACCCGACAATCAGTTAAATGCCACCCCTTCACTGTTGATGTATCCAGATTCGAACTGCTAGCTTTTGGAATGCCCTCTCTGCTCTCTGTTTCACTAACTGTACCAACATGCAGAAATTTAAATGTAATGGTAACAAATATCTAGCTGCACACCTCCCCACTTAGGATACCCCTATGTATATGGCCCCAAATTAAAAGTAGCCCCTTACGCAATGTACCTTGTTTATGTTGATTTAAAGTAAGACAAAATTGTTTATGTTGATTTAAAGTAAGACAAAAATGTTTATGTTGATTTAAAGTAAGACAAAAATCAAGCACATAATAAGATAATATATAAGTAACTTTTACTTGTGTACATTACAACGAAAATAAAACGGATTTAATTACAAATATTCTATTCAAATATATCTATTTACCGTGGGTTTAGCATTATATATATATATATATATATATATATATATATATATATACTTAACCATACATTTTTTTTAGCAGAACTCAATCTGGAACTTCACCGTATTTTTCTCCCGTGTTTTTGATGTAATATATTTTTCACAATTGCACCATATATACTACTACTCTCTGATGATTGACAAAGTTGAACAAAATATACATTTGAACAGATTTACTAAAAAAAAATGAATATAAAATTTAAAAATATCTAAGATGTCTAAGATGAAAGAAGAGGAATAATCGAAATAATCGAAATACGAAGATAAAGTTATTGTAAGAACTTATAGAAATTATGGTTTGGAATTGATTTATCATGGTCATTGGAATGCAACAATAAGATATATATGCTCTGAATCTTGTAACACTACTTTATTGAGCTTACAATAAGAAACATTTTGGATATGATACAGATTTTACGCCTAAAAAATATATATTCTTTATAAGAACACATTAATGTTATATATATATATATATATATATATATATATATATATATATACATATATATATATTCTGTTAAAAGCACTGTGTTTGTGTGGCATCGAAAAGCAAAGAAATAAGAACCATTTACCAAAGATGGCTTTGCATATTTCATGCCAATTAACTGTCAAGAGAATTTTTTTTAAATAAATAAATTAAAAATACAAAAGTTGAAAAACAAAAAACCCTAAAAAAACTGATCCAATTCGTACAATGGAGGAAATTTTTAAAACAAAGCCTCCCAACTGGTAAAAAAAAAAGCTTTTTTTCTTCTTCTTTTGAAAAAGGATTCGTTAAAATAACGTAAATAATATTATTTGCGAAAAACTTAACATTCTCCATTTTTTTTCCATTTATGAATGACAGTCCGTCAAAAATGGCAGTGTTTTAGCATGCAAAAATAAAAGAAGCGGGAACGAAGACAAGCATTGGGTGCATGTGGTGGAGGGGAATCCATCATTACGTTATTTAGATTAGTTATCTAAGTGTCGGAGTTGGGGTTGGGGAGCACATGGCTCTTAAATTGAAATAGAAAAATTATGATGATAGCGAAAAAAAGAGTTGATGTATTTTTTTAAAAAAACCCTCATATGTATGAAAGATAGACTTTAAGATGAAAAGTAAGGAGACACGTATGAAAGATGACAAGATGGAAAGAAGAGGAGGAGGTGATTATTGGGGGCGGCGGAAGTGGGGTGATTGAAAAGGATGAAAAAATGGGTAAAAAATAAAATTTAAAAAAATCTTAAGATCATATTTCAAATTTTGAAATTAGAAGCCTATGGTTCTGAAAATAAGCCACGTAAATGAAAAAAATATATATACACAGTTATTTTTTAGTGATAAAACTTTAAATAAAATAATTATATAAAAATAAGTTAAGAAACAAAGTTTTTAAGCGTAAAAAGTAACGAAATGGAAGCATTGAATGGAAGTTAAAAACAAATAAGTACAATAATCTAATAATTACGCGCCAAAATTACCGTCCATCCGACGTTGCATCACGGGAAAACTCATAAACAAAAATCTGTGAAATTTTTTGTTGAAGTATCATCAATCATTGATCATGTTTTAGAATTCGAACACCGACCCTTAAATGAGGTTTGTAGTTTGATAGGACGAGATAAATTCAGATTGTTTAAATTGTCTCGAAAAAATCATCTTAAATTCTTGAAGTATTTTAGGCATATTTATTTTTTTATAAAGTGAACTCTGTTTTTTTTTACTAAATGGTCACCACTTATCAAGGCCAGATGCCACTCGAGGACAAAGGTTAATTAGAAGGAATGATTCGCAGGACCAAGTTCGAATACTTGTGGGGACAATTCTTGATAGGAATCGGTTAACATTGGCTTTGAAAACGACTAATCTGTAGGAAACCGTCCAGTACTTCTAAATAGATTTTCGCGGTGTACGGCTATAGCTACGTTGACACACTGCTTTCCGATGTTGAATTTGAACATGGGCAGTACTAGATGGGTTACCATTTTGGAATATCAAGTGCTGCATGTAGTAGAAGGACGAAGTCTTCCTGAAGCCCTTCGTGCAATAACTAACGTCAGGGCATAGGGACTAATTCAAGTAAATAGAGATTATTCCCTATATAATGTCTACATTTCTAAACGGTTACGGATGTATCACATCCTGAAGATGAGAGAACAGGTTAACTTATGATCTCAAATCGACACAGTGTTTAAGTAGAGAAGATAAAGTCAATGGGACGAAAGGCAGTGGCCAGTGTTCATATAACGTGTAAACTTCTTGACACACATCTACATAACATTTCATAGATTTACGAAGCCTGTATAAAAAAGTATCCGACCTTAGGCCCCAAAAAATATTTCAAATACCTGACGGGGTTGGGACCCTAATCCCCTACAAAGTAGGCCCCTTGTGCTTGAAGATCCTTAGCTCACCGATCCATTCATTGGCGAAAACAGCTTTTGAAGTCTTCTTTTGGAATAGTGTTTATCTCCGCCGTCGCGTTCCGCATTATCTCTTCTCTAGTCTCAAAACGGGAACCTTTCAGTGGCGTCTTCAATTTTCGAAACAACCAGAAGTCGCATGGAGCCATATCTGGAGAGTAGGAGGCTGCGAACGACTGGAATTCCATGTTTGGCCAAGAAATGTTGGATCAATTGGGATTGATGTGCGGGGGCGTTGTCGTGATGCAGTTGCCAGTTTTTAGCCGTCCACATGTCTGGTCTTTTGCGTTGAACTGCGTCACAGAGAACATCTTAATAATGCTCCTATGTCACTGTTTGTCCTTCTGGTGCATATTCGTGATGCGATATTCCACGGATATCAAAAAAGACAGTCAGCATCACCTTGATTTTGCTTCGCATCTGCCGCGCTTTTTTTGGCCTTGGAGACTCGGGATTCTTCCATTGCGACGATTGTCTTCTTGTTTCTGGGTCGTACCCGTACACACATGACTCATCTCCAGTTATCACCGTATCTTACATCACCGAAAGAGTCATGGGCGTATTAGAGTTTTAATAAATGCCCCTCATAAATAGGTTTATGAAGAAAGATTAAAAGAACATCTATATCTTTTAGAAAAGAAAAACATCATTGATCCCGAGAAATTTGTAAAAACCGGCCCCTTTTTTAAACGGGTGCTGAAGTGAGGATTAAAGTCAATATGGCGATGTCAATGTCCAATTTCTATTTAACAACAAAACTAAATGACAAAAATTCATGAAATTATTAGTAAATGCATCTTTTGTCTTAGACATATTAGATTTTGAAAATCGATTCTTATGTAACGAACAGTAAACCCAACAGGAACTACTAATTGAATTATCTTACTTTGACATTAAAATTTGAAGAAAGCATTTTTTTTAATGGAAGCATGTTACGATCCATAAGGATTTTTTTTGTTGAAAATTTTTGTTCATCCCAAACAAGGCCTATTGCCACTGAGATCTAAAGAGCTACTGAGAATTAGTGGCCATATTTATAGGGGCATCCTAAGTGGACATATTTATAGGGGCACTTGTGCAGCATTTTGTTTGTTAACATTACATTTAAATTTCTCCATATTGGTAGAGTCGGGGAAACAGGGAACAAAGATGAAATTCCAAACGCATGCGGTCCGAGGAAAAAGCTATTACATTAGAAAATTTTCCGGAATCTTGTGACCTCTACAGTGAAGAGGTGGGATTTTGCTGCTTGTGGGGTTGATCGGAAGTATTCACGTTTAGGGGTACAAGTGCAGTAAGTTCGTCAGAACACATTCCGCGGAAGTACTTGTAAAACAAGCACAGGGGTGCAACATTGCAGGAATAGAAAAGGGGTTAGAGCTATGTGTATAGAAAACCAACCTTTACCGGTCTTTATCTAAATTGTTTTTTTTTTCGGCCCTAAATCAAGAAAAATAAATCTTATTGGTACTCTTACTCATTGAGCACTTATAAATTGTTCCCCAACCGGACTCGATGCGGGACTTGGTGAAATTAGCAATATTCTTCTTGCCAATGGCTATCCCATCAATATTATAAAAACAACACTATTGCACACAAAGTTGCTATATTTAATAGAGACAAGTTTATTAATCTGTCACGATGTTCTATATCTTTAAAACTTCCATGGTTAAGTCCCGACGACCTTGACATTATCAAATGGATTTCTTCTTCTACTCAACGTTGTTTTCCAGCAACCATGCTGAGAGTAGTCTACACGACTCGAACCTTTTTATCTTCTTTCCGTAAGGATGTTTTGCCAGCCATTCAAAACAATTCTGCTTTTTATAAATTCTTATGTCAGTATGGAGATGACTACGTTAGCAAGACATCCCAAAGGTTAGAAAGAGAATAGCTTAACATGTACCACGTGATATTCGTTTACACAATGTTTCGAGATCATCCGGCAACTTTCAAGCACATGAATATGTCATCGGTAATTACCTGTTAATATTTGTTTTGACCAATATTCCGATGATGGTTTTCTGTTGTACACAGTACTAGGTCGAACTATCATCTCAATATTATTGAGGCGTTAGTTATTAACACTTCTAAACCTAGCCCGTGGAGACAAAATGTTTTGAAACATTAGTTGGAGATCTTCCACGATTCAAATCATCCATAACGTTGCGAGATTTACTCCTTTTCTCTCTCTCAATTGATTTCTCCAACTTAAAAAATGTCCCCCTCATTTCTCATTCCATTTTTTAGTTTTTAATTTATCATTCAAATGTTTCCTCTTAGAGGGTCAGACGATAAGGCCTTAAGGAAAATTTAGCAATATTCTTTTTTCCCATCCCGCTCCGTTTCATTGATCACTAAATAATGTTTCATCTGAAATCTACCTTACCATTTTGTAGTACTACAAATTTACTTATATATACATATATACACACACACACACACACATATATATATATATATATATATATATATATATATATATATATATATATATATATATATATATATATATATATATATATATGAGAGAGAATCTTAAATTTGTATATGCATAAGCTCTATAACTCATAACGAGAACTCTATTCAATAAGCATACCATCTAATAATATATTTATCTATATTTGTGTATAAACACTCACATGCAGGTATGTACACACACACACACACACGGGCGCGCACAGGTTTGACATTACTCACACACATGTTTATACCTTTAATATCTACATTTTCTTACGATTAAAATTTAAATATTCCATCCGCCACCCCACTCTCGTACTCCACGAGCTTCGTGTTTTCATTAAATGTTGTGCATAGATTTGCTTTGCTAATGAGAAGAAGAAGAGTTTCATTTCAGTGATTCTTGATTCTGGGGAAAACAATGCAGAGGGGGGAGGTTTTTTTTTGCAATTTTAGAACCTCAAGAATTAGTGGGCGCCCATTGCCGAGAAAACGGCAACTGACAGATTCGAAAAACTGTCAGCAGCATTTTAGAAACGGATTATGACGTTTGAATTTCAAATTGCAAATTTTGGGAAGGATCGTAGGATGGGAACTAGTGGGGGTTGTCGATGAGGCTGAAGGAGACGAAGAGCAGGTTAGAGTGGGCAGGGTAGAGGCAACGTTTAGATATATGTTTTAAGCTTTTACTTGAAAAGAAAAATATTAAATGCTAATTGGTGAAAACTGAATTGCGGGCATTCCAAAAATTGTTGACTTTGACTTGAGATTTGACCTGCGATAGACTTATTTTCCTTTTTTTACTTAGAAACGCAAAAAATTAGAGGAAGCTCAATGTTTACGAAGACACGCACCGGAGATTATATATATATATATATATATATATATATATATATATATATATATATATATATATACATGAGAGAGAGAGAGAGAGAGAGAGAGAGAGAGAGTTTATGCTTATGAATTTTTACGACTATGCATATACAATTGCACACACACACAAACTTAAGGAAAGTGAGGACAACATGCCAGTGGTGGTGGGGTTTGAGAAAGAAGATCTTCACAAATCATGCAAGTCCTTCTCCTCTTAAGTTTGCAATTATGCAACTTTAAGGATTCAAGAAACAATATTCCCAAATGAAAAATTTGAAGAGCCTCTATCATCATATGTTAAAATAAAAATTTATAAGAAGGCCTACAGAAATATTTTCTTTTTAAAACTAAGATTGAATCACAAAGCCTTCTCCCAATGTTTAAGATGCGAACCTCTTCACCATAGGAAGAAAACCTCTTTTCATAAAAGATAAAAATAACGAGTGTTGACGAAATCCTTTCTCTAATGGTGATTTTACGTCTGTAACTAAAACTCTGAATATTGTAAGAATACACGTTATTTTATTTTACAACTGATGTATTAAACATATATTCCGAACATATCTATCATTAGAACGAAAGGCTATTACCAGAAGTATGGTTAGCAGATATCAACCTTTTTCGGGTTATTTAATGCCAAATCCGGTCATTTTAATAACAATTTTGGACTAAAATAACCTTTACACATGTTTCTAGAGGATCCGAAAGTAAATACAGGTCACCCAGACTGTTTACTCTAACAATGTCGAAACGAAGACGCATCCACAAAGTAATCGATGGAAGAATTTAAAAAATTGCACATGGACGATCAGATTTCGAATTGTAAGACATAAAAACACAACACATTAAGACATGAGTAACCAAAGTTTTTAAAGTTTAATTTCCAAATTACTTTTTGTCTTTATTGTGTCTTAGATATGCAGTTATTTTTATGTTTCCCTATTAAGAATTAGTTTGGTTTGCTTTGCCCTGTCCACTTTGGCCCTTTCACTCCGGACCTGAAATGGAAGACTTACATCAAATTTATTGCTAAAGTTACCGAAAAAATGGTTGGATCATTCTACCGCTCCAGAAAGTACATCACTCCCGACGCAACCCTCTACCTGTATGAGAGTCAAATACGCCCCAAGATGGGATATTGCTGTCTTCTCTGTTGAGGTGTCGCTGAGAACACTCTTTGTTACCTTGGCAGAGTACAAAATCATCTTCGCAATCTAGTGGGGGGGGGGGCGAGGGTTCCCTACAGCCTCCTTTTCCACAGAAAGGACGTTGTTAGTCTTTCTCTACTCTATAGTTATTTTATGGTAAGTGTACGACTGAGCTCCAATTCCTGCCCACCTCCTCCCGGAAACATTCATAGCAAAAACTCATCTAGCAAAGATATTTTCCTTCTTCCTCTGTGTACCTAAAACCAGACAGAACTTCCATGAACAACGTTTCTTTCCAAGAGCATCCCATCTCTGGAAAACAATACAACGTGGCTGCTTCCAACCTGACTACAACATGGTCGTTTTCGAGTATAATGTTGACAAATGCTTGTCGAGCCTTCCTCTTAAATAATTAAATTCAACCCATCGTTTTGAATCTTCTCATAATTCAGCGTCCAGCTAGCAATTTTATTCATCCTTATCCTCGAGTGATATTTCGGCCTTGATAAGTAGTCACTCCTTAGTATAAAACAGATACAGAATTTTTAAAATGGAGAACGCAACCAGCGAAAAAAAGACAGACATCATGTGCAGTTGAATCTATGTCTCGAAACTTTTTTATGTTTACTTTATCTTGAAACTCTGAAATTTAAAAATGATTTTGATGCTTTTAAAGTAAAGTATTTTTGTTCAGTTGTGCTACTAAATAGAAGAAACGCATGAATTGCCAAATACACCCTGTTTTACGAAAGAACCGATACATTTGTATGTCATTTGCAAACCAAATTCTGCCTTTAAGCTAAATTCTGCATATTTTTGTGGTGATCATTACTATTAGCGATATAAATTATTTTTTAAAGAAAATGCAGTTAGGAAATTAGTCAAAAACAATTTATTTGAGTTCATCTACCTATTTGTGACATGTTTACGTTAAAAATATTTAATATTTAATATAACTTACCGTAAATATCGGTTCTGCGCAAAGTAGCTATCTTTGTTTAGTCAGTGGAAGTAAGATCCATAACTTAACTTTAAACGCTTATAACTTATATGAAATATAATTTTTTAAGGCAAATAGGTCAGAAATGAGTAATAAACCCAAAATACATTTTTTTTACAAATTTTCTCAACTGTACTTTTTAAAAATAATTTATGTTTCCAATCGTAATGATTACCGTTTTGTCTTTTATTTTATTTCTCTTTTTTACTTCATCTGAAATACCTGAAGTATTTGGATGGACAAGGTGAAAGATATGAAGAGAAGCTCTTCAAGTGCTGCTGACAACACAACTCTTGTCACTTTCAGGTGACGGCAGGTGACAGGAAACATGGCCAAGGTAATAAAATCACATCCCTTTCTGACAGGTGACACAGCACAGAGCCAGAGTCATCAACATGACCGTTATGATTAGTACTAAAAGCCTCACTCTCTAATAAATCAGAACGGTTACAAGAACAACACAAAGGGCGACACTGGAATTTCAAACGAGGCTAATATCTCCAAATCTCAGGGTTCTTTAATACAATAGGAGCGCGTTTGTTTAGGAGCACATAAGAAGGTAAAAGTAAAATGGCCGACCATAGTCGAGGGCAACTCAAAGGTTTCCTTTTTATTGGCTGCTATACTGAGATGTAGGGGAGGGCGCCTCTCCTTTCCCAGGATTACTCTACTTACCATTGATCCCCGTCTTATAATGCTGAGTGTTTGGCAAGGGGGCATTAAGTACCATTTTTTTTTCAGTCTTTAGTATGAATCAAACGAGGATTGAACCCTGGTCTCCCGGCACATTAGCGAACTCTAATAGCGTTATGCTAAATGGACCGGTGGAGGATCGCATAAAAAGACCACAAAACTTGACTTTGGGCTTTAAACTTTACTTCAAGCTACAAATTACTTTTTAATTGATACTTTAAAGGCTTCAGAATCACTTTCGAATTTCAATGTCTCAAGATTAAGTAAACACAAATAGGTAGATTTAAGCGTGGAAATAAATTCTAGAGGTGTCTTGCTTATATATATATATATATATATATATATATATATATATATATATATATATATCGTCTCAGCAGCACAAACAAAACAACCAAAGTTCTCTATCGTAAAACGCAAAAGCAGAATGGCCGTATGGGCGTTTATTATTTACATATTATACACTGAAGTGATCATATTAGGTAACCAGGTTTCACGCCCTGGAAATTTTATGAAACAAATATGGACGCTAATTCTGGAAAAATCAAATGAGAAGGAGCAGGACTTTATGCAATCAACAACTTCTGGAGCTTCTCCAGCTTCCGCTCACGTGTCAACAATTTAAGCTGACTCCCCCCATGTTCACATTCTCAAAAAGGAGATGCTCCAACTCGAACTCATTTGAAAACGCAGCGGCTCTTTTTTCAGCGCTCCATACTGAAAACGTACATTCTTTTCATAAACGCTCTATTTCGCCAATGAGTGGTCAAAGTATAGGCGTGGCGTCAAATGATCTCGTAAATATGGGTTACAATTGAACTTAGGCATTGTTGGTTTAGAGGAGGTGCGGTTGGATATTGTGCAAACACTGATTAAATATAGACTCGCCCCCGCCGCCGCGCAAACACCTTTACGGGGGGGGGGGTATCCATAGTTTCTCAACCGATTGCCTTTCGGGTTATTTCCGTTTCTCCGACTATATCAACATGCAGAAATATAAATGTAATGTTAACAAACAAGTAATGTACACGTCCATATGTTCTTGTTCAAAGTAGAAAATAGAAGGAAAGAATCACACAGATGTTAGATGAAGTGTTCAATGTGATTTTCGGAAAGTTGTTCAACGACGTAAGCGGTCTAGCAAACTTCCGGTCGCCATTTTAATGACTTAAAACGGAATACTGTTCCAAGCTCCAAACAAGAAAAGATATGGATTTTTGAAGACCATTCGTGTTCTTTAATGAAGTGAGTTGTTGAATGAGCCAGGCGACAGTGTCCTTCCATATATGGGCCTTTGCTTCATCTTGTTGCAATGTCCCCAAAAAAAAGGTATTGTTCATTCATCACCTCTCATTACTTCTTTTATGTCGTGGAACATTTGGGTGCACATCGCACCTTTATACACGAGCTGGTTTTAAGTGTTTGGCCTAAATATCTCGATTTTATGTAGGTCAGTCGGCATATATATATATATATATATATATATATATAACATTTAATGAATCAAAGAATAACGTTTACTGTTCCAAGAATTACAACATCAAGTCCATTACGGCGTACGATCGTTTCCAAAACAGTTTGGAAATACGCGTCTTCATCAGCGCCTTATAGCAACACGTCTTACAGAAAATTAAAAAAACCTTAGTTCTAGAGAAACATTCGCTGACAGAAAGAATCACAGGTGGATATGTTGGTAGCATAGGAGAGGAAAAAAACACAATGATAATTATAAACAAATCACTGTTACATATAAAAAAAAAAGTATCACAAAATTTTTCAAAGATTTTTTCTTTTAAAATGTCCGCAAAAATTCAAAATTTAAAAAAATCAGAGGGTTGAAGAATCAATGATACATATTAAAAAAAAATTAATTACAAAAATTTATCGAGGATATATCCTTTTCAAAATTTCTTATAAAGATCAGAAATTAAAAACACTTTAAAAGGAGATTAGAGAATTAAATTAAATAAAATAAAATGAAATAAAATAAAAAAAGAATAATGAAAAAATTAAAAAAATTAAAAATAAATAAATAAAAATAATTAAATAAAATAAAACAAAATGAAATAAAATAAATAATAAAAATAAAAATAATTTTTTTTTAAATAAATAAATAGATGAATAAAAATAAAAAATAAAATAAAAATAAAAATAAAAATAAAAGTTGAAAAGGATTAAGAGTTTTTTTACAAAGGGTTTTTTTTTTTAATCTTGAAAAAGGATGTGAATGGTAAAAGGGAAGAGTTTACAGGGAGATAAGGACATGGATAATTTAGGGGGAACAAAAATCCTTATAAACATATATATATATATATATATATATATATATATATATATATATATATATATATATATATATATATATATATATAATTCTTGATTCCGTTGGGTGGAAAGAAATCTGATAGAATGCTCGATTATTTAATAAGAACGTAATATAATTTATAATGTTACACAAGTTCAGAACAATATTGCACTTTTAGTTTCAATCGGGGGGAAGGGACGGACCATGGCGAAAATATTTCTGTTCTTTTTTATTAAATTTTAATTATAAACCGTCCTCTCACTTTCGTCAGCCATCTTTCGACCTGTAGGATTGCTCATAAGAAAAGTCAGTTGCATCATGGGATCTATTCACTGCATTTTTTTAAAATATATTTTTCTTGATTATTTTTTTTCTGTTGGGTAATTCGTGGTTAGGGTTATTTATATATAAGGGAACGTTTTTTTAGCTGTAATAGAAATCCATATATTAGATTTAAAATTTTTAAGTAGTTTAATGACACAATTCAAATTTTTCTCAGATTCTATCTTGCGTTATCGGGGTTCAATTAACAATTCCAATTATCGCTTATCTGGTATATGCAATTGAAAACTAAGATCTATACAAAGATCTTTTTTTTTACAAAGAATCCAATGGTGGCATTATTTTTCTTATTAGTTGCTTTTTATTATAATAATATTGGGTCTTCGTTCATGTCTGACATTTATAAACTGCAAATGCAATGTCTTACTTTATTTTAGATGTTATACAATAAGATATAATATGGGGTTCAGGGCTGGAAGCTTGGGTACACATGAACAGGCAACGTCGGAAACCTTTGCTAATAATATTGTATCTACCTTTTTCTCCTAATCTTTAGGCTAAAAGAATAACCAAGCTTTTTACTCCACAAAATAAAATGAAACCAATTTCCCCAAAACTCAAAGGAAAAATAAAAATAAAACATAATTTGCGGAAAGAATATTCAAATATCCCCAGATAGAAGAAAATAAATTAAAAATATCCTGCCATCCATTTTTCTTCCGGAGGCAAATTAACATGGCTGATGCATGGTTTTTCTCTTGTTGGGTGGAGATTTGTTTATTTAATCTAATATTGCACTCGGCCATTTTCGTGCCCGAAACCTAAATTTGAAAAAAATAATGTTTCAGCCATTCCTGAAAATTAATGTCAATTCGTCAAAGATAAAACTCTGCCCTAGGTTAAAAAAAAAGAGTCGTTTTTGTTGGGTGGTAGGATGAGGGGAAGAGTTTGGAATAGAAAAGAAAATTGAGCACTTGCTTAAAAAAATGTTTTTATCATTCACTAGAGTCATATTTTTAAATGTATATATATATATATATATATATATATATATATATATATATATATATATATATATATATATATTAATTACTTTTTACGTACATAAAAGTAATTCATGGACACGTGTCAATGGATTACTTTTATGTACGTATAAATTAATGAATATATATATATATATATATATATATATATATATATATATATATACATAAATAATAACACGTCCTATTAAGTGCGAGTTAATGCGATATTGTGAATATTCTTTATCGCTTAGGAAGTGGAAAAAGGCGCTGTTGTTATCGCTAGTTAAAGCAATAACAAATACGTAACATATATATATATATATATATATATATACTAAAAATATTTTTTTAATTTAATATTTCGAGCTTTTTGCCCTCATCAGTGCAGGAGTGGTAATTGTAAGCAGTCGCATAGGATCGAACGCATTTCATAAATTCAGGCTAGAATTACGAGACGAACGCTCGGGACAACACGGCTAGCGACAATCAGCACAGACAATGATTGAAATTGAGATACACTTATCTGGGAAGGCAGGGAAAGCGTTATTATTGTCAACAGTGTTCAACGCTCGTGCAGAACTTGCTTTGTCGCAAATGAAAACAAACTTATCTCAACTTCACGGTGCTCTACTTTCAAGACTATTACATCTTTAAAGGGGCTTTTAACTATAAATATTTTTTAAAATTTAATATTAAAGTGTTTATTACCTTCATACGATATCGCTTCGGGATTTTTGTCCTCATCAGTGCAGGAGTGGTGGTTGTAGGCAGTCGCATGGGATCGAACGCAGTTCATAAATTCAAGCTAGAATTACGAGACAAACGCTCGGCTACCGACAATCAGCACAGACAGTGATTGAAATTGAGATATACTTACTTGGGGAGAGGTATATATATATATATATATATATATATATATATATATATATATATATATATATATAACGATAAATGTCCATCTTACAAATAGTATCCTTTTCAGAAAGGGTGGGAGCAATGTACAGAAAGAAAACAGGAATTTAAAGTGTTAAGAATAACGAGGGAGTATCTAAAGAAAAGCTAAGGGGAGAGAAAAGAGTGAAAAAAAGAGAGAAAGAGGGTTTGCCTTTCCTCTCGCTAGGAAAGGATAAGAGGGAAGAGGAGTATACAAAAAGGGCAAGGGAGATAGAAAAAGAAATTAAGTGAGAGGAAAGAAAAGAAAGATAAATATATACATTTGAGCCATGTGCGTGTGTGTGGTGGGGGGGGGTATAGAGAACAACATGCAAAGACGTAAACAGTTGTCTATTTAAGTGGGTCCGTTTTTTTGCCGTTTTAGGGAGGGGTATTCTCACTTACCGTTGTCTGACATCAGACTATAATAAATTACGTTGTCTGTATAGATTGTCTTTTAAAGAAAACAGTGGTGGTGATAGTGGTGGTGGTGGTCGTCGTCGTCGTTATCGTAGTAGTAGTAGTAGTATGGGGAGTAGAAGGAATAGTAGGAGGAAGGTATGCCAGGATTGATGCTGGGACGGAGGCTTTCGAATAGTGTTATCCGTCAGACAAGTCAAAAATCGGACTTCATATTTGAATAGATTTAAAAAAACGAATACAATCTAAATTAAACGACGTAGAAAATAGAATTTAAGTATTAAACAGAGCAGAGTAGTAGTAATAGTAGAGAGAGAGAGAGAGAGAGAGAGAGACAGACAGACAGACAGACAGACAGACAGACATGTTTAAGTTTAGAATTAGGTTTATAGTTAAGTTTAGAGTACAAAGTGAAAAGATGGCGATAGTTTTTATTTGGTCTTGTTCGCCTATCTTTTAGCTTTTTTTTCGTCTATCCCAATCACGTAAATATATCAACGCTCTTAATTAACCAACAGACGGATGTGACGTAATACCACTAGGACGAAATAAATCCTTCGTTCTGATTGGCCATGAAAATAATGACGGAGGTTCTAAATAGAAAAGGAGACACGATCGAACAATCGAATAAATGCAAACATTTTATATTTAAATGTTATCAATAAAAAATTGATTTTTCAATCTTTATTGCCAGTTAACGGAGTAAATAAAATAATTCAATCTCATCGGTCAATCTCTAAAGACGAAATAACCAGCGAGTTTATTCATCATAGACTGGAAATGTAGAAAGAAATCGAGATGAATAAATAGACAGGTGTTTATTTTTTTTAAATGTAAGTATAGAGTTAACGAGAACAAAAACAAAGTACGAGATAGTGAGTAATTAATGACTCTCTCGTTCGCTCTTTGTTGTTATGTAGTAAAGTAGGATTATTTTTTTTACTTCGCCTCACAATTTAGTGAGCTGCTGAACATTTACAAATGTTCTGTAATTACATATTTTTGTGCAAAAGGAGGGGTGACGTAGATAGTGACCTAGCTTCGGTTACAGACAGACACATAACGCAATTTATAATTCTTTTGATAAAGACAATGTATAGCTGTTGTAATATAATATCCGATACCCCCTTTTTCCTAGATCAGGGGCGGGCAACCTCCAGCCCTCGGGCCACATCCGGCCCGCGAAGGCTTAGCGCCCGGCCCGCCACCCTGCTAGGCTTTATTATTGCAATCCTGCCCGCGGACCTCCCAGTAAAACTTATATAATTTTGAAAGTAAAGTACACAAAGTCTCACCTTCGCTCCCACCTCTCGGACCGCCACCTCAATGACATTCTTCTGTTGTCTACCTCAACCATCGAGCCAGACATGGAAATACTTTTTCATGGCAAACAGCACCAGCAGTCTCATTGATTTATAGAGTGATCAATGTCATTTTTGTACAATTTATTCATGTAAACAAAATATAGTAATTCTGAGATTTCGTTTTTCACTCCGGCCCGCGATCTCCTTCCAAAAGTCTTACCTGGCCCTCACTCTGAAAAGATTTCCCGCCCCTGTCCTAGATGGGCGTAATATATAGAGAGAGTGAGTAGGGGATTGACAAGTGTCTAACTTTTTCTATTAGTAATAATATGTTTCTAACGACTGTCTCTCCATTATTGTACTCTCTATTACAGTAAACCTTTCTTTCTTTCTAATACTCGGTAACAACCTTGTCTATTGTACCCTATTTATGAACAATAGCATTCCCCAAAGTCCAACTATTCCTCACCGTGGTAGGGGCAGTAGCAACGTCGGAGCTATGACGTCTGGAACTCCGTTTTACTGGCAGGGCCACCCATGGCGGACAGGTTTGGCATCAACCGGTATTAGCGCCGTAACCTGACTAATAGGGCTCTGGTAAAAATCAAACAGGAGTTCGCATCAGGATGCGTCGTTATCTAGTCGTCTTTGCCTCTGTGTGTGGATAGCAAAGACGAGTCAGGTGCTGTACTGAAAATTAATGGAGTGAAAGTGGCAACGTTGCTTCTACGCCATTCCTTTGTGTGTTTTGAGCCAAACCTTCCCCGACTTCGCATGCAACCGTTTAGCTGCTCTTGGTGTCGGGAGTAAAAACCTGCAATCTTGCAGGTTTAATGAATAGCTGCGACCAACGAGGAGGGCTTCGTGCAGATCAGACAACAAAAATAGCAAAGCCTTGCGCATCTGAGCCAATATCTCCAGGCAACAACCTACATACACGCACCCTCGTGCTGTTTATCCAATTCTAATTGCAAACAAACGGGATCAACAATGTCCGATTAGAAAATTCCTCTTTGACGAAATACAGACGACCAGAATCAGAAGCACTGACTAACGAGACGGTGGGTGTGACTTTTTTAGAGAAGCCAACAAATCTGCGTACACAGATATGATAGCGATATTAAAGCTTATCTACAAGAACTTGTTTTTTTTTTCTTTCTTTTCATTTTAAGCAAGCTATCTTAGTATCTACTGACGATGATCCTTAGAAAGCCAATGGACGAGAATAGTTCAGGGCATCCAATGCCGCCATCTTCGCCGATTGAGACGTTATGATTATAAAGTGAAAACTTATACCTCCTTTCTTTATATATTTGAGTATCAACTTTGGAAAATAAAATGAAGTTAGTAACGATATTAATTTCCATACGTTACCAATATTTGTACTAATGTAATTTTGGGTACATTTGGGTGTAATACTAAAATATAAAATGCAGATACCGCTAAATACACGGTGATCAAAACGTTCCTATGTACCTGATGTGTTACGAATATAGGCTGTAAAATGTATTTAGACAGTGTTCTGGCCGAGTGACTCTTGGAGTATCACCTACTGAACCAGCTTCTCTAAACTTTTCAATAAGTCGCCTAACTGTACTGTGATGCGGAACGGGGACGCTTAGAAATTTGTTTAAATTCTTGTTGAACGTTATGAGAATATTCTCTCAAATTTTTAAAAGTTTTTTTTTTCAACAAGAAAGATACGACACTCGAGGTGAAGCATAAGTGTCAATTAAGATCTGAAATAAAATAAAATAAAAACTAATCCATTAAAATGTATAAGGTTATTATTAAGCGTAAAATAGCAAAATAACAAAAAACAGCTACTCAACACTTTAATATATAAAAAAAAAATATAGTTGCACAGTGACTTTTCGATCACTCTGTATGAGACACTATAAACTTCTTTCTATTTTCGGGTTTTCTGTTCAAGGAGTTTTTATTTACCTGCCTCCTCACGAGGGCAGAGTTAGACACAAGGTCGGTTCCTAATGTGGCGAATCCAGCTCCCCCAAAAGAGAGAATTTGGATTGGAACAAAAATTAAAATTGCCTTTGTCTAGAAGGATTTCTCCTTCACTTACTGAAGGCAAAAAAGATGAAGTGTAATATCAGAACCGATACTACACTTTTCTCCAAGTCAAAAGGCCAAGTAACAACTGATTCAACCATTGTTCAACATTTAATACATGCTTCTAATTGTTCATATTGTTGTCATGGAAACCGTCTCAGAATGTGTCGAGTTCGAACCCTAGCTCAATCTGTTGTGGTAAAATTAGGCACTAATTCCTCCCCCCCCTCTCCGTGAAAGGTATGAACCCATCATATCCTCTCCCTGATCACGAACAAAATAGAAACGTGTGTTCAATTTATCGTATACAATGAATAGTCTACATCGGGTATTATTTCGGGATTAAATAGCAAAAAAAGGGTCGATATGCCGTACAACAGACGAACAAAATGTTTATGTGCAACATGTGCAGACAGTTTCAAATCCTGCTGATCCTGTGTAATCTGTATTTTATTTTATTTTATGATGCGTGATGAGCTGATAATGAAGCAACGGTTTCACAATCACCAGCTGCACTTCTCCGGATCCGGTGTTGGTAGGGAGAAGTATCAGACTAGCAGAAGCAACAGCGGAACAAACAGAAAAGCACTAGCATAATTTCGGCTATTTCACCTAAACTAGTCCACCCGTTTGAGAGTCTAATCTCCATTAATATTTCGCTCATAGGGGAACTAGATAGATGTTTACCCTTTCAAAGGGGATTAGAGAATATTACTTTACGGTCCGATGACATTTGAACACTGCATGCCCAGTCCGCGCCGGTAACTGTTACACGACTTTCATTGCAGTTCGTAGAAAGATTCATATTCTAATATTTTGAGTCAGCCAATCTGCAGCTCAAGTTGTGCCCGTCGCTCTATGTGAAACCCTAAAATCACGCCCTCCCCTCTGGTGGAGAAACCCTGATTTTAAGTAAAAGCAAGACATGAAATTTCGCAAGAGAAAATACAAGAACCCCCCCCCCCCCCCATCTAATAAAAAAGGAACACAGACATAATCTCAGCGGAACCTTACAGACAGTGTCTGCTTCTGTGACTAAACGATTCAAATTTGTCATTGCCCCGAAAAAGAGTAAGAAAAGTTTCGGATGCAGCACTAGGCGAGCTAATGGCTTCCTGTTGGCGTTCCATAGAAAATGTCAGGCGACCAATCGAGACATGTTTAGTGGGATCAAATGTAACCTGTTCAGATTTCACTGTTGAAGGAGGCACACATCAACATACGAATATAGCGGACGGGGGATAATAGGAGACGAAGGAGGGAAGTCGTACGACCAATCCCCCAACCCTACCATCATCTTATCTTTTACTTATTGTTATGGCGGCCGACTCCACTACAATGCGATACGACCAAGGCAATCTAATAGCCAGATGTGGAAATGGTTGCCGCGGGGGGGGGGGAGAAAGAGTGAGGGGGTAATGAATGTATATAAAGTCAAATGGGCAGGCGGACATTTTAGCCAACCGATAAAATATTTTTCATTTTTCAATTTAAAATTGTGGATTTTTTTGGTAGAAGAATTCCGCTACTGAATGAAATAACAAACACAATTCGGGTTGTAATAATAATGAAAGCAACGCTTTCTTACTTCCTCAAGAAGATGGAATCCATTCATGACATTGAGTATTTGTAAAAAAAAACATCGTTTCCCTTAGCTTTCCGCTGGTACATTAACTCACACAGACCACTGTCCACCATTTCACGATCCGTCCCATAGTTACGTTTATTATGAATTTTGTAGAGCCAAACCCATGTCTAGACAGGATTCATAAACGTAGATCAAGGGCGTGTGTGCGCACTGCGCATAACTGGCGAATTTTTTAAATTTTTTTATTAGCAAAGCATATGTTTCTATTAGTGGCGTTCTACAAAAGACCCTGAGCTATTCTCTTTCAAATAACTTGTAACATTATTTTACGTGTATTTGTCTATCATCATCATGTCTATGTTAAATGCCAATATCTGTTTGGTGGCTTTTATAAACAGACTTCCAAACTAACCTACCTCTGGTCAGGTCTTTATTTCTTCCTCTTTCTCCCAAATCTATTCTTATCACTTCCTCCTATGTTTTCCTTTGCCCTCTTTTTCTAACTGACCGCAATTATTCTACCTAGTAACCCATTTAAATTAATTAATTAATTATGCTTTAAAAATAAGGGTTAAGGGAACCCTTTTAGAACTTATATGAAATGAGTTGGTAATTTAAATTTCATTTTTACTTCATGTATTAACAAAACGACCCGCTCCCCGCGTTTTAGAGATAACAAAAACGCCATTAGCCCAGACAGACTAGATTCATTTCCGACATTGGCATTGCAAGAAAATGTTCAAGGCAGACGATGGGAGTAAGAAAATTGAGCAACGATTGTATATGAATAAATAATAATTTTCAATTTTGTTATTTAAAAATTATTGCTAATTTAAATATATTGCCTTGATACAAAATTTGAATACCAAAGTTGCGGCCAAGTGGCGTATTAAACAGATCAGGAACCGCAAAGATGTTCTTAATCGTAACCAATATTGGAAGATTTTTATTGTGTAGAAAAGGAATTAAAAATGAGACGATTTGCATTTCGTAAAGTACTTGACGACCCATGAGTCAACCTTTGTACAGTTTATATATTTTTAAATTATTTTCCTCCTCTTTTTCGCTTACTCTGCTTTTCCCGTTCTTCTTTATTTACGTAATTTATTTATTTACACCATTCTCTTGCTCTACTTCTGTTACACTGCTATTGCTACTAAACTACTACTCCCTAAAATCACTCATCTACAGCATTTCTGGTTTCATTCGCCCTTTCCCGCCAAACATACGCGGCTAATGCTACTCTCATTTGCTCTTCTTTATTTACGTCATCCATTTACTTTCTTTTTCTTACGTTGCCGCCTCTATTACTCTTACCATTAACGCTTCCACCACTTCTCGTCTCATCCATCCTTCCTTCAACCAGCTAAAGATTCAACATGCAAAATAAAAACAATAAAGCAAAAAAAATTAGAGTTTTTGTATTCTATTGATTCTATTTCGTCAAAGATCTGTTGCACTACGGGGAACAATTCTTTGATTGCAGCAAATTATCCGGGCGGCGGATCATCATGTGAACAGCTGGAGTATTGTTGTTTTGATGACACGTAGCAGCAGTTCGTTCGCTCTTCTCTTCTTTTCCGTTGTTGCTCTATCGTAATGCGTGTGTTTTATAAATAATGACAACACAAAACCATTTAGAGTTTAAGGATCTTTTTGAGGTTTTATTTTTATTCACAGTATACCTGGATATATATACATAATACCCCCAATCTATTCCCCATAAGGGGTGGGAGCAGCTGTCATAAAGCACGACTCTCTCCCTCTTTTTCTCTCTCTCTCTCTCTCTCTCTCTCTCTCTCTCTCTCTCTGATCAGAGTAAGCTCTCATCAGCTTATTAACTACATGCCACTACAAATATAAACATGTGCCTGTTTAGTGGGGTGTATAGTTGCAATACATGCGGACGACGGGTCGGCGATGGGAGAAATATTTAGCTAAGAGAAGAGAGATATCATCCAAGAAATGGGGTGACCTTTGGAATAGTGTCTTCTTGGATAAGAGGTTCCATGCTGTGATTATTATCCACTTGAGATTTTTCTAAAAATAATGTTCATAACAGATCGTGGACCTCATCGTCAGTTAGTTTTTTAATGTCTATAGATTAACTGCTGATAATCTTGAATGGTCTCTCAGTGTGGTCCAAGTTATATATATATATATATATATATATATATATATATATATATATATATATATATATATATATATATATATATTCCGGTAGAGGAGAAGAATGGGATCTATTAGGTTTCTGTTGTTCTAAGAGACAGATAGGCTCTTGGACCCTAAGCTAATGGATTGTGTTCGGTTGGAAGATATGTTTGTCTAGATTTGCCGGTCCATTGTTCAGCATTAGAAAACAAGTATTATTGTAATGTCTCTCAAAATAGAACATCATTATTTTACACTGGAGTTGGGGTTTTGTTTGGAGAAAGAATCTTTTTGTTGCAGCCGTGACAGAGACCACGTGATCGACACTGCAACCAGTGTCGCGATCAAACACCGCATTCAGGCTTAGAAAAAAAAGACGATCACGGGCTGTGTAGTGAACGCACACAGACGTACGTTCACACCGACTTCATATTTGTGACGCAATATTCTGTACACGTAGCTCTAACTTGACTTCTAATGGAAAATTCCATCTTCTTGCTAACACTAGTCTTGCTACACCGTGAGTTTGATAGTGTTGCGGTTTATTTCGAGTGCTTTTATTCACGCACTTATAAAACATTTTTTGAGTGGTTAAATTGATTAAAAAAATAACATAAAAATTGCTGCTTACGGGTTTGAGCCTGAACCACTTGACGCATGGTCGCGCTGGGCAGTTACCGGGGACCCATGTGTCATGCATTTTAACTGGCTTTCGCTCGTGCGTATGGGGAATGACATCCTGAAGAACAGTGATTTTAAATCAATTATAAATAAAAAAAATTCAAATAAATTTCACTAATCTGTTTAACACTGGATTTATGATATAATCTACTAGATGTACCGACCCGGCGTTGTCAAGTAATGTATTTACTTGCAATTTCTTTTCATCTTCTTTACGTCCCTTGTTTAAAGATGGCGGCCATTTGAAAAAGAATCCGACTCGGACAAAGCATTTTCTTGAAGAAATTCAATCGGATAACATTTTATTCTGCAGCGATCCACAAGAAAAACTGACGAAACAGAATCAAAGCTATCGATTACACAGAAGGAATAAAGATACTCACTTTACTTTATATATTAGATACTAATAATACATGGTACGTTCATACCGTTCAATCTTTGCCTGTATGTTGAAATGTGTGATTTTCACGATTCATCTTTGCTTTACAGGATGTCCTTTTAAACGTTGGTTTTGTTGGACGAATCAATACAATAAATATGTTTTAATTTCAGCGACCATTTTTCTTTCTTGCTCTTGCTTCTCAATGCTATTAAGATGCCACTGTATGTGTGTCGTGCGTACCTCTTGTAGGTGGACGTTACACCGCGTTCCTTTCAAATCAAATAGTAAATATAGTTAGGAAGTAAGTAGATGAAACGGACACCAAATCTGATATTCCGTTTACCATCATTTAAGAAAATGTAATCACAAATCGCCATAGAAAATACATTAAAAACAATGATATTTTGTGTGAGTCTTTACTATATCATATGTCAAATATCAGGACCTTTCCAAGAACGTGATTTCAAAATCGACCTAAATGGATATATATATATATATATATATATATATATATATATATATATATATATATATATATATATATATATATATATACTGGTAGCTGTAATTAAACATACACACATGCATATAATTGGAGATCAATATAGCACCTCCTTGCAACATTAACAGAAGGAATGTCAGGTTGTGTCGAGGGGGATAACAAATTATAATGTCAAAACAAAAGTACAAACTACTCAATAAAAAACATGAATGCATACTTAAATGTAGACATTAAAATAAATACTTCTTCCACCTGAGCCCCATATGAATTATAGAACTACAAATAAAAAACCCATTATCAGGCATACAATCACATAAAATCGTCAACATACATACATACATACATACATACATACATACATACATACATGTATAGATACATGCATACACAAACGCAATAGCTTTGCTAATTAGGCCCAGATCAAGTAATAGAGTAAAGAAAGAAATTTAAATAAATAAATAATAATAATTGTTGAATAAAAAACAATATTCCAAATTATTAACACTTAATGTTGTATACAACAACGAAAAATAATTACACTTTATTTAACACGCTTTATTTAATAATTAATATATAAAACGAAAGTATTAAATAATATTATTCTAAAAGATCCGGTAACAATGAAAATAACCAATGAGAGTGAAATAATCCAATAAAAATAAACAGCGCAAAAATATAATAGCAGACAACGTAGATTAATTAATTAATTAAAAATAAAATATAGCATTAAAAAAAGGAATACATAAAAAATATATGAGCAAAAATCAAAGGTATTTTTTTAAAGAATGAATAGATGAGATTTTGGCTACGGAATTGAATACTTTCAATGTTCTGTGGTAAATGTCTGCAGAACAGTTATATAAAACCGGAAGTGCACAAAGTAACTACAAGCTCGTGTTCAGGGCGTCTGACGATCGCTCAAGGCGTTTAACTACTATCCATTTCCGATTAAAAAAAAATCACTGAATTTATTCATTATTATATATAACACTTCTTTGAGTCGAAACAGATCTGGTTCAAGACAGAAGATCTTCCATACTCAAAGGACTCAATATTCTTACGGATAGAACTATACAGCAATAATACACCATTAAGTGTTTATATACTCATCTTTTACGTATATATGGTAATCATACTAGTACCGACATCAATTACTTTAAAGGAAATACCGTTGGGAAATTAGTCAAAACCATTTACTTTGCTTTCCTATTTATTTGTGACCTATTTGCATTTTAAAAAAAGTTTTAATATTTTATAGTTAAAAAGGTTTAAAGCAATTTAATTTGCCGTAAATAGTGACTTAAGAGTCTTTCAAAAGATAGCCGAGAAACGAGCACTTGAAGTCAGTTAGACGCCAAGATAACGTTCTTAGACTGTTACAGGAAAGACATTAACAATTTAAATCCCGCGAAACCAGAATTAACACCACTGGATAAAATTGTATTACGTTAAGCATTTTATAATGCTGTTACTGGTTTCATACATAATGTTATTAATTGAAGGATATTGGGTATTACTGAAGATAGCTACGAGTATTTTTTTTATTAGTTTCGGAATGTACTATATT
>OY744524.1:41516777-41526777 GCA_963556195.1 Sepiola atlantica
TGACCCAACCATCTGTGAATGTTAAGAGAAGGACCATACGATGCAACACTGCCTGGTCTGCACCCTACTGCCCAACCGGTGTATCTTGAAAGATCTTGCAGAGTACAACACTATTGCAAAGGACTGCATAAAAAATGGAAAACTGTCACATGACCACATGTTTCAAAGACAAGCAAGTGGTTGTTCTAGTTCTAATGACATAGCTTTGACCTGTATACTTTTAATGATGAATCCTTTCATTTTAGTAGATGTGTTTTAATATCATAAACGCGTGGTTTGTAGATTAATTGTTTTTAGGCGTAAATAGTTTGTAAATGATTTTACCCGTGGAGAAAACGCTAACAAGTACTACGACTTCGGATCAAAGTCAAGCTGAGTCCCCCAACTCACAAAATCAAGCACCGCACAACCTGATGCAGATTCGTGCTTGTATTTACTTGCCTATTCACGGGGCCAGAGTTAGATAAATATCGGTATTTAATTTAGGGAAAACCCAGCTCCCGAAAAAGGGACTATCTGGATTGAGACAAAAATAAATAAAAAATTGCCTCAATCTAGAATGATTTATCCATTACCGACCGAGGGCAGAACAGATATTACACCCCAGTCCTTGCTCGAATGCCGCTAAAGCACGTGCTGTCATACACAGGATTAGGCGTTATATGAGATCAATTCGTGCACTTGCATAACTTCCAACCTTTTGGCCAAGATCAAAGTGTAGTATCTGTTCCGATGGATGCTCACTCTGTAGACCGGTATTGTCTTTGCCTTCGGGCCTTGATTCTGCCGGTCTGAGGTACTGTCCTGTGCAGTTCTAGGAGGTACACCCTCCCAGGCTTAGCCTCCCCTCTTTGGGGAGGAGTAAGTTTATTGCTTACTGCCTGAGGCGTCCCTACCGGGGAATGCCGATGGGGCTGCCTAGACAATTTTTAATGACCAGAGTGCTTACCTTCTCGGGCGACGGCTTTTCAAATCCACTTTCCCGACCCGATATTGGGTCACATCTTACCTTGTGGGAGTAAGATAAAACTGGCCTTGTGCCTAACCTCCTGGGGAGGTAAATAAAAAGTGTAGTATTTGTCCCGATGGATACTACACCCCATAGACTGGTATTGTCTTGGCATTCGGGGCTTGATTTACGCCGGTCTATGGGTCTGTCCTGTGCCGTTCTAGGAGGTCCACTCTCCCAGGCTTAGCCTTCTCACCCTTTGAGAAGGGGTTAGTTTATTGCTAATCGCCTGTGGCGCCCCTACCGGGGAATGCCGACGGGGCTGCCCAGGCATTTTTTGTAGGCCAGAGTGCTCAACTTCTCGGGCGTTGGTTTTTCAAATCCCACTTTCCCGACCTTGTGTCACATCTTACCGCTGTTGGAGGTAGATAAATATCTACGCTCCCGAAAGGAGGGGGATTTCGATATCGCTGCAAGATTCCTCATCCTATTGTTATGATTCCTTCAATGTTTACCTTCAAAAGATCGTCGTCCAACCGTGAAGGTATTCCAGATTGCTTTGCATCTTCCGAGCCTTAATCCACGCATTTTACTTTCACAAATAATCTCTTAACAGTCAATTCAACTGCAGACTCTTCATAGTTGTAAGAAAAAAAATGCTCAGAGGTTTTCGGATAGCCCAATATACACGCACTTGCATCTTCTTCCTTTTTTTACCCCCCCCCCCCTCTTCAGCCCTATATCTACCGAAAACGCCCCAAACCTTTCTTGTTACTAACTACACCTTAAGAGGTCGGGTAGAGAAGTGATGGGGGCCAATGCGAGGTCTGGCACATCTCAGTCTGCGAAAAGCCAGCAAACAGAACAGGATAACTAGGGGGCCCCACCCCCGAAGAAACATAAGAAAAAAAAATGTGGAGATAGAAGTCGTAAAGCGTGTCAGGGTTTTCTCTCCCGTTTAACTGATAGCAGGGTCTCAGCTGTGGGTTAAGGACCCTCCCTTGAATATGATCTGCAAGGGAAGTGTCAAAAACCTATCAGACGCAAGATAAGTTGCGATCACGGAGAGAAGAAGAAGGCTAATCGGCCACTCACTGTTAATCACGGGGCAGCGACGGGGAAGAGGACGAGTAGTAAAAGGTCGGTCATCTTCCAAACCGATAACCACTCAGTTACAAATTGCCTCATCTGCGGCGTGTTACATACCGCTTGTTTTCAACTCGGACACGGCAATCCATCCGCCTCCGCCGCCCCCGAGAACCATCCGGACGCCATTACGCGCATACACACCAACGATTTTTCCCGCCCAGCAGCCGTCACTGACGTCACTGATTTCGATGCTAATCTGGAGAGGTTCGGAAAAGACAAATAAACAAACAGAAGGAGAAGAAGAAAAAACAATTCCCTAATTCGTCTTCTACGTTCTTTACTTATTCATGGTTTCTGCTTTTCTCAAGACCAAACAATTTAGCATCTGTTAAATTTTGAATTTAAAAATGGAGACTTTAATAGCAATCACCCAATAAAATGCCGTTATTTCGTGATTTGATTTTTTTTTTTTTTTTAGTTTTACGTAAAAAAAAATGAAAATTCTACAAAATATTCGATTGTTCGGAAAATACTGGCCGTTTTTCCACTGAGTATTAAAAAGTTGATTTAGATTACGACGCTTTTTCGGTATTTACCCACCACTTGTCTTGGCATTTTTACGGACCAAATTTTGTTTCTTTTTTACACTTACCTATTATGTTGCTAGAGAATTCCGTTATTTAAAAAAAAATTCTTTTACCCAATATTCTAGATTGTAGTGTTGGAGATCACTTTCCTATATGAATTGAACGTAAAATGATCACCCATTTCTTGGCCATCACCAATTTCATGAAAGTAGAAAAAAAAAGTGTAACCCATACTCTTGCAACGTTTTATTTATTTAACTTTAATTCGCTCCAAAGCAGGCATATTGCTACTGAGATAGATTGCCCCCCTCTATGAATATGGACTCTAAGTGAAGAGTTTAGCAGCAAGATGTTTGTTCGCATTACATTTAAATTAATGAATGTTGCTACGGTCGGAGAAACAAGGAGCAAGAAGGGAATTTCAAAGGCAAGCAATCAGAAGAAAAGAAGTGTACACTCCTCCCCAACCCCCTAAAAAAATATGAAAAAAATTATGCTCGGTCAGTGTTCGCACTAATATTCATATAAAATCATAGAATTACGTCCGTAATTTAATTTTCCATATATAAAGTATCATCTCTAATCATCCAAACAATAAAGAGGAAAACATCTATCGTTGTCTTTTGATTTATAGTGGAGAATTTCTTACCGAATTTATTTCAAACAGCAGGGGTTATCGGACTTGCTTTTTGCTTTCTCGCTCCCCGTCACCACTTGAAATGGTTTCGTCCGAAGGCTAGAAAAGACACATTTTTTTACTCGCTAACGTTTGTGTGGCGGGAAGGATATATATTTATTTATATAAAACTATACAAATAAATACATATTGGCCTTTATTATACAGTGAAGGATTGTACATACTTAATAATTAATGTGTACTCTTTAATAAATGTTCAATAATGTTTTTCAAACACAATTCAGCGTGTCCGTATTTCAACAGCGTCCAAACATCTGAAGCAAATTGGTAAGATGAACAATCTCGAGCAATGGTTTCTCGCCGAGCTCAATGAAACAGTCAATATTTTGCGAATAACTTAATGAGATGCAAGGAACCACTATATTTGGTT
Organism: Sepiola atlantica; assembly: GCA_963556195.1. Taxonomy (NCBI): domain Eukaryota; kingdom Metazoa; phylum Mollusca; class Cephalopoda; order Sepiida; family Sepiolidae; genus Sepiola; species Sepiola atlantica. The sequence continues at coordinate 41,520,470 of OY744524.1, forward strand.
TGTCTTTTTTAATGACAAGCGATTTTCGTCTTGTTACGAAGACATAAGAATAATGCTCTAATTACTTAAAGAGTCATTCATTCTTAGAGGAGGGGGTATACAATTAAAACAGAAATGGGCAAACTTATCGCTTCAAATGAAAGTACACCGCTGTGGTTATTTCCCGTGTTCAATACGCGTTCCATTGAGCTATGCTAATAGAATGCAATGAAAAGTCTCTGTGTTCTGTCTAGCAGTCAACTGCTGCTACGTATTTATTGAAATACAACATTGTTTTTTGCTCTCTTAAAGTTGAAAGTTTTTCTGTTTTTGTTTGTTTTTTTTTCAAAATAATTATTTTAGTTTTTCTTCTGACTTATACCATTTTGGTATTCTTTCTTTTAAGTTATTTGAAGATTAAGAATACGAATTTGGTCTCGTTTTCGGGCGCGGTCGCAGTCGCAGAAAGTAAGATACATTTTAAACAGGGGGTGGGGGGTCGTCATCGGAAAAAGGTTGGGAAACACGGCTGAATAGTTATTCCCCAGATAGGCAACATCTACTAAACTCGCTATTCAGCAAAGAGCAACTCCCTGTTTTCAATGTGTTTTTAATGAAGAGAGAGAAAGACATTTTCAGTCCAGTCCGACTGGACTCTTCTCCATTACTCATACGTCACCGGATGATTTACTGCCTTCTGCGCTGATGAGCATTTGTTTGTTCGTTTGATGGCCGTACTGACATTTTCATAGATGTCTGGTGTGCTTATTTAAATGGAACTTTTGTTATGTTTTCTTTGTTTTAGGGCGGCTGAGAATAGAAGAGCATTGTTCCTATGTAAGTACGATCACTAGCACTTATTACCCCTTATTTGAAACTCACCCAGACGCAAAGAAAGCAGTAGCAGTGAATGTTATTATTACGTATCGACTCTTGATTGGACAGAATCTCTAATCAGCAGTTTTTCAGCCAATCAGACAATTCCAGCGCGTACTATAAAAACCTAAACATACATGACGTGGGACTTTCAGAACATCTGTAGTTAAGCGCGAGCACACAAAGGCCGCTCAACGAACGCACATGTATCCATGTTAATAGACGCACGCACTCTGACATACAAAACAAGCACAATAACACAACCACACGTCCTTATGCATATTCTCATTTACACACAAGTAAACGCACATGGCAGCAGCCGAAATGAACACATGTACTCAATTTCTTCTTACACGTAAACAACTCTTTCTCCTGGAACATTACTTGAATTCTTTGAACTTTCATTTCTTCATGAACTCTTTATCTTTAGTTATCTAAACAAAGTTGTCAATAAAATCAATTATTTTGTCATACTTTCTTTTTGATATTGCTTTTCCCCTCTATGCATTTATCTGATGTCGCTAAAGTTTTGTTTTGTTTTGCTTTTTAGTTTTATTTCCAAACGTAATATTTCAGGAAGTGAATATTCGTTTATATTTTTAAAACATATGTTTTAATCGTTACAACATAAAATATGCTAAATATACTACGGAAAATCTTAAATATTAAAAGAAAAATGTATTCAATTATCTCTCCCGTAAAATAAAGCCACGTTCACGATAGTCAAATATATTATTAATACGTTAATGATGAAAAAACAAACAAACAACTCAGACACAGAAGAAAGGGAAATAATTCCGTGCAATTTACACGGGTACGATCGGTATCACCTATTTCTAATCATAGACTCGTCCAGACGCAAAGAAAGAAACTAATTTCATATTTATCTGATGTCGCTATATAATACTACAAACTATTAGGATATCAAAATATTTGTTAATCCTGAGTTTTCTACATGAAAATAGAAGCTGAATAAAATAAGTTGATTTTGAAAAGTGTGACGCATGCCTTTTTATTAGGGGCAAAGTGTGGCATCTGTTCTGATACTACACTTCATCTTTTCTGTTCTCGGTCAGTGAAGGAGAAATCTTTCTAGACCGAGGACATTTTTATTTTTATCCCAATCCACCGTGCCCCTATCTGTTGAGTTAGACTTATCCCCGCATTAAAAACCGACCTTGTGTCTAAGTCTGGCATTGTGGGGAGGCAAGTAAATAGGGGCGTTTCTTTTGGTCATCTTATTTTCTTTATTCACTGATTAGTGGTTGTCTTTGATCAATGTCGCTTATCCTCCTACACTGACAATTGTTTTAAAATACCTAGCACAACCCGGTCTCCCTTCCGTCTTCAAATTTTGGAATCTGGTTTTATCCGTATAAGACATTCCTCTTTATCTAGGAAAAACGACTTTCTTTCGTGTTTTAAGCTTTTTAAAGACTTTTAACGTTCCAACACTATTTTCATATCTTAATGACTCCCATTTCTTTTGCCTTTTTTTTTCTTTCATAATATTTTATCAACAGCGTCTATTCGCACGTTAACTTGAAACTTTTTTTTCATTCTTTATTAGTACCGATGTTTATAATAGCATTTTGACTGTTTTTCTTTTTCAGAATTAGATGATTATTAGACATATTCTCTTCTGATGGTGGTCCGTGATAGATTTCTCGGAAGTCAATAAATATTAAAAAATGCTACTTAGCTACAATGTATTCTTTTAATTACTTAGTCCGGCACAGACAACTGTTAATATGAAGTATCACCTAAAAATAAAAATCAGTAAGGGTGGGGATAACTCATTTATAATTGAGGAATATAATAGAGTTGTCTATCTTAACCCTTAAGTGCTTTATTTTTTATATTGGGTTGAAAAAAATTTATCAAGTGAAAAAAAAAAGTTTCATATGGGTAATATAAAGTGGTATAAATGATTTTTGGAAAAAAATGTATTTATTGAACAAAAATAAATGATGTTGCAAATGTGCAACAAATGGCATAAAATTTTTACATCTATAACAAAACACTACAATATATGCATCTAAACCATCATAATACACTAGAGAATCATGAAACAATTTTTACACCTATAACAAAACACTACAATATATGCATCTAAATAATCATAATACACTAGGGAATCATGAAATAATTTTTACATCTATAACAAAACACTACAATATATGCATCTAAACCATCATAATACACTAGAGAATCATGAAACAATTTTTACTTATTATTATAGTGATCAGATTGTAAGGTTTAGGCTCTTGAATTAGGCACATGACACACCGATAATATTCGCCCATGATATCAAAGATACTGATGCCCTATTTAGCGGGTGTGCTGATGCACTATCATACTAATACCTACTCAAAATTACCAACAGACTCGTTGCAGATGTGAAACAAGTTGCAGTTTGACAAATGTTCGTTGAATATTATATTTAATATGCATTTTGTTAGAATGTGTCAGATTTGAAACAAAAAGAATTTAAGGGTTAATTTTTTTTATAAATGTGGAAACAAATAAAAATTAAAAGATAAAATTACTTTTTTGTATATAAATTGTTGCTAAGTACGGTATTATATTGCCAACAACATGGCACAGCACTAACAAATGAAAATTTGCCAATCAGAAGCAACGTTTAATTTATCAGCTTAAATGCTATTTGGGCCTGACTTTGAAAATCCGACAAGATAATTTTATGTAAGATAATTATTAAAAATATTTGCAAGATTAAATAAATAAGAAGTATCGCAAAAATAGACGAACGGGCGATTGTTCGTTAAGAGAGAGAGAGGGGGGGAAAGGAGATGGAATAAGGAGAAAGAGAAAAAGGGAGACGAAAGGAAAGAGGAGAAAAGAAAGAAAAAAGAAAGGAAAAGAGAATGAGATAAAGACAAGAAATGGAAAACTAGGATGCAAAAGGAGAAAGATAGAAACAGAGATGAGGATGAAAGCAAATCATAGGAGAAAACGCAAAATGTGGCTGGTGAGAGAATACAACCGATTTTATGTTTACAGTTTAGCGGGGATTTTCATTTTCTATTTGGAAAAACTGTTCTGAAGGCAATTCGACAACAAAGTCTTTTTATCCATTGAACTGCTTAAAATGATAGGATTATCTTCTGTGGATAATCAAAGCATTCAATCATGACATTGTGTTGAGTAATAGAGACAAGTTGAGCATCGTTTGATTTTAGATTGAGTAACAAGAGTTGAGACGAGTTAGCCACCGTTTTTCTTCACTGTTTATTAAGTGGCAGCCAATCTTTTTGGGGTGGGAAAACGTTAAAAAGGTTAACGTCTTCGGAAAGTTAATTTTATTATCAAGCTTGTTTTAAAGGTGTATTGCGGCCGGACCTTAAAGCTTGCTCCTTGGCCATCTGGCCAATATAACAAATAATTTAATAAATGAAATACAAAATCAATTTCAGATCTCTTGTAGAAAAAAAGACAAAATGCGCGTTTAGTAAAAATGCATTTTATTATTTACTCAAGTGGATACAATTCATTCATGTCATTTAGTATTTCCATAAAAAGATCGTTTCACTTATATTTCTGCCTCACATGGATAATTGTCCATCATTCCGCGATGCATTCCACAATAGCGTTTATTGTAAGTAATAAAAATAAAATTATTATCAAGGGTTCTTGGGCTTAATTTAAGAATCATCATTAATACTTTTAGTTGTATTAGTAGTATTTTATATCATGAAATTATGTTTAAATGTCTAATCATGAGAAGAATATTATTTATAGAAATAACTAAACAGGTTCCATATAATATATATATATTGGTCCAGTGGTAAAGACGCTGGACTATAGACATCAATATCGAATGTTCGATCCTTGTCTAAGTTAGCCATGCTGATGACGGCTGTTAGCCAGAAACACGTGTCCATGGATTACTTTTATGTACGTATAAAATTAATATATATATATATATATATATATATATATATATATATATATATATATATATATATATATATATATACTAGCTATACCTACCCGACGTTGCACGGGTTTTATTGGTTACATGTTAATAAATTAAATAGAAGAGGATGAGATTTGAAAAGACTTCTGCACTAACTCAAATAATGTAAGGGAGATGAGTCACATTCTAAGCTGCAAAGATTTATCTCCCTTACATTATTTGATTCATAATTAGAATTTTCGTTATCGTAACAATTTTCCGAACCGGATGTTCTTTTCAAACATACTGAAGCGAAATACATATTGGTATTGTAAAAACATTCTCGAACGCGGGTAAAAAGACGAAATGAATAGGCTGAATAAATAAATCAGATGCGATGCTATTTGGGTAAATTCTAAAATCTGACATGGTAACTTTGTACATGAGTTATGTGTGTGTGTACGTGTGTGTGTGTGTGTGTGTGTGTGTGGATTGATACGTGTGTTTTGAATGTCGTCTTTGCTGAGTTATAGTGTTCGATGCAAACGCACACAACACGGAATGAGAACTGTCTATCTAAGCGGATTACATAAATAGCTCGTTTCGAAATTACTGGAAGGTTACCGACTACAAATATAGGTGCCTGGCGAAGACCGGAGAGTACAGCGGTCGAAATTTTTTTAATATAACAACAGCGATGAAAATAACAGTTCGAAACATCTAAATAATCTAATACAATTAATCTAAAAACAAAATCAGCCAACTTATTGAAAATGTAAAAAAAAAAAAAAAATTTTATTGTGTAAAACATTAAAACAATATGTTATAAATAGAGTCGTTACTTATGGCTGTTCCGTCGGCACTTTTAAAAAGTGTACTCGTTCGTACGGCAGCCATTTTAACTGCCGTGCGATCTTTACATAAAGCGAAGTCGAATTAGGGTATCGACTCCGATCCCGGCATTCCCGATCGTCACCGGACTTAAGGTTAGTTTCGGGGTTAGTTAGGGTTGTATGTATAAATAATACTTTAATAAATTGTATATATTTGTAATAATAGCGACATGGTAGCACATCTGCATTTATGAAAAATTAAAAAATTTAAACGTGAACGCAAATCACCCGAATGTACAAGATATTTCGGCTTTTAGAGAAAAATGTGTCAAATAATCAGTTAAACCGGAAAAAGAAATAGACAAAGTCAAACTGTTGTCATAAATATGGATATCAGTGAAGAAAAAAAGAAAAACATTTAAAGTTAAGGCGCGAAGAGACGCTGTCGGTAAAAAAACGTAAAGAAAGAAAGAAAGAAGAAAAGAAAGAAAGAAAGAAAGAAAGAAGAAAAGAAAGAAAGAAAGAAGAAAAGAAAGAAATCTTTTCCGTCATGGTCTTAATCCAAATGTATGCGTGCCGAATTAAGAAAGCATGGTATTTAAAGAAATGCGTATTAAAATAAAAACCTTAATTGATTTAACAACGCTATATTTGCTAAGCTTAGTCTGATCTTGGTCGAGCTGAGCTGCAAAAAAAAAAAA
>OY744524.1:41531777-41546777 GCA_963556195.1 Sepiola atlantica
TTATTTTCTTTCGTCTTTTTTTAGGTTACTTTCTTTTTTCTTCATCTTCTTTTCTCCTTTGTTCGTTAGGTTAGCTTCTTCTTTGTTGGGTTTTCATTCACTTTCATTACATTATTGCCACTCTCTCTCCCTCGCCCATGCGCGCTAATGTTATCCATTTAACCCGGTGATTATTATTTAAAACAATTAATAATATTAGTAGAATAACAACTCAACCGCTTGAACAGTTTTGTAAAAACAAATTGAAGGCACACGAGCCAAGATGGCGATGGTTACACAGTGAGGATTTATTTGAATGTCTAAGGTGACGGCGGTGGGCGAAAGAGAGAGAGAGAGAGGGGGGGTGGGTTGAAAAGGAGAAGAAAAGCAATTAGTCATTCAAACAAAGTAAACGGCTGTGAGTTAAGCGTATCGAGAGACTAACAAGATTAATCGTCAGCAGATTAGTACATCATGCAACACTTGAAAGAGGTTAATCGCTAATCCAAACGGTCGGCAGCCATCTTTCTTTACGGTGGTCATCGTCATGGATTTCATTTTCTTCTTAACTGATTCATCAGTTTGCTTGTCGAGATCAAATTGTTTTTTTGGGGGGTTTTTTACTAAGGAAAGACTAAAAGAGCTTTTTAGAAAACTTTATTTAGTCATGCCCTATCATAATAGTTCAAGTTAATATGATGATTCACATCAAGAACTCGTCTACCTATTACCACTAACAAAAAAAAACAACTTTACTTTCTCTCTCTGTGTACCTAAAACCAAATTGAACTTTCATGAACAGAGTTTTTTTCCAAGAATATCCCAACTATGGACCACATTACTACGGGACTGCTTCCTTGCTGACTACAATAACGTCGTCTTCAAGTCCAATGTCAACAAATACTTGTCGAACCATTCTCTTAAGTTATCAAATTCTGTTCGTTCCACCCATTGTTTCCAATCCTTTCATAGTATTCTTCATTATCCAATTGACATTCTCATTCACTCTTATCCTCGAGTGGCTAAATAATGACTCATTAGTATTATATATATATATATATATATATATATATATATATATATATATATATATATATATATATATATATATATATATAATGTACATATATATATATGACTTCTAAGTAAAAGTATATAATAGTTAACACTCGTAAACAAAAAAAGCAATAGATAATTTATACAAAACGCATTACCATAGAATTCTCTACCGAACCTGCCTAGTTTTAACGTGTGGAAACCAGTTTTAAGATTATTTAAACAGTAAAAAAAATGAAAATTACAAATCGGTTCCACACGTTCAAATTAGGTCGGGTCAGTAGAGAATCTCATTTCAATGTCTTTTTTTTTTACTAGTTTTCGAGTGTTTACTATTCTGTACTGTTACCGAATTCTCTTAATTTTTAAATAGCAATTGTAATTTTTGTACAAAAAGATAAAAACACAATTACTATTTTTAATCAGATGAAGTGTTTAATTTACTTTAAATGACTTAAATATTTAACGTAAAAATGCAAAAATATGCAAACTAGAAAGTTCAAATGTCTTAATTTAAAACATACGAAAATTAAAAAAAACAATTAATATTTATCTAATCAGTGCCAAAACGCAATTGGAATGACCTTTAAATCGGTTTTCTCAAAGTAAATTAAGAGCATTCGTTTTGTTGAGATACTTTCCGGATTGGACTTTTGGGACGAAATCAAGCAATGTTAAATAGATTTTGACTTAAACGAAAAGTACTTACCCCAAAGAACTCTTGTATATGTACATATTTCAATAACATCCCAGGCCATTTTGGTAAAAAGCTAGAGCTATATTCATTAGACACTTTGAAATTTACTTTTCCAATTTGTTCATACATGCAAATGTGTTTTAACGTCGTCATTTTTACAAATATATACTATTTAACTTTTTTCAATTTTTGTTCAATTAAATTTTCGAAGATATACTTCATCATCAGAATTTAAAAAATAATAACAAAAAAAATATTAAATACCCCCTTTTTTTTAAAGAAAAAAAGGGTATTTAATATATCTTTTTTATTATTTTTTTTAAAAATTTAATTGAAAAAAATTGAAAAAAGTTAATAAAATTAAAATGCATTGTATGGCGTTCTTATTTTAATAATTCATATTACCATATAAACAATGATTTCTAAACAAGAACACCCATTTCTAATATACTATTTATTAAAATATTTATACATATGTCCTTCCCTCGATGAGGTCAAGGAAATTGATAAGATATAGATCAGTTAGCGGATGGAAGCGAGCCGGATAACAAATATTACCAGACTAAATACCCCCCCCCACACACACACACACACACCTACTGCGATGTATGTAAAACCCAAAATAATAAAAAAGACAACTATTAAGCGACGAATAATTATTAAGTTGGTTTTATTCATTTCGAAGTACGGTTGAGTTTTACTCAGCCAGAAAGAATTTGCTTTAGATGATGTCAGCTTTCTTCATGACCAAGGCAAACATATCAAGGTGTAATGTGATCGATCGATAACGGATATACCAATTACATAACAATGTTTTGGTATGTGTTTGTGTGTGTCATCTGTAAAGAGAAATGAGATCGAACCTCTAAAAACCCATTTGTATAAATCAAAAAGTTACGCTTTTTTGTTAGTGGCTTGATTCTGTTTTATTGGATTGATTACATCGATAAAAATAAACAATCACAGGAGGAACTAGATTAAACTAAAACACTGCACGCCGAGTCTGTATCGATTTCACCAGCACAGCCATTCCCAATCGGTCAGAAATATGCGGTAAAAATGCGATATCAAAATAAAATTCAATGTTTTTTCTCACAGACTTATTTTATTTTCGACCCAAATAAAAAATGTGATGAAATGTTTATTCTTTTTTAAAACAAAGTAACTAAAAATAAACTTCAAATAAATAAAACAAACATAATGTTTTCTTAAAGCCATATCTATATGATAATAAAGCATATCTTGTTTTGGTAAAGTTACCATTGGCAACATGAATTATTTTAAAGGAAATACAGTTGGGAAATTCGTCCCAAACAGTTTATTTGGGTTTACTTACTCATGTGTGATGTACTTACGTTAAAAAATATTTAATAAAAAGATATAGGTAGGTAAATGTTACTATTGGAAACAGAAACCCTAAATAAGCATAAACATATACCCTACTTCCGGAAGAAACAACATGGCTGACACAGGATTACTTACTTATGACCAATATTTACGGTAAATTTGCATACTTATATTTCCTGTTAAATAGTAATTTTTAACACAAACACATCACACATGAGTAGGTAAACAAAAGTAAATTATTTGGGAGTAATTTCACAAGTGTATTTCCTTTAAGATAATTTATGTCGCCAATATTAACATTTATGTAACAATACATAGCAAAGGCCGTGTGTTGATTGGAGAGTTTGAGTGACACGCTATAGGTGAGAAGTGACCACAAACGGAAGTCGATCAAACCACGTGACTTCCGGCCCGGGTGTTATTCCGTCTCTCTTTGGCTGACAACGTAAGCAAGCGGAGTTTTAAGTGAAGCCCCAGCGAGGGAGGGGCGATCGAGTACAATGTAGCTAGGTGTAAGGAGACAAGCGATCTCTCTCTCTCGCACGCACACACACGTACACAAATGAACTGTCTCTCTGATGCTTTATGCAACTGTTACTTTTAAAATAAACCTTTCGTATAAACTAACATCAGCGTCCGAGTGTTTTATTAACAGTCGATCAGGAATCTGGGTTCACAACGAGGACACGGGTGTACAATATTGTGCACACCCATCGGTAAGTGAACACATAACACTCTTGTTTGTCCGTCAGCTAGTCACTGATAGACCTTGGTACTGGTCCAGATTAGGACCCAAGCTAAAATTGACTTGTCGTCGGTAGTTTCCGGATGTATACGTAGACGGCCAAAAAAAAGCTGAATGAAAAGTCGGTTACCAGCGTCTAAAAATAACTAACATTTAAAGCAAGTATACAATTAGTAAAAAAAAAAAGATTGGTTTTAATCAAATAATACATTTACTAAAATTGTATGAAAGAAATTTTTATTTTTTTAACGAAGAAAAATGTATTTTTCGTGTGGACCAAAGTAAAACGAGACATGATAAAATGTTTTTTTTTACACTTAAAATATATTTTTAAGAAAAATATCACTGAGCAAGTATTAAAACGGTGTTACGGTTAGGTTTGGGGTTAGGGTTACTGAACAAGTGTTAAAACGGTGTTAGAATTATAAAATTAAAACCAATTAAAATGTTAACTTGTCGTCTGCTTATTTTCTCGCATTCCTATTGGATAAGCGCTTCGGGGTTTTCTGGCCGTCTACGTAAACACTCGGAAACTACCAACGTCAAGTCGATTTTAGCTTGGGTCCTAATCTGGACCAGTACCATAACTTCATAAACATAATTGGTCTTCTACAGGGCAGGTAAACAGTTGCTTAATTTTTAAGCATTGAAATTGAAGCCATACTACCGACCACAACTGGTACACAGATCAGTTCTGGAGGACAAGCCGGGTGTCCGTCGCTTGCATTTCTGTGAGATGATGCGTGACCCAATGTCAACCCAACCATGTAACAAGGTAAAGCTAATAAACAATGTATTAAAAAGCAGATAAACTATAGTGTATACTTACTTTTGGACCACCCTGCACAGCGGATTGGTAGGTTAAGCAGTTTTATTTTTACAGACTAGACGACTAGTTTTTGAATATTTTATAGTGGAGTATAAATCTGATATATTTCCTTTTAGTTATAGGTTTAATGTGTCGGCAAATGATGTTTTTATTGCAATTTCATCTCTTTTATAGCTTTTGTTTCTGTAAAATATATTAATAGCAGTTTTAGTAGCCTGATCTTTGGGAATGAGGTCATGGTTGTTATTTTTATACAGATAAAACTTTATTTTGTTATCAACTAAATGGTTAGGAAACGCATTAGTAAAAGAACAGTCTGGAAAGAAATATTCGGTCGGCTCAAAATTCGAAACGATTTCAACGATGGTAATGTTGGCACGGTTGAGATGCTGGCATCACTTGCAGCGTGGTAACATAACGGTTTAAGTCCTACACTAAAAATCTGCATATCTCTTCTTCTTGTCCGCCCAGGGTAAAAAAAATCATGAGTAAAAGTTGATTTCTAGGTATGTACTGCCTTTATTGTTGAACCTTTTCATTTCGTGGCGGTAGGTCTTGGACCAAAAAGTAGCTTACACTAGTACCAATACACCTTTCCAGAGGGTTTGCAACTAAAAAAAAAGCAATGAGTAGGGGGCCGAAACTGTAAAGTAGTTCCTCCTGATAATCGTGGTACTGGATCCGATTGCGGAGCTGTTAGCTACTGTGCACTTGTATGCGGTGCGTACACATTACTTTATTAACAATATTTCGAAATATTTCTTCATTGAAGACATATCATTGTCGCTCTCTAAAGTAGAAGACGAGACGATTTTGTGGATCCGTTCCGTAACACAATGTTGGCAAAAGTATTTTCACGCGTCACCGCCAGTTTGGGAGAAATTGTGTCTTTTCACATTCAAACTGACCGTAGGATACTACTCTGTCCTCGTGTGGAGCAAGGTAAACAGAACCGACAGTGAGTGTTGTGACTGACAGTGAAAGTTAAAAAAACAGACTTTTTTTTTTAAATGGAAGAAAGATAAAATTAGGAAATAATTTTTTTTTTAATGTACAAAACCGACTTCGAAATCTAGTAATGAATGATCTCTTCTCTTTCCTGCAGCCTCTTTCTCACAAAAGAGACGTTGATAGTCTTTCTCTACTCTATCGTAATTTTTATGGTCGGTGCTCGATTGAACCCCCTGTAAAACATTCACAGCAAAACCTCGTCTAGTTACAACAACTGTAAAGAATTAGCCTCTGTGTACATAAAACTAAATGGAACTTGAATGAACAAAGTTTCTTTCCAAGAACTTCTCGTATGTGGAAAATATACCATGGGACTGCTTCCCGGCTGACTACAACATGATCGTTTTGAAGTCCAATCTAAACAAATTCTTGTCGATTTTCATCCATCGTTTTCCAGTGATGTCAGGGTGATGTTCCTTGTCTATCTGACAAACTAATTAATCCTTATCCTCGAGTGGCGTTTAGGCGTTGATAATAAATGACTCGTTAGTAGAAAAACAGAAATAAAAAAAAATGGAAGGAAGAATTACGGAATGAACAAACATAAAGGTTTAACAAAAAAATGGAATGAAGAATTATGGAATGAACAAAAACAAAGGTTTAACAAAAAAATGGAATGAAGAATTACGGAATGAACAAAAACAAAGGTTTAACAAAAAAATGGAATGAAGAATTACGGAATGAACAAAAATAAAGGTTTAACAAAAAATGGAATGAAGAATTAGGGAATGAACAAAAATAAAGGTTTAACAAAAAATGGAATGAAGAATTAGGGAATGAACAAAAATAAAGGTTTAACAAAAAAAATGGAATGAAAGAAATAATGTAAAGAAAGTTCGAAGACTAAGAAAGAGCAATTGACAAGTGTATTTGATCCCCCAAATCCTGGGGTCTTTCATTTACGAACAAGGACAGATATTCCACCTCGTCTTTACAAAACGTGCCGTCAGGAGAATTCACCGGTGCTAACCAGATGTCACCAATAATCACATGCGGTGACCGTCAGTATCGCAAGTGAGAGGGTGGTAGGTGTAGAGAAAGAGGTTAGGCGTCGTTAGTGTTATCATTGGATAACAATGAAGATATCATCGGAGGGGCAACACGGTTTGCTTTTATAACACAAGTGGTTCGTCTTGAGTTTAGGTGGTGGTGGTGTGGAGAAGTTGAGGACCAGAAATACGGTCTCAGCTGGAAGGAAAACGGATAGGAAGCGATACATAGAGAGAGAGAGAGAGAGAGAGAGAGAGAGAGAGAGAGAGAGAGAGAGAGGCAAATACAGCCGTCTCCTTTTTTAAGCCTCACACACCAGTCGAGGATCCGTCCTCAACAATCAGCCCGATAGAGACTGGACTATTTCGGTGGGTTTTTTTTTTATTTGTCGGGCTGAGATATTAGTCCTGGGTAGTCCTATGAGGTTCACGTTCCGAGGCTTTGCCTTCTCTTTGGGTAGGAGTTAGTTTATTGCAAAGTGTCTGAGGCGCCCCGATGAGAGGACCCCAACGGGGCTGCCCGGGCAATTTTTTTGGAGGCCAGAGTGTCTTTTCTTTATGAGCGCTGACTTACTCTCCCACCTTCCACCTTTGTGCAACATCATACTTACATGGGGAGTATGTAAATATCGAGAAGAAGAAAAAGGTGAAAGAAACTCAAAGAAAAGAGAATTAGAAGGCGAAGAGAAAAAGTCAGAAGAAATTTAAACAAAAAGCATGAGTCTTTTGTAGAAGAAAACGGAAAAATGAGTTTTGTAGAACAAAATAAAAAAAATCGTATTTTTTGTTTATTTCGGCGACCCTTTAGGTTTAAGAAAAAAAGAAATTCGGAAAGTAATTTTTTAAATAAAAAAAAGAATATTCATAGAAAGAGAGATAGAAAAGAAGTGAAATTCTTAAGGTGAGTTTTTTTTAATCTGCACGTTTAACGATAAACATTCTATTTTAATCTGAAACGTGACAGACCTATGAAAAATGCTATTGCAAACTTAAGTTTGACCCCCTTTAAAAAAAAAAAAAATCTTCAGTCAATTCAACCTACATTTCAGGCACCTTTTTGTACTAGCCATAATCATTAGAATGTTCAGGAGACCGTGGTTCAATCGTAGGTCGAGTCATGCGAAATTATACTTGATACCCCCTTGCTAAATACTCAATATTATAAGGTTAGGATCAAGGGTAGGTGGAGTAATTTTGGAAAAAAAAGTGGCGTCCTGCCCTACACCTCGATATAGAAGCTAATAAAAAGAGAACCTTCGGGCCGCCCTCAACTATGGTCGATCACTTTGTATTGGGTTACCAACTAAGTTCCCACCGTTTATTTATTTATTTTTTTTAATTTAAAAAGTTTCAGAAAAAATAACAACGACTTCATCAATAATGTATTCTCCCTTGTTTACAATTTCTTCCCAACGTTCAACAAAATGGGCAATACCTCGTTGGTAGAAATCAAAAAGCAAAAATAAATAAATAAAATAAAAGCAAAAAGAAGGAAGTGTCGAACATGTTCATTTTCTTAACTTGACATTCCATTTTAATGATCTGAAAATAAACAGAAAATAATTCAATAACTAAAAAAAGCATAGATTACAAAATTATTCGAAAATAGAATTCTAGAAAAAACTAGATTCCCAAATTAAAAAAAAACAGCCGAAACTGAGTTGGTAACCCAATATTTATGAATACACCACATGTTAGATCGACTAAAATTGACTAAAAATAAAACAAGTTACCACGACTAAAATTGACTAAAAAGAAACAAGTTACCACGACTAAAATTGACTAAAAAAAAACAAGTTACCACGACTAGTGGAGATACATAAAGAAAGATTAACTAGTATTAACATTAGTATTACTTTTGCTATTGTTAATTATATTTTATATTTTATTTATATTTATTATGGTTGCCTGTTATCTATGCAACACAAAGTTTAATGCTATTTCTGTTGATAATTTTGATAACTTATGATTTTAGGAAAATGTTTATCTATTATCCTAAAGAATATTTTCCCATTTTGTAATTTTTCGTTTCTTTTATAAAACGTTTTGAACAAGATTATATTTCGTTTTCTACTATTTAATTTCTATTATTATTCTTATTAAATGTTAAATTAGCATCATGTACGTTTTTAAGCCGTTTCATATTATTTTGTTTTGGTTGAATATATCTATATTAATGGAATTAGTGGATAGTCTGCGATCTATTGACCTCGAGATTTGTTTGAAAACTGTAGGCGGATGGTCAAATTGTTTATTAATATATAATGGGGTTTGAATATATCTTCCTTATTGATATCTATACAGTGAACACAATCGTTCAGGCTGGATCTTGAACTCAGCCTAGCGACTTCATTATGTGTTCCGAGAACCACAACAATATTAAGCGCCCCTCCCCACATAATGAATACTTAATCATTACCTTGAACATAGAAGAGAAGGCGGTCGAATGTTATGCCCAAGGCTGCATAGACATCGGTGAGAAAAGAAATTCGGAGATTACTCGTAGAGTTTCTCCCGTTCATCGAAGGACATTAAACAAACGAACCTTGATTGGCGTCACCTCGACTGCCAATTCAAAATAATTATTATGCCTGGAAGACAATTGGCACACGGCCTCGCAGAATCAGGTGCGAGGAGCCGACAAGCTAAAAAGCCGGAACTTTGCATTGCATTTAGGAGTATTGCATGGCTTTATATGAAACATGTTGTTGGGGTTCAATTCGCACGGCCAGATCGATAGAAATCGTCGATAACCCAACTTCATTGATAAGAATACTAATGGAATCATCAGTAGAGCAACCAACCTGAGATTGAAAAAAAAAAAATAAAAGAATGTAAAGTTCCATGTTTGGCTAATACCTTTTATAGTTAAAGAATGATAAGTTCTAACGAGGACGTAGGAGTATTAGAGGCCACTGGAATGGAAACTTTCAACTGCTTTCTGGAAACTATTATCTTTTTGTTCCCTTGTCTATAATGTTGTAAGAAAATATAGAGTCGCTTTTAACAATATAAAATAACGTTTCTTCGCATGTGATTTAATCTGTCCGAAACTTACTTTTATAACCTCGTAATTTAGGTTATAATAAATAATAACTTGTAAAGGAATTGATGAACTATCAAGAGAAACGTTTAACAGATTTATTAAAACTGAACACAGAATGAATTAATGAATTGGCCGCTGTACGCGATTGTGATATTAACAGTCTGACGCCATGATCTTTGTTTATCTTTCTCTCTCTGGGCAGAAGACCATTTCATTGCAGGAAAGTTCCATTCTTTTAGAAAGCACTATCATGTTACATTTCAAACGTTTATATCTCTCTCACACATATTATATATATATATATATATATATATATATATATATATAAATGAATGAATGAATTATGAAAATATGTTGTAGCATATACTATCAGTACGTTTTAATTAGCAATCTCTTAAAAATAAGTCAGCTCGATGATTATCAACCAGTAACAATAGAGCATATATAAATAAGTAAGGTTCATTTTATATTCCAATAACCATGTTTAAAAAAAAAAATTCACATTTTCAAAAACACAAGATTACAGTGAGATCTATATTGACGACTTGTTTCGCATAGAGTGGACCAACTACAATTATTATGTCAATATCAGCTCTGCCTACTACAAGTTCATCAGAAAAAATCCACAAAGAAAAGTTCTCAAATTGAAAAGTCTTGAAAAAAACCTACACGACACAGAAAAAAAAATCACATACACGTTGAAAAATCAGTAGGACGCCATTTAAAAATTTTCAGTTCAGAGTTAGCACACGAAAATACGCGGACATTTGAAATTTTTAATTCAGTGATATTCCGTTAATTTAGTAAAACAATCATTTATTTATAAAAAGTTTGAATTCATTCGAAGATAAGTTTAATTGTCTGAAATTACTTCATTTAAATTACAAATGTCTATATATATATATATATATATATATATATATATATATGCACAGGGTAATCTCCTAAACTAATGAATGAATCATTATGAAGTTTGGAATTCTCGGTAACATAAGCACATTTTTTTTTGTAAAGATAACAATGTAGGGGGTGCGCTCCTACATCTATTAAAAAAAATAAGTTACATAAAATAAATGTAACAGAAAAGAATGGCAGTACATCAAATGTTGAGTTATACTAAGTAATACATTTTTAAAGAGATCGGTGCGCACGCGCGTTAGTGTCGATATATATGTTCTTGGTAAAATCCTAAACTATTGAATTCGTCATTATGTAATATGTATTCTAAGTAACAAGGTAACGTTGCCACATTATTATTATTAGTATTATTATTATTATTGTTGTAGTAGTAGTAGTAGTAGTAGTAGTAGTAGTAGTAGTAGTAGTATTTATTTATTTACTTTATTATTATTTATTTATTTTTTGTAAACTTTGCCATTTAGGGGATACCACCACCCTTCAAAGAAAAAAACCCATTAAAATGTAAAACTAATGCTATATTAATTATTTATACCCGTCCTAGTATGGATATTCTACTAGTTTCTATAAAATACATAATTTATTGAATAAATGCTGAAAATTTCATTAACCGCTTCCCCGGTGATTCCTTTTTCTTTCAGAAAATGTTTCATTTTTAGACGAATTAAAAGGAAGAAGAAAAAACACACACAAAAGAATGACTGTGAACCCAAAAGCTGTGCATCTACGCGTCTTATAATGGCTGAGGCGAAAAAGGCACAGCTACCATCGATTATATTCGTTTCTAGCTGGGACGTGTCCAGAAATGCCCGACGATTTGATGTAAAAATTAATCTGTGGCCTTTTTCTTTTGTTGTTGTTTTTGAAGTATTTCTTTGTAGCAATCAACGAACAGACTGGATGAAAGCAAGTTAACTCGTCGGGTAAAGGGTTACATAGATAATTCTCTGATCTTTGGTGATTACAAAAAATAACACTAGTTTAATTTAGGGAATACGGTATGAACCGCTAGCGCCAGTAGTTATATCTAAATGAATAAATGCGAAATATTTTTACATTTATCCTAACTGTGTATATCAAAACACGTTACGCTAATTTAATTCAATTTAGTTCGCTTGAACTGTATGTAAAACACCAACCTGCCTTCAATTAACGGTACCTTACGTATAGTTTATAACAGGTGTTGTTTCGATATTAAAAAAAGACAAAACTTAAACTGGTTGACTGCACCGTCAAAAAACAAAGACATCAAACTTTATTTATAGAGAAAACTAGACTTTCCGTGACCCGTTGAGTCACAACGACTGCCACTATTTGTTGCACTTAGATTTCATTCGAAAATTCTTCATCTGTGACATGTCTGTTAAGAAATTCTTCTTGCGTTACCAAAAATAAGAGTGCAACGTTCAAACTCCTCGGCCTAACATTCACAGTTAACAAGAATTGGTACAAATACATTAAAAACCTTGCCAAGGCTGCTGCAAAGAAAGTAGGCTCCCTCTACGATGCTAGAAAACTTCTCACACCTGCCAGTATCCTATATTTCTACAAAGCCACCATCCGCCCATGCATGGAGTATTGTTGCCACATCTGGGCTGGTGAATTATCCACTAGTCTCTCTCTCTTAGACAAGGTCCAAAAAAGAGTATCTAATCTGATAGGTCCCTCACTATCAACCAAGCTCCAACCCCTATCCAACCCCCGCAATGTTGCATTCTTGTGCTTGTGTTACCAAGTACTTCAATGAAATGTGCTCCGATGAACTTGCTGCTCTGGTGCCTCCTCAACATAAATACACTCGACCAACCCGACACTTAGCTAAATATCATCCATTCACTGTGGAGATCCCCAGATACCGGAGAGCCTTCTATTCCAATAGCTTCTTTCCTTGAGCTGCCAGCCTTTGGAACTCCCTCCCCGCTCACTGTTTTCCCGAATGTACCGATATGCACAAATTTAAAACTAATGTGAACAAAAATCTAGCTGCACAGCTCCCAATTTAGGATGATCCCCTAAAATTTCACCCTAATTGTCAGTAGCACCTTACGTCTACAGTGGCAACTTGCCTCTCTAAATGTTGACAGATAAATTAAGAACTATTAGAGAGTGGTCAACATAACACAGAACGGGGGATATAGCTACATACATAGCTGTGAGAGATGGGTAGCATGTTTAGTTAATTACAAATTACGGTTAATTAGAAGAATAAAAAAGTATTTATTTTCAAATAATAACTCAATCCTAGAACAAAAGTATATTTTAGCATGATTTTGTGGCATTAAAATGTATGAGAAAAAAACATGCTGGATACTAACGTTAATTAATTCAGCTTTTATACAATCCACTAATAATTCCTCAAGTTTTTGTTTTGTGTAACTAAAAATAAAAAGTATCTTTACTTCTGTATTATCATTATGGATAATATAGAAATGAAGAGACTAATAATTTTTCTATCGAATTTACATACGTGTTCATGGTGTGTACGAACACACTATCTAAATAAGATGAAAACAGGCACTCTTTCTCTAAATGTCGACAGAGATATTGAAAACTGTTAGAGTGGTTGAATTCATACAGTGATAGAGGATGAGAACATACATGGATAGCGTGACATGTTCAGTTAATTACAAATTATTAGAAGTCTTAAAATGTTTAGCTTTTTTTTTCAAAAATAACTCAATCCCAGAACTAAACTATATTTTAGCATGTATTTTGTGATTTAAATATATAGGAAAATCGGCAAAAGGCCTTAGGGAAACAAACGTTGATTAACTCAGCTTTAGTATAATGTGTGATGTAAAATAACAGTCTATAAAAGTGAATATGAAAATTCACTGATGAATCCTGAACGTAGAAAATTAGACAATATCAGAAAAAGTTACTTTTATTTCACTGTACAAGAACTAAGAAGGCAAACAAAGTATTGACATGTCAAACAAAAACATTGACATGTCAAACAAAGGATTGACATGCAATTTCTTTGTTTGTCGTCTTGGTTAGTCATGACGAATCGTCAACAGACATAACGCCCAACCAAAGCCGCACCATTCAAGACGCATAAAAAATAAACTTAAACCTTTTCTTTTTTCGTCAATGCATTATAGATTCAGCTCAATTGTATTTCTATGGATAGAATGCGATAGTCTTTCAATCTACAAAATGGCGCAACTTTGTCGACACGAACACATCGGTCAAGTTTCCTGCAATTAAGACATTTTTAATCTTTTCCGATTGTGGCTATGCAAATTAATACTGGCGTAAGGTAATTTGTTGGTCAGCGTTCGTCTTTGTTCAAAAGACGCGGTCATGTTTTTGCAAGCTCCTTACAAAACTTCATGGCCCTCCCTTTCTATCGCCGGAATTGAAAGGTTGACGTAGAAAGAGAAAGTGAAAAAAAAAAAAAAAGGAGTGTACTATTGAAAACATCACCATTTTCATTTACTTTCACCTAAAAATGACCCACTGTAGAGTACAGGTTGTTTTTCCATACACTTTAATCTAAAGAACTTTTTACTCTTTGTGCATTTTTCTGATGATTTTGTAGTGTTGAAGAAAACATATTGACATGAAAATATTGTTTGGCTCACGACAAATGAAACGGACCGTAAGAAATATGCTTCACAAAAATGTAATTTTTTTTGAAAATGCGAAAGAAATAAAAATAAAGATAATAAAATAAAAACATGGTTATTGGAATAGAAACTTCACCTGAGTATATATGCTCTGTTGTTACTAATTGAAAATCCTCCAGCTAAATCTTTTAAAGAGGTTGCCACATAAAAAAGACACTGATAGTATATGCTAATACATATATTATTATTAATTATATAAATATACATATGTATGTATATACATATAATTATATGTATGTATATACATATATATACACATATATAAGTATATATATGTATGTATATATATACATCATATACGTATATATATATGTATGTATATACATATATATATACGTATATATATGTATATAAATATATATATACGTATATATATGTATATACATATATATACGTATATATATGTATATACATACGTATATATATGTATATACATAAATATATACGTATATATATGTATATATATATATAGATATATATATGTATGTATATACATATATACGTATATATATATACATATATATATATGTATGTATATACATATATACGTATATATATATATACATATATATACGTATATATATGTATATACATATATATACGTATATATATACGTATATATATGTATATATATATGTATGTATATACATATATATACGTATATATGTATGTATATACATATATAAGTATATATATATATGTATGTATATACATATATATATACGTATACATATGTATGTATATACATATA
>OY744524.1:41559277-41594277 GCA_963556195.1 Sepiola atlantica
TACACACATAGGCGTATACATATATATTTACATATATATATATTTACATATATATATATATATATTTACATATATATATATATATATATATATATATATATATATATTTACATATATATATATATATTTACACATATATATATATATATATATATATATATATATATATTTACATA
The DNA here is from genome assembly GCA_963556195.1 of Sepiola atlantica. Classification (NCBI taxonomy): domain Eukaryota; kingdom Metazoa; phylum Mollusca; class Cephalopoda; order Sepiida; family Sepiolidae; genus Sepiola; species Sepiola atlantica. The sequence continues at coordinate 41,559,454 of OY744524.1, forward strand.
TATATATATATATTTACACATATATATATATATATATATATATATATATATATATATATTTACATATATATATATATATTTACATATATATATATATATATATATATATTTACATATATATATATATATACATATATATATATATATATATTTATATATGTACTAGCTGTACCCGGCCACGCGTTGCTGTGGCTGTTAGTTGAAATGAAGAGGTGGCCTTTTGGAGTTCATTTTGATCCAGTTCCTTAAGTTGCCATTTAATATGAATGGTTTAATTTTCCAATACTTGTGGATACACAATATTCTTAGTGGTTCCCGTTTCAGTGTAGATGAAGAGATTGTCCGGTTTTTAAGGGTTCTGGTGGATCTGCCAGTTGAGGTAGTTTAATTTTCCCTGCAGCACAACACAATCCTTTAGTTTCTCCCTTAAATTTCAGAGCTTTGCAATAGGGACACACTTCAGTCATAGTACCTATGTGAACATGGTGGCTTAAACTATAATCCTCATGAGGGTTGTAATGAAATGCTAGGCGATCCCAATCCAGGGATTTTTGAGCATGGAGCCTTGTTTGACGCCGATCTGCTAGTCTCAGCGTCTCGCGTTCGTTACGTTGTGAACGAAGCAGATCTGAAGATGCCTGACGGGATTGTTGTACCCGCAACCGTTCCTCTTCAAGTCTGGCTGCACGTCGCTGTGCTGATTCATTCGCACGTACTTGAATCATCCTTTGTCTAGCTTGTTGGTTTGCAGATGCCAGTTGTTCATGAGTTTGATTTGTAAGTAATCGACGCCTTGTTTCTGCACGGCGAGTATGACGACCTAAGTTTGATCTTCGGGGGGGGGGGGCATGTTTACTTGTATTAATGTAACAGTAGGAAAGAATAATTGTATAAAGGTAAATGGATTAAAAAAAACAATCAATTATAACCCGCTTCAGGGTTGTCGAAGAAATGCAAGTATGTTTTTTTTTTATAGATGAAGCATGTTAAAAGTAAGAAAATGAGGAAGAAGGCAGGTTTAAAAAACAACGAAGTAGATACGAAATGAAATTAAAGCACGTCTGTTAAGTATTAAATCGTACCTGAAGGATGGTTAAAGTCTAAAAAATGAGTAAATGCGAAATGAAATTAAAGCACGTGGGTTATGTATTAAATCCTACCTGTAAAAATGAAACAGTAGGAATGAATAATTTTATAAAGATAACTGGTTTTAAAATAAACAATCAATTATAACGCGCGAGTAAGGGTTGTGTAAGAAATGCAAGTAGTGTTGTTTTTTGTTTTTTAGAGATGAAGCATGATTAAAGGGAAGAAAATGATGAAGGAAGCAGGTTTTAAAAACATCGAAGTAAAGAGGAAATGAAATTAACGCACGTTGAGTTTTTTTTTATAGAGGAAGCATGGTTAAAGTCAAAAAAATGAGTAAATGCGAAATGAACTTAAAGCACGTGGTTTATGTATTAAATCTCACCTGTAAAAATAAAACAGTAGGAATGAATAATTTTATAAAGATAACTGGTTTTAAAATAAACAATCAATTATATCGCGCGAGTAAGGGTTGTGTAAGAAATGCAAGTAGTGTTGTTGTTTTTTTTAGAGATGAAGCATGATTAAATGGAAGAAAATGAGGAAGGAAGCAGGTTTTAAAAACATCGAAGTAGAGAGGAAATGAAATTAACGCACGTTTGTTAGGTAAGTATTAGTGTAAACGTTTGTTTAGGGAAACAAACAACGAATAAGGAAAACACTTTTTACGTATGAAGTAGATACGTGACAGCGGGAGGAGGAAGGTCAATCCGGAAGTGAAGTTGGACATGCAGGTTCGCAGAAACCGATTGTAAACCGGAAGTGCAACTTAGTAGGAACGAATTGTAATAAAAAGTGTTTTTTAATGTGTAAAGTAAAAATTATGTTAATAAGATAAAAACATAGATCGGATGTAAGGATTTGCTATAAAAAAATGTCAGTGGTAATGGTATAGTAGAAGTATATTTCCATGGGAAACGAACAAACCAATTTTACATTTATATATATATAGATTTAAGGCGATTATGTGTAAACCGCTTGAAAAAAATATCCGCAATAAAAGAATTTAAAAAATATTAGACCTTAGGGTACTTATCCAGATTAGGACCCAAGCTAACCCTAACCGACGCCAAGTCGATTTTAGCTTGGGTCCTAATCTGGATAAGTACCGACTTTAGAGTAGGGCATCACTTTCCTGTATCAATTTAACGTAAAATGATCACACCTTTCAGACCAGTTTGTGGTAAGAAGGGACATATGACCAATTTTCTTTTTTAATTTATGAATATATATATATATATATATATATATATATATATATATATATATATATATATATATATATTTCAAATCGTAAACTGCTTCGACCATTTTGGGGATTGCCTCGGGATTCTCCGTCAAAGTATTGAAATACTCTGGATGCTTATTCTTTATAAGAAACCCCTTTTGTCATAAAAACTGATTAATAAATTTAAACAAAAATAAACAAAAAACGCAGACAAAAAAATGTTTAACAATTTTGTGTTTATTTTTAATAAAATATTTAACTTCACACAAAACAAAATAACATTCGTGTTTACTGTTTGGTGCTAGAAAAATATTTAATTCAGCCGACGAAAAAGAAAAAAATAATAATTTCCCTTTTGTCACCGAAATGTCAAAAAATCCATAACAGCTGTAAGTTACAGCCTGTAACTGTAGTAAACACACAAACAGAAAAGAAATTCCGTTTCGTTTTTATCAAGAAACATTACAATCTCATTACAATCATAAAAAAGGGTGTACTATATTTTATACTCATTCACGTGATGAGCAGTTTGAGATTGTGCAACACTTGCTTAACTGTAGACAGACACCCTTACAGGGGGTATCCATTGTCTTTCGAGACTGAAGAGGTCTTGGCACATGTTCGTCTTTTCTCACAGTCCGTTTTTCCCAACTTTTTACTGACCAGTTTTTTTTTCTTTTTTCGGTGTACACTTACCTATCAGGCTGCTAGAGAATTCCGGGGTTTTTGGAAATTTTTTTCAAATATTTTACATTTTAGGTGGGGGGATCAGTTTCCAATGTTAATTCAACGTAGACTGATCCCCCTCTTTTTGACCATCTCAATTTTTAAAAAAATCTTTTTTGGTGTACAATTACTTATCATGTCAGTAGAGAATTCCGGGGTTTTTGGTAATAAATTTTTTTAAATTGAGATTTTAGGACGGGGGATCAGTTTTCAATGTAAATTCAACGTAGACTGATCCCCCTCTTTTTGACCATCTCAATTTTTAAAAAAATATTTTTTGGTGTACAATTACTTATCATGTCGCGAAAGAATTCCGGGTTTTTTTGAAAGAAATTTTTAAAAATTGAGATTTTAAGACGTAAACAGTTGCGAAAACCGGGCTATGGTAAAAGGCGGACAAAAATGTTATTTTTTAAAATTTCTTTCCAAAAACCCCGGAATTCTATCGCGACATGATAGGTAATTGTAAGCAGAAGAATAATTTTAAAAATTTGAGATGGTCAAAAAGAGGGGGATCAGTCTACGTTGAATTTACATTGAAAACTGATCCCCCGTCTTAAAATCTACATTTAAAAAAATTTCTTTCCGAAAACACCAGAATTCTCTATTGACATGATAGGTAATTATACACCGAAAAAGATTTTTTAAAAAATTGAGATGGTCAAAAAGAGGGGGATCAGTCTACGTTGAATTAACATTGGAAACTAATCCCCCCACCTAAAATGTAAAATATTTGAAAAAACTTTCTAAAAACCCCGGAATTCTCTAGCAGCCTGATCGGTAAGTGTATACCGAAAAAAGAAAAAAAAAAAACTGGTCAGTAAAAAGTTGTGAAAAACGGACTGTGAGAAAAGACGAACATGTGCCGAGGTCTTTATTACATATTTCATTATTTCTTGTGCGGTGAAGGAAAAAAAAAGACAAATATTAACAACCAAAAACGAATTAACACATTTTTAACAAAAAAATTGACATTCACACAACTTCCTGTTTTTTTGTTTTGTTGTTGTTTAAAATAAAGATCGTCTCTCGAAGTTAGATTATTTAAAAATAAACAAAAAACGCAGACAAGACAATGTTTAACAATTTTGTGTTTTTTTAAAATAAAATATTTAACTTCACACAAAACAAAATAACATTCGTGTTTACTGTTTGGTGCTAGAAAAATATTTAATTCAGCCGACGAAAAAGAAAAAAATAACACTTTTTACGTATGAAGTAGATACGTGACAGCGGGAGGAGGAAGGTCAATCCGGAAGTGGAGTTGGACATGCAGGTTCGCAGAAACGGATTGTAAACCGGAAGTGCAACTTAGTAGGAACGAATTGTAATAAAAAGTGTTTTTTTATGTGTAAAGTAAAAATTATGTTAATAACATAAAAACATAGCTCGGATGTAAGGATTTGCTATAAAAAAATTTCAGTGGTAATGGTACAGTGGAAGTATATTTCCATGGGAAACGAACAAACCAACTTTACATTTTTATATATATAGATATATGTGTGTGTGTGTGTGTGTGTGTGTGTGTGTGTGTGTGATAAAATCAGTAAAATCAGTAAATAAATGAAATGTAAATGAAAGAAATAGAAATGTCCTAGCTGTTGTAGACCTGTGGGTTTAATAGTCGAATCAGTTTGTGGAAAATATTTGACTTCTAATAATAATATATAAAACGTTACCGCTTTGTATAGAATCAACATTTGCACATTAATTTAATCTTGGATTTTATTTTTCTCTAGCAGGCACAATCACCGTTGTCCGGGAAGTAATGAGGCCCCCTGAGTAATCCTGCTCCCAGCCCTGAACATCATCATAGTATTATTAATGTTATTAATATTATTATTATTAGTAGTAGTAGTAGTAGTGGTAGTAGTAGTAGTAGTAGTAGTAGTAGTAGTAGTAGTAATGGAATATAAAAGTGTGCACTTCTAGATATCAAAAGGGGGAAAACTGGAGACAACAGAGGGAAAGAATGAATGAGGGCGTTAGTCGAACAGGATAGCTATAAATATGTGGGAGTCCTGTAAATTGACACCATCAAATCTATAGAAATGAAAGAGAAGATTCGAATAGAATATCTGAGAAGAACAAGGAAACTCTTAGAAACGAAATTATATTCCAACAAACTTAATAAAAGGAATAAATACCTCGGCAGTATCATTAATAAGATACTCTGGACCATTCATAGGCTCGACTAAAGAAGAACGCAACTCTTGACTAGAAAATTAATGACCATGCATAACGCACTGCATCCAAAAGACGATACGCACAGACTCTACGTTAAAAACAAACGAAGGGAAATAGGACTTGTAAGTATAGAAAACTGAGTGGAAAGCACAACACAGAGCTAGAGAAATACATAACCCAAAACACAGAAACGTTGATCACCGCAGTAAGAAACACCATCCCAATAAACAACTCGGGAAGCAGCGAAACTAGAACAAAAAGACAAAAAAAGTCTGAAGCAAAACAACTACATAGACGTTTCATAAGAATAACAAGAGAAGAGACCCATCAACATTCCTGAGTATGGCTAAAAAATGGACACTTGAACAGAGAAACAGAATCTCTATTGACAGCTGCATAGAACAATGCGATTAGGACAAACTACATCAAAGCTAAAATAGATAAAACACAGGAAAACAGTAAATGCAGATTGGGTGGACAAAGAGACGAAACAGTAAATCACGTAGTAAGTGAATGCAGCAAATTACCTTAGAACGAATACGAGAACAGACACGGCTGTGCGGGAAAAGTAGTACACGTGGAACTATGCAAACGACTGCATTTCGAACACGCGGACAAATGATACAAACATAAACCAGAGACAGTACTGGAAAACGAAAATCACAAAATCTCATGAGACATGGAGGTACAAACAGATCAACTCATACAAGCAAGGAGATCGGATGTCATGATAATAAATAAGAAGGAACATTCCTGCCAAATCGTATATTTTTACCGTTCCAGCAGACCACAGAGTGGAGACGAGGGAGACGGAAAAACTAAGCAAATACACGGAACTTGCCAGAGAATTGAAAGGAATATGGAGTATGAAGAAAGTCAGTATAATACCAATAATCATAGGGGCACTAGAAACAGAAAAAAGACTGGGAGAAATTGGAATCAAATGGATCACGGAGACCATACAAAGGACGGTAATGATGAAAACAGCTGCAATCTTAAAGGAACATCCTCGAATGTGGAAACTAACCAGCGTAAGCTACGAACGGTAACTAGTCACATGGAGTTATAACAGAAAGAAAACCAAACCACGGGGAGACCACCACAACATGAACCCAAGCAAGAGAAACTGCAAGAAATTTCATAAACTGACACCCCCTCCAAGTGATGGCACCAGCCTCAGCTGATACCACACAAAATAGTCGTAAGGGGTCAAGGAGGTTGGGAAGATCGAGCAGGTAGAGCACTAACCAGACCTTCGCTGGAAGAGTGCGGGGAGTACTGGAACCTTGGGGGGGGGCTTAATGCCACCCAAATCCGAGGAGAAATCAATGGTAAGCGGTTGTAGTGAAACCGCAAAGTCATTTGCAATGGGCATCGAAAAAAGGTTGAGAGTACTGTAAATCTGGGGAGTTTTGTTGTCACTCAAACTCCAGGGAACATCACCGGTTATTATCAGTGAGAAATCACTGACGATGACTTGTGTGAGAACTCCTAGTGAGTACAAATAATAATAATAATAATAATAATAATAATAATAATAATAATAATAATAATAATAATAATAATAATAATAATAATAATAATAATAATAATAATAATAATTTGCAATTGGTAATAATGTTAATAGAAGTATGTGACGAACATAAACGTCATGATATTATTTTAAAAAACGAATACAGAATTAATAGCACCATTAGCTTCTTCCTTAAATCTTACTAAAACAAGTTATGTTTAAATCTTGGCATAGATCTTTTTTAATTGCATCCCTAGACAAAACACATTTATAATATACAAGTAGGCACACACAACTTTACCCTGGAATAAATAGTGAGCACCGTGCAAACTTGGACCCATTTTTGCGGTTTTTATTCTTATTTTCGAATTTCTATCATTCCCATTTCCAACAAAATAAAGTATAACGTTGTCTTTCACATTGGTAGATGCACGAACAAAAACCTATAATATCATTGCAAAAACCTATAATATCATTGCAAAAACCTATAATATCATTGCAAAAACCTATAATATTATTGCAAAAACCTATAATATTATTGCAAAAACCTATAACATCATTGCAAAAACCTATAATATTATTGCAAAAACCTATAATATCATTGCAAAAACCTATAATATTATTGCAAAAACCTATAAAATCATTGCAAAAACCTATAATATTATTGCAAAAACCTATTATATTATTGCAAAAACCTATAATATCATTGCAAAAACCTATAATATTATTGCAAAAACCTATAATATTATTGCAAATACCTATAATATCATTGCAAAAACCTATAATATCATTGCAAAAACCTATAATATTATTGCAAAAACTTATAATATCATTGCAAAAACCTATAATATTATTGCAAAAACCTATGATATTATTGCAAAAACCTATATCATTGCAAAAACCTATAATATCATTGCAAAAACCTATAATATTATTGCAAAAACCTATAATATCATTGCAAAAACCTATAATATTATTGCAATAACTTATAATATTATTGCAATAACTTATAATATCATTGCAAAAACCTATAATATCATTACAAAAACCTATAATATCATTGCAAAAACCTATTATATCATTGCAAAAACCTATAATATTATTGCAAAAACCTATAATATCATTGCAAAAACCTATAATATCATTGCAAAAACATATAATATTATTGCAAAAACCTATAATATCATTGCAAAACCCTATAATATTATTGCAAAAACCTATAATATCATTGCAAAAACCTATAATATTATTGCAAAAACCTATAATATCATTGCAAAAACCTATATCATTGCAAAAACCTATAATATCATTGCAAAAACCTATGATATTATTGCAAAAACCTATAATATCATTGCAAAAACCTATAATATCATTGCAAAAACCTATATCATTGCAAAAACCTATGATATTATTGCAAAAACCTATATCATTGCAAAAACCTATAATATTATTGCAAAAACTTATAATATCATTGCAAAAACCTATAATATCATTGAAAAAAACTATGATATTATTGCAAAAACCTATAATATCATTGCAAAAACCTATAATATTATTGCAAAAACCTATAATATCATTGCAAAAACCTATAATATCATTGCAAAAACCTATAATATTATTGCAAAAACCTATAATATCATTGCAAAAACCTATAATATTATTACAAAAACCTATATTATTGCAAAAACCTATAATATTATTGCAAAATCCTCTAAAACAAAATAAATACCACCTTTAGATTCTCCATAAAATGTTATCCCTAAAAAACTTGTACTTGGTATAGGTTTTTGGCTTTGAGCAGAGAGATACACTCCAATCCCATTTTAAAGCACTCGTAAGTCTAGCCACACTGAAAAGATGTTATACAGCTACATACAGTAATCTCTCTCCTATATATATATATATATATATATATATATATATATATATATATATATATATATATATATATATATATTTATGTTTGTGGGTTTTTATAAAAATATATATATTTAGGTATACACTCTTTATAATACTCGAAATTGTGTTTCAAATTGCAAGCTCAATTAGGTTGCGTAAAAAAGTATATATATATATATATATATATATATATATATATATATATATATATATATATAAATATATATATTTATATGTTCTCGAAAGTTTCTCAACCATTAAAACTATATAAGGTGAAAATAAAAACCCCAAAAAACAACATTTTAGTCCCAAGTCGTTCAGTAGAAAATCACTCATTTAAGTCAATTTATTTTTTGTAGTTACTATATTAGTTTGCTTCCAAGAATTTACACTAGTCTTAACATTATTTAAGGGATCATCAGTTGTTTACCATAAAAAACTGTTTCGGGAATTTAAAAACAAAACAGTATTTTATTTCATGGCTTCCCAGCAGAGTTGATCAGGTGATATATATATATATATATATATATATATATATATATATATATATATATATATATATATATTCCATTTTATCCTTCAACATTTTGCATGATCTAAAATTCTTATAAATGTTTTTCTTGAGGTTTCTGATGACAGGGTGTAATTGTTTCTGATTATAGCATCTTGCAGGTTACGAAACGATTATAAAACCATTGCAAAATAAATATGATAAACGACTGAGGTTAACTAATCACTATATATATATATATATATATATATATATATATATATATATATATATTGATTTACTTTAATACGGTGACCATATGATTATTGTGATAGAGAACGGAATCTGGAAGCCAAGTTTAAATGCAGTCGAGTCTCTTAGTTTCATTTACACACTAAGACTAATGGAAAAATAAAAATAAACTCCAATGAACATGGCGATTTGTGTAGAATAAAGCATAAAAACAAATCCATGTTCAGCTGAGATATAAAATCATGATACACAAATCTATGCGAAAACAAATATTTACATTTACTACCATTAATAGTTGTCGATACACGTGTTTGCTAAATAGATGACAATAAAAGGGCGAGATTTGGCGAGAATAGAGGAAGAAATATGTAATAAACACAAAAATCACATACTCTGAAGGATTTGCGTTGAATCCTTGTATAGGGCAAGTATATGTTCAGTTTCTCTTCAATGACACCCCAAAATAAATGTATATCCAATAAATGGAAATTGTTGCTGTTGTTTTTTACCAATAAACAATAAAGTGAATACTGCATTACTCGTCTTAAGACGGACCACATCGTTACTACTGTAGTCATCCACAGACAGCTGTTTCGCGTATCACGTCTCCTTGTTGTGACTAGACATGGTGAATGTTTCAAACTTATATATATAATCAGCAATCTTACCCGTACGCCATCACCGCTCATCACAAAAATAAATGAACATATGTTTTTATTTGTTTACATTACTGGTTACCGAGAGAACTCAATTCTAATTACGCTTTCCCTACTAGAGAGCTTAACTCATAAGTATATATATATATATATATATATATATATATATATATATATGTGTGTGTGTGTGTGTGTGTGTGTGTGTGTGTGTGTGTGTGAGAGAGAGAGAGAGAGAGAGAGAGAGAGAGAGAGAGATTGAAATATCGTTACTATTATCTTTTAATATTTTTGGTGTGTTTGCGTGGAGGCTTCAGTTGAAGATAAATTGTCAAGTCTAACATTACACTGGGTTAGTGTGGGATGGGGCATGGGTATCGAATATAATTCTTCTGTAAAATATAATAATATGCCCCATTTATCAAAAGAAACCCGGCTGACAAAAGCAGAAATGGTGCTGCCATACGCACAACTGGCGGCCTCTGGAGTCGAGTATCCGTCTTGATGATCAGACATACATTGTTGAGAGAGAGAGAGCGAGAGAGAGAGAGAGAGAGAGAGAGAGAGAGAGAGATTAGGAATATAAGAGACAGAGCAAGGGAGTGGGTGAGCGATGAGAGAGAGAGAGAGAGAGAGAGAGGATAGGAAGGGGGATAGAAGTAAATTAGTCAGAGGTAGTTGGATGAATATGTTAAGGGAAATAGTGAGAGAATATGTTAGAAAGAGGACAAAAAATAAGAGGGCATCTTAAGCCGAGCGGAAGAATGAGAGAGACATATTCGAAAAAGGGGAAGAGTGAGAGAAAGAGACAGAGAAATGTTTAGAAGAGGGGAGAGTGAGAAAAAACATGTTAAGGAGAGGGGAAGATTGAGAGAGACATGTTCGGAAGAGGGGAAGAGCGAGAGAGATGAGGAAATAGAGAAAATGGTTAAGTGCAATAGAAGAAAGTCAAGCGGGGGGGGGGGGGCGAAAAAGAAAAGAAAAAAGATAGGAAAGGAGAAAAGAAAAGACAGTAGAATATGAAGGGGTGGGGGTGAAAACAAAGACGAAGAATAACACATGTTTTACTGAGTTTAAATTGTTTCATGGCATATCAAAATATTTAATGCAGATGCACAGTACCTTTTGAACACGACTAGTTGAATACAAGTTGCTATTAAGGTGTGAATCATATATTTTCCAAGAGTATTAGTGGGTAATTGAACGCAATGAGTCAATTAGCTGATTGTGTAAGCCTCTTCGGTATATATTACAGCAATCACGCACCCACTAAAGAAAAATTCATTAATAAAAAATAAAATACAATAAATAATAAATACATAATTTTTTTTGCTGACAAAAATAAAAGTTTCTTGAGTCTAGAAGGACCTCTTCTTCACCGACCGAGCACATAAAAGCAAAAATGCAGCATAAGAACAGACACTACACCCTGCTCCTAGCCAAAAGGCGAAGGAATAGATCTTCTACCTGTAGGGTCTAAGTTACACACCGTATAATTTGATTTCGACCAGTATCTACAGAAGTGAAAGGAGTCTTCTGTTTAGTTGTTCCGTCAGTCAGAATTAAACGGTACCAAAAGCGAGAAGGAATGGTGCAAGTTTGATAGGAATCTGAGACGAATTATTATACAGAAAATTATCAACGCCGCAACCCCAGTCGCCTACCCACACTTCTGGCCGACGCCCCCCCCTCCCTGCCTTGTATTTGTTCACCTAGCACCCCTCCCGCCCCCCCCCCCACCTTTACTGCCAACGTATATCTACCGCCGTTGGGATAATGTGGTGTCAGCGTTCTCTGATTAATCTATTAGGTCAATTAAATAAATAAGGAAAGAAAGAAAGAAAGAAAGAAAAGAAAACTAGAGTAAAAGAGGAGGGAAAACACTTTGAAATTGTATTATTAAATGAATAGAAGAAAATAAGACCGTAAAGAAAGGGAAAAAGAAATAGGAATAGAGCGATTGAGAAAGAAAGAATAACGTGTATATAAAAAAAAAACATGAAGAAAAAGAAAGGGTAAAGGTACAGAATAATTAACACCCATAACTCGTAAACAAAAAAAACAAACAAAAAAAAAACATAATTTATGTAAAACGCATTAGAATGAAATTCTGTACCGAACCCTCCCAGTTTAAAGGAGACGAAACGAATTATAGGATTTTTTTACTGTTTAAAAAATCTTACAAATCGTTTCTACACATTAAAACAAAACGTGTTCCGCAATTTTATTTTATTCATTTATTTTAATTTTTATTTTGTTTGTTTGTTTACGAGTTTCCGAGTGTTAACTATTCTGTACTTTTACCGTTTAAAAAAAAAACAGGCAAATGTTTCCATGCGTTAAAACTAGAGCATTTCACTCTAATGAGTTTCATGTTGTATTTGTTTACGAATTTTAACTATTCTGTATTTTTACCAAAGAAAGAAAACTTTTATTTCTCAAGAGACAAACTTCTATAACAACAACAAAAATTGAAAGAAAAAGAAAAGATGTTTCAAAAGAAAGTCTTTGTAGAACGTAAAAGAAAGAAAAATACATTTTAAGAAAGAAAGAAATAATGAAAGAAAAAAAGGAATTAGATTGAAAAAATTCAAACACCTGTAAAAAAGAAAAGAAAAGAAAAAGAAAGAAATACTTAATAAACACAGAAACCTATAAAAATGAAAGCAAAATGATAATATTTCTAAAACAACATTCAAAACGGCTCTGTTCTTAAGATGCGTTTATTCAATCTGCGCGGTTATTGATGAAAATGACAGGCAGACGGACATAGCCTTTTATAACAGTGCGTGGACTTATTTAAGTATGCTATTTCAAACATAAGCGTGACAGACAGAGCTTTTTATAGAGATTATTGGGCGCATAAGAAAAGATAGAAAAATTGAAAGTAGGAAAGAATGATTGAAAAAAGAATAAAGTTTGTAAAAAAAGATATTGAACGAGGAATAAAAAAGTGAAAGAAAGAACGAATGAAAGAGTGAAAGGAAAAACGAATGAAAGAGTGAAAGGAAAAACGAATGAAAGAGTAAAAAAAGGAATGAAAGATTGAAAGAAAAAAGAAAGAAAGAATGAAAGAGTAAAAAAGATTGAAAGAAAAAAGAAAGAAAGAAGGAATGAAAGAACGAAAGAAAGAAAGAAAGAAGCGGTGAAAGAAGTGAAAAAAGAGTGAAAAAAGAACGAATGAAAAAGTGAAAGAAAGAAAGAAAACATGTAATGACCGAAAAAGAATGAAAGAGTAAAACGACTAATTGAAGATGAGCTGTTATCTTATCCATAGTGTTGAGAAGTGTGGGGGAGGGGGTCATACATTTTTCCAGAATATTCATTCAACATCGAGCGTAATACTATTTGAAAAGTATTTTACCTCAATCAGTTAACTCGGAACTGACTGGCAACAGCTTGCGAAACGATCTCATTATTTACGACTTACGTAAATCAGGCTATAATAAATAAAGCTACGTTTCAGTGACGATTAGAATAAAACCAATCAGTAAAATTAACATTTGTAATAGAATACGTTGAAATCTATGCTAATATGAGAGACGTGTCTGTCTATCCGTTAGCTACTTATCTATTGTTATACTAAAGCTGAGTTCAGAAACCTTTCTTTCTCTAAGGCTTTTTTTCATATATATTTTACACCAAACAAAAGAAATGTCTAAATAGTCTTCAGTTTTCGTATCAGGTTATGTTTTTACAAATATTCCATTTTCATTGTTCTAATAAGTCGTAATTTTCAATTAATTCAACAAGTGATCCATCTCTTTCTAAGATTCTGTCTATTACTCTCAACCTCTCTCACTGCATATTGTTCCACCACCTGCTCTTTTTTTGGGGAGGGGGGGGTGGGGTGGAGAGGGGATGAGAAGAGTTTAAAACAGACTGGAAGAGAGGGCGTAATTCACACGTTTTGTTATGCAGGAAAGATTGAGAAAGAGCCGGTTATCTGGAGAAACACACACACCCACACACCCACACACATATATATATATAGAGAGAGAGAGAGAGAGAGAGCCCCTTTTACTAAGGCTGAGCACTCTAAGTGAATTTAATAACACGCAGTTTCATTGCGAGATCCAACACGATTTGTTGTTGTTGTTGTCGATCACTCTTCACCGCTTGCTCTGAATACTCGCCGACTTGGTATTTACAAAGTTAAATTTCTCCTAAATTCTAATCTAACTTCTGGTGGCCAACTGGTAACTCTCCTGACTGTGAATCGGTGGCGATTTGTAATCGGACTTCGCACCCGTCGACCGTCGGGAATTAACTTCCTGCATTGAAGATTGGTAATAAATAATTAAAGAAAGTAAGAAAGAAAGAATTATCGATGAATGAAGAAAGGAGTAGAGGGGAAAAGAAGAACAAAAAAGGAAAATAAAAAATAAAATTGTCAAAAAATTATTTTGATTCGCGTTTTTTCTCATTAAATTGTAAGACGACCTTCATCATCAGAACCTGGAAAAGAGAATGAAAAATGGAAGCCACTAGGAATGTATGAAGCAAAAAAGAGAATAAAAAATGAAAGCCGCTAGGAATGTATGAAGCAACAAACCGCCCCACCGGTGATTGTTTGTTGAAATAAATTAGTACATTAATATTTTTTTAAAAAAGTGTTTGTAATCATCAATTTATTCCAATGCAGATACCAGCCACATGAGTTGGCAGTAAGAGAAAGAGAGGGGGGGGAGATAACAGCATATATTTGTGACCTTAGAAAGGTCGCGTACGCAATTCCTTTGTTTACTGATTCACGTAATTTAGGCTATATTTAGTGGTGCCTCTCGATCTGAATTTTAAAGAATGTAATTACAAGTAATAAAAATAATATAATAAGTTGATAAAATGATAAATGTAGGACCTATATTCTGTAATTAACCGTGGAATTTCCAGGGGCCCCGTTAGTAATCATTATTGTTATAAACACAGTTGGTTTTAATTACGCTGTAAGCATATAAGTGAAGCCAACAAGAAATGTGAACCTGAGTTTTTGACATCAAGAGAATGGACAGAGAGGATGAATTGAGGAAAGAGAGGGAGAGGGGGGGATAGGGAGAGAGAGAAATAGAAGAGGGTTGGCGTTAATAAATAAGAACGGGGAGAATTTAAGATAAAACGATAGGGATAAGAAGAGAGGATATAGTGATAAGATGAATGGTAAAAAAATAGCAGATTGTAAGTAATTAAACCCCCCCCCTCCAGATGACGAAAAGACAGACATTAAAGAATGATAGAAACCACGAAACGACGCATTGGCCAATCAAAGTGTAATACACCGATATTGGGTCCCATTGTTCCTGATTGCGTAGTGGAAATAGGGCAATTACCAACACCGGAAGACCGAGAGAAATGTTTGATATAAAACAGACAGTGGAGTTAGGGGTTTACTTTCAACAACCTCGTAACTGTCGTCCCCACCCCCTATTTTGTCCTTTTTGTTCTCAAATTCAATAAGCGATGTTTCTGACAAAGAAAGAAGAATTGCTGTTTTTCTGGGTCGGCTTTTGTTCTGAGTTAGAGATATGTGAAGATTTTCAATCCTTTCATAGTATTCATCATCATTCGACTGCCAATCTATCCATTTCATTAACCCTTATGCTCGAGTAGTTGTTGGCCTTGATAACTGCTGACTCGTTAGTAGTAGTAAAAAAAATGAAATTATGAAGAGACAGAAAAGAGAGAAAGAGAGAGGTTAGAGGTAGAGAGCAAAGGGGCAGGTCGGCAGGCAAAAACGGACAGCCTATCCAGGACACACACAGTTCTAAATCTGTTTCTCCAAAAGAAAAATCCACACACACGCACTCAGAAAAGAATATTCCCGAAAGAAAACTATCACCAACTCCTATTACCATGAAGATCTCCCCCTTCCACTACCACCAACTAAGTCCCGCCATCCCCAACCCCAGCCTTAATCCTAACCCACGACTATCTTCTTCCCATACAACAAAACAATGCCATTAAAACCATGGATGTTCACGTTAGGCAATGTTCCGTTTATATAGCCAGCAGTCAAAACCTAACGACAATTATCTTTCTATTTAAGTAGCGGGACATTCCCCACAATTCTTTCGATTTTTCTCGGTTGGACCTGCCAACAGTCATAGATATCTGTACCCACTTCCAGAAGCAACACAAACACCGCCACCCCAAGCATCGTTTCTAAGCTCTTCTACCTTTTAATATCTATGCAATTTACTAAAATTTTACAATGCTAACCCCCGGTCACTAAAATGTAAAGCGTTTTACAAGCAAACACCAAACGACCCCTCTACCCCTCACTCGCATCATTCCTTTTCTGGTTTGGCGTTGGTGTTGGGTAGTGAAAAGCCACTTTTGACTATCAATGCTTCATTGGTCGGTGGCGGTGAGAGAGAGAGAGAGAGAGGGGGGGGGACATAGTCGGGACGGGAAGAGGGTCGTTGTGCGAGCCAGCTGCTGGCGAGGGTTGCCAACAGTGCATGGATAATGACCGAAGATCACATAGATAATAAAGTACACTTCAGCACAGAGATGTCCAAGAAGCACACGAGCCGTCGTCCTTCCCCTCTGCTATCCAAGGTCACCCAGCATCACTCGCCCACCAACACCATCGTACCAGCAATGAAACTACTTGTTGTAGCCGTCCTCCTCTCAGATCGAACCAGACCCCACACCTATTCAACAACCATCCCTGGTATTAACTGACCAAATGATTGAACCTTCCGGACAAGACGCCTGTCCGGCTTGGTCGATTTAATAACAAGGACAATTTATTGCGTACCAACACGCCATTTGGTACTTAGATAAAAATTGGCCTTCTTTTCCATACACACACTTCCTAATTCTGATAATCATATTACATTTGAAATTATATATATATATATATATATATATATATATATATTAGTCTGTATGTATTTGCATGTGAACTGAATGAATCAAGTGGTCAATTTTTTATGCATTTAAGTTAAAAGTGGCAATTTCGTCCATTCACGATGAAATAGATCATTAAGCCCCTCTCTCTCTCTCTCTCTCTCTCTCTCTCTCTTCGTCATAATCTACGTTCAAAGATGGCTGCCAATCAGCGGAAACTCATCTCCAAGGATTCATACTCATACACACTTAAGACAATTAACATTTGATACGAACCTTTAATTATACATAATACTCAATTAACAACGCCGTCACACGCCCTTTCTCTTTCATTCTGTCACTCTCACTCGCATGCATACATATATGAAACACATTCAAGATAACTAGATGTTACCAAGAAACAGTCACGGCAAATGAAATCATTAGTGTATTGTCCCACGTATTCTATCTATTATGATATTAATGCTACGTGAATGAACGTTTGTTTCCTAAAGGCGTTTCTCCTATATAATTGAATGAGACAAAATACATGCTAAAATATATATAATAGATTTCATTCTTTTAATTATTCGTAATTTGTAATGGAACAAGTCACCCATCTCTCACGTATTTCTCTCGGCATCTCTAACAGAATGTTTATTCAACCACTATCTAATGTGTTTTATTGTCTCTGTGAGTATTGAGGGAACGAGTGACATCTAATGTACATGGTGTGTTCGTACACACCATAAACAAATATGTAATTTTATAAGTTTCTTTATTTCTATATTATCCATGAGACTAATATACAAGTAAAGAGATATATTATTGTTAGTTATGCAAGAAAAATGCCATCAGAGATAAATCACAGTTCATGGATTTTGCTGATTTTTATTTTTATGTGATTGTTTAAAAATGTTTCATATTAACAGTCGTCTGAGCCGAACGATGTATTTTATTTTTAAATAAATTGCAGCGAAGTAGGTTATTATATTGCATATAACATGGAACAGCAATCACAAATGAAAATTGGCTAGTCAGAAGCAAAGTTTGATTTGTCAGCTTAAATACTAGTTTGACTTTGAAAATCCGACAACTTTTGACAAGGGTGTATATATCACCGAAAGTATTCAAGTTTTTAAAGAAAATAAATAATTTATTTAAAAAAACATAAATAAATGCGTTGTCCAGGTTTTCAAAATATTTTGAAAAAATATTCTCCTTATTATATATATATATATATATATATATATATATATATATATATATATATATATATCGTACATAAACAAAACATACGTAAACATGTATATCAATGTTCTTAATACACTTAATCGAATGATAAAGAATGGCCGAGTCTGAATCCTCGCGACTAAAACGAAACAAAATAAGTACAAATCACTCGAATGGTTCAGAAATAAATATAATAAAATAAGTGGAAATAGAGAGAGGGAGGGGTGGAGATCAGAATTAATGGTTTATCGTAAAAAAGATGATTGGCCACAAACATTGATCGAGGTGGTTTCATGCCAATATATCACGGCCTTGTCAGAACTCGCCTAGGGACTAAGGAAGGGGAGGGGGGCGTCGGTCGCCGTTAATTAGAAAGAATTGTTTGATATCAAGTTCTAGGTCAATGGTTCTAGAGGTGGGTATCCCTAGGAAATCGAAAAGTTTGGAGCAGAGGGATACGAGAACGGACAGTTTGAAGATGAGCTCATTCGGTCAACACGTTTTACGATAAGAATGCCTATTTCAAAACTAAACAGGACTGACCAACCGACATTGCCTCTAACAATGCTACGTCAAATATAAGCGTGTCTAATGAACGTGGGGGTGAACGGGCCTCGTAAAAGAACGCGTGTGTCTTGCGCCATTCATCGGGAAAACGAAATGATTCGAACATCGCCCCAATGATTACGGATACCAACGCCTGTTGAGGCGATGACGACTGGTAATGTCTTTATTTTAAGCACCCAGGACAGTTAAGGCGAGACAATTCTTTTTGCACGATGAGTGATGTGAAAACATCCCATCTTATATGCAATATAATAACGCACTTAGCTACATTTTTTTAATTTTTTAATTACTTAGCTCCACTCAGGCGTCTGGTAATAGGAAACATTTTTAAATAATCACCTAAAAATAAAAATCAGCAAAGTCGACAATTTATTCGAAAATCCATAAACTGTGATTTATCTCTTATGGCATTCTTCTTGCATAACTAAAAATAATAAATCTCTTTATTTTTAGATTATTCTAATGAATAATATAGAAGTAAAAAAAAAAACTTATATATTTGTTTACGGTGTGTACGAACACACCATGTAAATTAGCGTCAGTTGTTCTCTAAATGCTCACAGAGACAATAAAATATTAAAAAATGGCTGTAAATCAAGTTATTTGAATGGGTCGTTTTTTGAGTTCAATAAAAAGAAGTTATCGTTTGATATTATTATTTTGCCGGACTTGATACTGTTAAGAAAGAAGTTAGAGACAAAGTGTTTAAGTTCTGGGCAAAATGTTGTTTCTGTTATTTGTGTTTGCTGCCAGTTGAGAGCGGTTGCTTTTCTTTAAGTCTAGTTTTTTTTCCCTTCAATATTCTCACGAAGCTTTATTTAACATTTTATGCGCTCTTTATTTTGTGTGGGTCCTGTTTGCGGCCCTGATAAAGTCAGTAGGCAAACGGCGCCCTCATACATTTTCAACCTTACAGCACGACATAACAAATTAAATGCAATTTTAAACTTAAGCATTACAGACCAAATAAATTAAAGGGTGATAGAACGATGAAAATTATATTTCAAACTGAGGTGTGACCGACAAACGGACACAGCTCCTCAAAAAGAATCAAACAACCGTGAAATAAAAATAAAAAGGATATTTAAAAAAATGTTTAAAGGACGACGTCAGTAGCTATTTCGGCAATAAAGCATGGAGGAACTGCCATCATTATAGTCCGCATTAAAGCAAAAGGGACTGGATTTACAGAGAGGTTTGTCATATTCAAGCCTAGGAATCTAAGAACTCTTCACAATTTTGCGTGAGACACGCTTCCATCTTCCTTTATTCACGAAGTTGAACACTTGGAAGGTATCGCATATTTGTTTCTCCGGTCATCTTAGTTGTTTTATTTGGACACACCACGTGTTGATTGTGGCAACATCTTGGATTTTTTTTCATCTTCGTTGCTTTTATCTGCATTTAGATAAATTGAACGACGTAGAATATTTCAAATATAAATTTATGAACACAAATTCGTTGTTTCCTATCAGTTTTCGTTCTCATTTTCTTTATGCAGATTGTACGTATCTTATATATAAAGTAAGGACGATTTCTACTTTTGCGATTAGTAGCTTTTTACCACATAAACATATGTTTCATCAGTCATTTACAAAATATTGGCCCGTGTTGTTAAAAACAAAGATATTATGGTCAATTGAATTCACTGATTTTAATATTTAATCCTAAAGCATATTTCATTCATTATTAGTCACAAATAAAGGAAGGCGACGGAAATCATACCCTCACGACGAGAAGTCCTAATGCTGTCATCCAAATCGTCGGAAACCAATTTAATAACAGACATTTCTTTCGATATTTACGAGTGAAAAAGAATCTTGATTGTTCTTTTTGCTTTCTTTTTCTCATTTCTTTCGTTAACTTTGGCTGACTGACATTCGACGAGAAAAGGGGGAAAGAGATAGAGAGATAGAAAGATATATATATATATATATATATATATATATATATATATATATATATATATGAGAGAGAGAGAGAGAGAGAGAGAGAGAGAGAAGAAAACACTCTGTTTTTTTGTATTTAATAGCCTCACCAGTTCGTACTCGCCGCCGCGGGTTTATTCGTTAACGTGTTGTACTTAGACACAGACTATCGCTACTCTGATTTTATCACAAAATGAACTTGGACATTTCAAATTACAACATAAAGCAGACGGTTTACGTTCATTTTTTTCTGTAATCTTTTCCGTAATTTACGTTGTTTAGGACCCTGGGCAACGCCGCGTAGCCTTGCTAATTTCTTATACAGTTTCAATTTATTTTATTGGAGTCATTCGGTAATTATTTCAACATTATTTAGTTACTGAATATCACCTGTAGGTAATATACTTTTAAAGTTAGGTGCAGATAAGATTTACTAAACGTAACGATTTAATAGAAATTCTTGATGGGGTATGATCTTGGGTCAGCTGGAACTTAATATGAGGATCAATCAGCTTGATCATGTGATATGTG
Source organism: Sepiola atlantica (assembly GCA_963556195.1). Taxonomy (NCBI): domain Eukaryota; kingdom Metazoa; phylum Mollusca; class Cephalopoda; order Sepiida; family Sepiolidae; genus Sepiola; species Sepiola atlantica. The sequence goes on from OY744524.1 coordinate 41,580,578, forward strand.
GAGCATCTGAAATCAAGCTAGTTGATGATGGATTTTAGTAAAAAAAAACAACTATCATGTAAGGTCCGAAGAATTATGCTCGCTTAGATGCTCCTCCCCTCTGTCGGATGATCAGATCCGAAACAACTCTAAGATAAGGAAATAAAGATCCACTGGTGAAGATGCATCAATTACTATTGAACCTTGAAGTCGTCATCGTCTCCTTCATAAATGTACAAGCCCATCTGACTAAAAAACATAAGCTTTGCATCTAGCTCACTGTAGAGTTACTGTCGATCTTCTTCTCGTAACAAATCTTTTGTTACACTTGTAACCCGTTTACAGCTTTTGTTTTGCTGACACGCAGTAGTAGTAGTCAGCTCAATCAGTTGTAACATCTATCTGTGGTAGTGGCAGTAGCATCGCTCTCTTTCTCTCTCTCTCTCTCTCTCTCTCTCTCTCTCTCTCTCTCTCTTGTCTCATGGTGTTGTCAGCAACAGTGGTGTTTCTGTCTTTCTCTTTCCCTTCGTTCTGTCATAGTTGCTGAAAGAATGTACCAATTAAAACACGCCAACAACATTCTCTTTCTACGGCAGCACATTTTGTAGTTCTTTTATCTTATATAGCACACTGTAGAGCTACATGAATATTATATAAGCTTCTCTTCGCCCGCTTCCTGGGGAGTGGGACGAGAATAGAGCTCTGAAAAAGACGTTTGAAGATTTTACCATCTTCTGCGGACTTCCCGTTCATGACATCATATCCTGAACACGTCAGCTTAATTTCTACTCATAGCTTTTCGGTGGAATTTTCTGTTTTTACTTAACCTAGCTTCATGAAGAAAATTCCGTTTGTAACACACCCACTGCCAAATATTGCTACATCAGAAAATGCATGCACTATTCATAGTCCACATGCACAGATATGCAACAATGAATGGCCGATGAAACCTAAGATGCAGCCTAGGATCGAAACATGAGTGGATTATGTTATTAAATAATAACCACTAATAGGTTACTGCAGCTTCAAGTCATACATTTAAAATATATTCCTTTTTTTAGATATATTTTAAACAATGATAGTTTCTACTTGAAACCGTAGTAACATGTTTACTGGTCATTATTTCTTCTGCTATCATACGGCTCTGAAGTTTGTCACATTGATCACTCTTTGTTATCATACGATTTATAATGAAACGAGATTATAAATCGAACATGTCAACTTCATCCTAAGCCGTATGCTAACAAATGTAAAACAGTTTTTGATGAGAAGTTCCTTGCTTCCTCGGAGATTCCTGACAGCAACCCGCCGCCCATCTTGTTGAAGCGACACCCTCGGATGATTCATGCATATCGCCACGAGGGGGAAGTAATTCGCGATCTAATCACCCCTATCTCTCTGCCTGCGCGGCGCAAGTGTATCGGTGGGTAGCTGAGGACGTAGGCGACAACCATCGAGGAGGACTTGACATCTCGTGCAACCTTGCTCAGGAGTGTCTTGCATGGGCCGCTATGGTTCAGGATGTGGTGCAGGCAAAGGAAGAAGCCGGTTCAACCCGAACAGGGTGAACGCCATTGCAGCAATAACAAGGATTATTCCTGCGACATTTCAAGTGTGTATAGTTCGTAGCCCAACAGTAGTCAGCGGACACACAAGCAAACAGACAGACAGATACGCTCCTCATATTCAAATAGACATCGGTAAAACACGAATAAAGATTCGATTTTTATTGAGTAGCATATCGGGATATTTAAGCCCACGCTTTGCAGGTAACATTAGAAGGCTTTTTTTTAACGACAAAACTTCTACTCAGCAGATGTCAACGTCATACTTTGATCGAAAATTACTCTTTTGTCTCTTTGGCAATTAAAGAATTTGTTGATGAGACGCAGGCACAAAAAGACATCCGAAGTCAATCCTAACAACAACAGCACGTGGGAAGGAAGCTGGATTTTGCATTGACTGACTTAGAGTGATGTTTTGATTTAAGAAAAGAGGATAAAATGAACACCATGTACGACGATTTTCAAATTTTACGGCGCGACTTTAGAATAAAAGGAATTGCGAAACAAAGATTAAATTTGATTAAAAATAGTTTTTCTTTCACAATGAACATTTTTTTACGTATTTATTTATTATTTAAAGTTATTTTAAAAGCAATCAAAAATAAATAAATGATGCAAATATAAGATATGCACCGAACAATTAAACAGGTAAATAACTTTAGTACACTTAGAACAAAGAAAGCCGATCGGTATGCTTGTCTTAACGGGTGGGAGTGTTGCGTTTTGTTTTGACAGGGAGTGGGTATTAAAATAAAATTTTCTTATTTTGCATTTTTTTTTTGTTTCACACCTACGCCATCAGTATAACACATTATTGTTTTCTTGTTGGAAAGAAAAGACAACGAAAATGGAGAGAAAGCGAAATAAACAGATGAAAGAAAATGTTTAATTTTAAGTTAATTGATTTTCGTAATGCAGGATGAGTAAATGAACGCGGCGCGCACCTTTATAAATAAAGGGTACTATAGACACGAGTGGGGGGAGGGAGAAACAGAAATTCTCATACCTTTCATGACAAAGACAGCTATTCGCACTTCTGAATAGAAAGTGCATATGCAGGGCGTTTAAAACAATTTGAAGTCATAATGCACTCTAATAACTTTACTAGCTCCCGTTCCGTTGGCCTTTTGGCTATGAGCAAAGTGTACCTGTTCCGACGCTGCACTTCTTCCTTTTTTGTCCACATTCAGTGAAAGATAAATCCTGCTAGACCGAGTCAATTTTTATTTGGCCCCAATCCAGAGTTCCCCTTTTGGGGGGAGCTAAATTGTTCCTAGATTAAAAACCGACCTTGAGTCTAACTCTGTCCTCGTGGGGAGACATATAAATAGAGACGTCAAATTTCAACACCATTTGTTTAAACAGGTAAAAAAATCGATGTGTTTATCTTTACAGATATAGAAAATGTCATTCGGTGTAGGAGAAAAAGGTGTTTTGTGTTAGGTTATGCTCGCACATAATTGAGCAACACTGCGCAGCGTGTATTTTTGAGGGAGTTCCTTAGAGTCAACAACAACAAAGCAGATTTGAATAAGACAGAAAATCCAGAAGAAAGTTGCCTGTGCAGAACAAAAAATGTAAGACATAATATTAACCTCAAATTACTCTATTAGTATTATTAACCCACTAGGAGTTTACACACGAATCATTATCAGTGATTGCTCACTGGCAAACACAAGTGGTGTTCCCTGGAGTCTGAGTGACAACAAGTCTCCACACATTTCCAATAGTCTCCGTCTCTTTTAATAATCGCTGCAAATCATTTTGCGTTATCGCAACTGTCGTTTACATTTGATAGCTCGTTTTTTTGGAATGTGAGTGGTAATAATCATCCCCAGGGTTCCAGTATTCTCCGCATCATTCCAATAGGGTTATCTATGGCAATCTCCCATCCCTGCTCGGTCTTTCTATCCCCGTTTACGCTTCACGACCATTTTAGTTTCTTTGGAGTCGCGTATTGTTCTTTCTATTTTTTGTTTTTTTGTTTCTATTTCTGTTTCAACTTACCTATAGTTGGTCGGCGTTACCTGGTTATGTGGGTTGGTTTCCACACTGAAGGATCTTCCTTAATATATTAGTATTTTTTAAATCATTATTAGCATCATCATTATTGTAATTATTATTATCATAATCATCACCATTATTGTAATCATCATCATTGTCAGCATCATCATCATCTTCTTTTATCACGTTTGCATAAATAGACTTTATAAAAGTTAAATTCCTTCTAAGATATACTGAAAGCATTTGGCAGAGTTGTTTTTTTTTCTTTTATATAAATAAAGACTAAATTTAAAATGCGAAATATGTGTAACTCTACGAATTATAAAATTAGGTAAACATTTTCTTTTCAGCTGACACTAAATTGAGATCTCTAAAGAAATAATCTTGACATGAAGTAAATAATTCTGTAAGCATTTGCGGATGTCTACGTTTGATCTATGGCTGCCTATTTGGAAGAAATCCACAATTTCACAAGTCTTAGCACTAGTCAAAGGATGACTAATTAAAAATAAATGGGCGGCAGTTACCAAACAGCCTACGATTTGTCTGCATTGCTGCGAAATGGTTTATGAAACAAATGTAAGAATATTAAAGGGAAAGGACACGTTCTCCTTTTCCTCAAGTGATATATATATATATATATATATATATATATATATATATATATATATATGTATATATATATATGTATGTATATATGTACGTATATATGTATACATGTGTGTATATATGTATGTATATATATACATATGTGTGTATATATGTATGTATATATATATACATATGTGTGTATATATGTATGTATATATATACGTATGTGTGTATATATGTATGTGTATATATGTATGTATATATATACATATGTATGTATATATGTATGTGTGTATATATGTATGTATATATGTATACATGTGTGTATATATGTATGTATATAAATACATATGTGTGTATATATGTATGTATATACATACATATGTGTGTATATATGTATGTATATATATACGTATATGTGTATATATGTATGTATATATATACATATGTGTGTATATATGTATGTATATATATACATATGTGTCTATATATGTACGTATATATACATATGTGTGTATATATGTATATATATACATATGTGTGTATATATGTATATATGCATATGTGTGTATATATATATACATATGTTTGTATATATGTATGTATATATATACATATGTGTGTATATATGTATGTATATATATATATATATATGTATGTATATATATATATGTATATATATATATGTACGTATGTATGTATATATATGTATGTACGTATGTATGTATATATATGTATGTACGTATGTATATATATATATGTATGCATATATATATACATATGTATATATATATATGTATATATACATATATATACACATATATATACATATGTATATATATGTATATATACATATATACACACACATATGTATGTATACATATATATACACATATATATATATACATATATACATATATATACATATATGTATATATACATATATATACACACATATGTATATATACATATATACACACATATATATATACATATATATACACACATATATATATATACATATATATATATGTATATATATGTATATATATACACACATATATACATATACACAGATATATAAACACATATATATATATACATATATATATGCATATATATATATATATAATGGAGATTTACTGTCTGTATGTAGCTGAAACTATACTATTGCTTCTATTGATATTGATGTATTGTACTATTTTTTAATGCACAATTCAGTTTACTATACTATTTCAGACGAATATTCTATCTTTCAATGCTCAATTTGGAAGGGTGTACTATAATATCTGTTGTCATTACACCCTCATCCTATGGATTATATTCCATTGGGGGTAGTACCTGTTCTGTTGTCATGATGCATTAGATTTTTCCGTTTTTAGAGGGCATAGTGTAGTATCTGTTTTCTTGTCATTAAACCATCCTCATGAGACAATTTCACCGAACTAGAATCGTTAATGAAACTGACGATCCTAGTTTGATGAAACCCTGGTAGTAAACCTGTTACATAACGAGGCCTGCTGTTTCAATGGAAAACTTTGAGTTACAACTTAAGGGTTAGAGGTGACCGCAGAACGGAAGACTACAAATGCACACGACTTCGAGGGGGAGATATTTTTGTCTTTGCTCTGGCGTTTGTTCAGGCAAGGAAAACGTGTCTAGATGTGACAGACGAGCTATCCGTCTATATATCTGTCTGTTTGCCTGTCTGTCTCTCTCTCCTGCAAGTAACCCGTCTCTCTGATGCTTTCAATGACTCTTCTATCTATTTGTAATAAACCTTTATTAAAAATTAAACATCGGCGTCTGAGTGATTGTATCCACATACAAGCAAGCATCGGTAGGTGAAAACGTAACAAACTATCGCTCATGTATTTGAATGATATCTAACAGATCGAATTATTTTGTGGGATTTTAAAAGTTGGACCTAACATATCAAACTTTGATTCTGACTAGCGAATTTTGAGTTGTTTTTGTAACATGTTATTGGCAATGTATATATATATATATATATATATATATATATATATATATATATATATGCGAAAATGTATCACTCCTATATTACCATCAAAACGGGTTACTATTATTTAGTTTATTGAATGCCTAATGTGCATAACTATGTTTGAAATACTTCATGATAAATTAATGCTTGATGTTATTAATTTGGAATTGTATTGTCTTATTTTAACTGCATAGATGCAATAGTTTCGTCTATATTAACAGTAATTCATTCAAGTGATTTTATAATAAAAAGTATAAATTACAAAAACGCCTCAAATTAAACTACTAACGCTCACTATCAAGCATTAACGAGAAGAGAAAAGAGAAGTATAGTGTGGCTGACCGGCTCGCTAGTTTATTGGAGTAGAAGGCTCTCCGGCATCTAGGGACCTCCACAGTGACTGGATGGGATTTAGCTGATTGTCGGGTTGGTCGAGTGTATTGACGTCGAGAGGGCATTAGAGCAGCAAGTTCATCGGAGCACATTCCATTGTAGTACGTGTAAAACAAGCTTACGGCTTACATTTGAATCCTGTTCTAGAATTATGTAACTGATTTTGGGACCAAATTTGAATAAGGATTCTAGACATATCTTATAAAGTGGTTTAAAAATATTTTACCTGTCTCGTGACGGGTATTCTTCTCGGATATATATAGAGAGAAGGATATATAGATATATATATAGTTATGAGATAGATAGATAGATAGATAGATAGATAGATAGATAGATAGATAGATGTGTGTATGTCTATTTGTGCTTGTCTAATTGTGTATTTTTGTTAACTCAAATTAAGCTGAACAACTTAAAAGGCATAACAAGTGTATTATTATGTATCCTTTTTTATATGGAAAGCGAAAGCAATCTGAACGGTTAAACGCATTAGACAGCTGTTCACGTTTCGTGTGGGTGCAATAATACGGGTCGATTGTTTATACAGGTGACTAACAGAGAACGCTTCCCCCTCTCCCCCCCCCCAAACATACATTTATAAGCATTTGAGTGCAGTTGTTTCGTCTTGCTCTTGGAAATATAGAAAAACCGGAGCTTGATAAAGACATACAATCTATTTACTTGCCTTCCCACGAGGGCAGATATAGAGACAAGCTGTGTTTTTAATGTGGGTGAAAATGCAGCTCCCCAAAAAGGGACACTCGAGATTGGGACAAAAATAAAAAGTTCCTCAGTCTAGAAGGATTTCTTCTTCAGTGACCGCTGACAGAAAACATGAAGTGTAGTATCAGAACAGATACTACACTTTGCTCCTAGCCAAAAGGTGCATACAGGGTGAGTCAGAAGTAACCTGGCAGTCAAAACATTTTTAGTTCCAATAATTACATTTATTGATATTTAAACAATACATTATTAAATGTACATGCGCGATTGGCTTAATGATCATTTTCTACATAGATTGATCGGACGTCGTCATCCTATGGAACATCCTTCTTGCTCACCTGATCTTGCACCTCTGGATTTTTTTTCTTTTTCCGTCTACGCTGAAAGGCTGAGGAATATTTAGCAACTGACTGCAATGATTATGAATTCTTGTATAGAATTCAATGCAGGCCAGTATCGACTTGTACCGATTTGGAAGATTTTTACCGTATAAAAAAATGGTGTGTACACGTTAAAACTAGGCGGTTTCAACATTGTTTTTACGAGTTCTCAAGTGTTAACTATTCTGTACTTTTACCGTTTAAAAAAATCTTACAGATCCTCTCAACACGTTAAAACCAGGTGGGTTCGGTAAAGACTTTAATTCTCTTGCGTTTGCTATAAATTATGTGTGTTTCTTTTTTCAACTAGGCGGTTTCCGCCATTTATTTGGGGGTAGGGATACGAATTCTCAAGTGTTAACTATTTTTGTATTTTTATACGTTAAAACTAGGCGGGTTCGGTAAAGAATTTAATTCTAATGCGTTTAGTATAAATTATGTGCTTGTTTACCATTTCTAGAGTGTTAACTATTTCGTACTTTTACCTAATATTCGAACCCTCAAAACGACAGTAAGGGCGTAATGAACTATACTCCCTTTCCTTTCTCCTCCCCCGTTCTCCATTCGCGACGACGATGCATGCGCGTGAACGGCTCCGTTAAAAACGCTTGGCTATTATCCAGGCGCGGTAATTACCAAACAGCTACAATCGTATTTGCCTCGCAAATTTAAAAGTAGAAGAAAAAGAAAGAAGAAGAAGAAAAAACGATGTTACTCGGTGCATTTCGCACTTTCGGTAAACGGCTGCACACACACAAAAGCAAAAAAAAATGCAATGCTATTTGCGCAAACAGAAGCTGATCTCTATTCAATAGAAAAATAATGAGAACCCATGAAAAGAGTCCAGTTTTATAACTCGAACAACTCGTGCATGCCACATGTGTCTTGGAATCGTTCCGCGGAAAAAGCGCTTGGAGAGGATCACGCAAGAGAAAGTGATGATTTTAAGAAAGTAAAATACACAAAATTATTATGCAAATCTTTAGAATGAATGTTGATGGGTGCAGCATTTTAAAATAACTCATAATAGCGAGTTCAGTTTAGTAAATCATCTCTCAAAAAATAGCTTCTTTAAATTAACATTAATCAGAGGAATGTCGTTAGAATGTTTAAATAAGCGATAAAATTGAGTTCGTGTTAGTAAATTCTCACCAAAGAAAATTTTCTTTCAACTAAAATTCACAAGAGGGGTATTGTTAGAATTTGAAAATCCGTATAAAACTTTAAAAAAAAAACTGCTGCTATCTTGTCACCGTGCACACTTTTCATCTGTACATGAATGTTTTCGATGATGTGGGGAACGTCGAGTAACGTAAACAAAGAGCAAATAATCAGATAACTAGTGGATTGTGGCGAATGGCGTAAATAATTAAAAGAGAGATGTGAAAAAGAGAGAGGGAGAAAAAAACAAGAGGGAGGGGGGGGGGAAGAAAAACGTTGTAAAAAGGGGAAAGGGAGAGAGGAGAAAAGAGCGAAAGGGTCTCTTATGACATCACAAGAAAGTTCCATAAATAGTTGTGTACGTTTGTTTGAAATCAACAACAGCCGTAACTGCTGGATGCTGCCTATCTATATTACACTAAAAGTCTGTTTGTTTGAAAGCAGCAGTAGAAGTAATATATATATATATATATATATATATATATATATATATATATATATATATATATATATATATATATATATATATATATATATAATAGAATATGAAACTAAAAGTATACTTTTAGAGGATAAAACCTATAGTGAAATGGTTTAAGCTCAATACACGAGATAGAGCAATTATAAAGATAAATGAAAGAAGAGAGATAAAGATGTACGAATGATAAATCTATTTCAACTTCGATTGTTCAATACAAGGTGTACTCGGTAAAGACATGTTTATTTTTCTTTCCTTAAGCCAAGGCTTTTCAAAGATTAAAATCTTACCATCAGAGGAATTACATAGATACATAAGTTGGCAGTGGAAAAAGCCAAATTTCAAAATTTGAAAAAATATAAAGTAATGGAGAGTAAGAGTATGCGTGTGAAAACATATTCACCAACTGGACAGACTCCATATTTTTTTACATGCATACTCTTACTCTCCATTACTTTTTATCTTTTTAAATATATATATATATATATATATATATATATATATATATAGCAAATACTGACCCTACGGGTCACGGGTGGTCTACTATCTAATCAAAGTGGGTTCATTTTAGTAAGTTATCTCATAATAAGATCGTTTTCAAATTAATATTCATCAGAAGATTTTCATTAGAATTGTAAAATAGCCATTAAAACCGAGTCCATTTAAGTAAATGGTTTCCTGGGAACATCTTTCATCAGACTAGTTTGGTTTATCCGATTAATGGCATATCGACCCTTTCTGGAATATTAACACAATTATATGTGAAACACTATTACTATTTAACCCTAAGCGGGGTGGAAAATTGTGTTGCCAATTTAGCGTTTTTTTCCTTTAAAATCTACAGATTTTGTTTGCCACCCAAAAAGCTTGTCCTGAAACTTAACTCTCTGAGCGGCGTCATATAAACATTTAACAAATAGGTGCGAAAAGAAATTTGAACATTTCAGAAGGTTTGATAAGAGGGATAGGATTAAGTGAACTCTAGGATATTTACTTTGTATCCCCATGAAATTTCAATTACACTAGAGAGCCAATGTTAACTAAATTCTTTTACCTATTAACACTAAGTTGGCAAAGTCGTAAAACCACATGCTTTAAAATGTAGAACCCCCTCACCCCACAAAGAACAACACAGAATTTATCTCCAATCGCAAAAAGAAATTGGTTAATGCCCTAAAAAGTTACAGCTCGTTACACCCACATCGCACGCACCTTTTCCGACTTTTGTTAAATTTAGTTTTTATTTACTTTTCGTATTACCACTCGGATTTAGGGTTAGTAGTAGGAAGGGTGTGCGCTTTTTTGTGCCCAGAAAATTATGGAATTTGGGCAAGGTAGGTAAATTAGGTAAGTATGGAATAAATATAGAAGTATTTCAATCATTAACAAAATATTAAAATGGCTAACTTGTTTACGAAGAAACCGAAATGCATTATGATGGATAATCTCGGGAGCTTTTTAGTATTTGTCCATAACCCGTTTTGCCCAACTTTTTGACTGCCAATTTTTTTCTTTTTTCGGTGTACAATTACCTATCGGTCGCTAGAGAATTCCAGGTTTTCTTGGAAATCTTTTCAAATATTTTATATTTTAAGAGGGGGATAAGTTTGCAATATAAATTTAACGTAAACTGATCCCCTCTTTTTGACCATTTCAAATTTAAAAAATTCTTTTTCTGTGTACGATTACCTATCAGTTCGTTAGAGAATTCCGTATTTTTTTTTGGAAAACCTTTTCAAATAGTATATATTTAAAGAGGGGGATCAGTTTCCTATATAAATTTAGCCTAAACTGATCCCCCTCTTTTTGACCATCTCAAACTTTTAAAATGCCTTTTCTGTGTGCTGTAACCTATCATGTTGCTAGAGAATTCCGGGATTTGGATAATTTTTCCGTAGATTTTAAAAGGGGGATCAGTTTTATCTTGCCTTTGGTAACATTTATTTGTTGGCTATTTGTTTTGTTTTTTTCTACCCCTATTTGTTCTGTTGGCTATTGTAACATATCGCTAACATTTTTTTATGTTTGGACCTTGCAAAAAATAAAAAATTAAAACAATATATCTTTTTAAAATTTGGTTACATGTTTTGCTGACATTTTATTTTGAATTGCCATATTTCACAAGTATCTTTTAATCACCAGCGACTTTATGTTCTAATTGTCGGTAATACTTTTCAATACCAAGTAAGTACTTCATAAAGTTATGGTCCCATTTTATTTTTAACTGCCATTTAAGTGCCTTTTCATGCTACATGCTCGCTAATTGTACACAGAAAAAAGAAAATACGGTGATGGTCAAAAAGTTGGAGTTCAGTTTACGTTAAATCTATATAGGAAACTGATCCCCCTCCTAAAATCTAAAATATATGAAGAAAAATTCCTCGAAACCACGGAATTCTTGAGCGACATGATAGGTAAGTGTACACAGAAAATGAATTTGAAACATTTGGGATTGTCAAAAAGAGGGGGATCTGTTTACGTTAAATTTATAAACAAAACTGATCCCCCTATTTGGAAAATAATTCCAAAACAGACGGAATTCTCTAGCAATCTGATAGGTAATTTTACACCGAAAAAAGAAAAAAAATTGGTCAGTCAAAAAGTTGGGGAAAACGGGTTGTAAACGCCCAGTTTTTTTATTGATTTTATATAGTAATCAAATTATCACTCCAGAATTTGGTACCAAAATTTTTCTATCTTTTTTTCTTTCTGATGTTTTTTGATGCAGTTTACAATATTGAATTTCTCGTGCATATTTCTATCATTTAAGCTCAAAGAAAATACAGTTATCATTTAAAATATGAAAGATAAATTGATTTAAAATGTTCTAAAGCGTTAATGACATTTTTTGGGGCCCTTACATATTTTAACGCAACCTTTTGTCTACTGGACCAAATTTTAATATTTTTATGTCAAAATGTAGCTTCTATGGGGTCTTAAAAAGTACAAACCACCGAATTAAATTTAATTAAAAACTGAATTAGTGACAACGCTTTGAAGTGACCGAAATGTGACTATTACAATATCATACACATACTGCCGTATGTGTATGATACCAATATTTGTTTTGCCGCCCCCCCCCCCAAGAAAATGCACCCCACGTGTTTGCCGTGGTATTAGTGAATAATTGAACAGATGTTACCAATAGGATCTCAACTCAACATAGCCGATTCCAGAGTCCACGACTGTATCCATTAAGCCAATCACGCACTCATTCACTCGAGTATCATTAGCATCTGAATGAAGGCGCTCGACTGAGCTTCAATCTTGTAAGAAAATCAAACTCATCATATTCTTCTGACAACCCATCCATCTCATTAACCTTTATCCTCCAGTGGCTTTTTACCCTTGATATATGGTGACTCGTTAATAAGAAAATATCCTGTTAAAGAGATGTGGTAAAGAGACGAACCGTTTGCATTTGTTAGTGCATATCTTGTAGGAAAATGGAGAGATGTTTGGCCTTACAGAACGACTGCAGCTGTTACAGGTCGAAGTGCCATCAGACGTCTCTGCGAGATGAAGGAATCTTAAACCATTTACTTTTAGGAGCTAATAAATATCAAGAGAACGCCTAGAAATAACATTGTATGTAATTTACAATCATTTACGAAAGTGCGTTCAGTACATGTAGGAACAATGTTTTTGATTTCACAACGGTTTGTTTTCCCAGGAATTTCGTCTATCTAGATAGTTCTTTAGGCCCTTTTAAACTTATTCCCAAAGCGCAAATCACCACAGGAATGATCCGCGTTGTCACAAACTGTTGATTTCAACTTTATTCTTCAATTAGTTTATTATTTACTCGCTGTATCTACCCGACGTTGCTCGGTTTTGTAATTAATCACAATTTGTTTTTCCTTTTTTTTAAACTAGGCCAGTTTGTTTTTTCGAACATTTTTTTTTTTCAATTAAAGAGAAATAACTCTGTATTGACGAACACAGAGTTACGCACTTTTTTTTTTAAAGATGGGGGCCATTTGAAAATAATTCCGACCTAGGTAAAGTATTCTCTGGACATAATGAATAATATATATATATATATATATATATATATATATATATATATATATATATATACAAACACACACACACATACATATATATATATATATATATATATAATATTTGATTGTATTATTATATAAGTTGCATCTTGATTAGCCTCATATGTGGGACGAGAGAGAGAGAGAGAGAGAGAGAGAGAGAGAGAGAGAGAGAGAGAGATTGTATAAACTATAGAGCGGGGGTATGCAGTGAGAGGGGGTGCGAGTGATAGATAAATTATTGGTAAAAGATTGGCCACTTGTGAGTTAATTGAAAATTGCGATTATCAGAACAATTAAAATTGAAGTTTTTTTTTCAAATATAACCTAATCCCAAAATCAAGGAATATTTTAGCTTTAGTTGTACAATAATGGATA
>OY744524.1:41601777-41619277 GCA_963556195.1 Sepiola atlantica
TTGGGGTTTCGAACCGTGCGATCGACAGAACAGGCATCCTCCACACTGATGACCCCCGGAAGTAGATGAAACACGTGTGTGTGGATAATAATTATATATATATATATATATATATATATATATATATATATATATATATATATATATATATTATGTGTATATATATATAATGGTTGTATGTATATCGAACAGACACTTATCCGGCCTTCAGGCTATGATCACCTTTTGTGGGGCTGTCTAAATTGTCTAAATTTGCTCTCGCGGGGAGGCACATATAGGCGTTATAATGTTTCGTACTTTTCACGTTAAGTGAATACATGGAAAAAGCCCATTTTTGTTAGTTGTTTCGATAATTGAACGTACACATGTGTATGTTTAAAAATGAGAGAGAGAAAGGGCAAAGAACAAGAAGGGGGCTTCGTGTCAATGTTGAAATAACATAAGGCTTGGTTTTATGTATTTGAATGACAATGGACACAAAATAGCAGTGTGTATCCCTCTAAACATTAAGAACAAAGTGTGTGTGAGTGTGTGTGTATGTGTGTGTGTGTGTGTGTGTGGTTTGTAGTGGTAAGGTGCGGCGGCGAGAGTGAGTAAATGGGAATGAAGGAAAGGGAGCTGGGAGGTGGGGGAGGCGAGCGACTCCGTGAGTCTTCATTCGTCTGACTGAGATTACTGCGATATAAAAGGAAACTGGATACCGCTTTGTGGGTCGTTAACAATATAAAATGTGTTAATGTGAGCCGGAGAAGAAGAAGAAAAAGAAAAAGAAAAAGAAGAAGAAGAGAGAGAGAGAGAGAAAGGGGGTGAGAAAGAGAGACGGCCTTAACAACAAACTAAGTGGACGATTGGATGAACCGGTTGTTGACAATAGAGACTGTAGAGTTAGAACAGCCATGGAACCGGGCCGATTTCGTTGGGTCCACAATCAATGGCGTTTCAGTTTTCAACCGAGCGTCTACTTTCACCCGCAGACACTCCTCCTGCTCCCACACTTCTCGTTCCTCTTCCTTCTACCACCATATTGGCCAAACAGACCCCCCACACCGACCCATTCCGAGACAAGGCGAAAACAGATAGGTACAATATAAATAAGGACAAGAGTGTTGAAAAGATAAACTTTAGAAGCCTGAGGTGTTGTTCGCTTTTGCCTTTTTAACAACTTCTCTTTTTTTTTACAATCTTTTAAAGATTGTTTAGATTTTGAGCGGAAGAAAAAAGAAAAGAGAAAAAAACACATTTGTAAATATGGAGTTTTGTTTATTTAGGTTAAAAATAAAAGACACGGACTCAGTGAAGATTGGAAACAATAAATCTCCCCGTCTTATCATCCCTGTCAAAAACCTTTTATGTTATGCAATTGATAGCTCAAAGAAAATAGCATTTCAATTTAACAATAGGACCCCTATTGTCCCTAGTTGAAAACATCGCCCATTTTCGCTTGATGTTCGAGCACATTTTCCTTGTATTTGATTGTTGGTCTTCAATAGTATTTTAATCGTAACATAACATTGTAATTAACCTTTTGAGGGTCGTGGTTTAAAGTTAGAAAGTTTGAAAGATGAGTAGTTATTGCTCACTACGAGTCATTACCAGTGGTCGATTACTGGTAAAAACAAGCAGGGTTTTCAGTACTCTTTGCTTCTTTCAATCACCCATGCGACTCACTGTGCGTTGTTGCTGCAGTATATTCACAAGTGACGCCCATTGCATCATTTTCAAGTAATCTCCCCTGAATGAAGTTTAATCTCTTTATTGGTTAAACTTTGGGGGCCAGCAGACGTGTCTGCTTGGCTCTTCGTTTGATATAGTTTTACTCCACTGATTCTGTGTCGTCAGATCTCGTTTCTGTCGGGGTTTGGACGGGTATAAACCGACACCTAGCCATATCAGAATGACATTTTCACCACTGGTCGTAGAATTCTTATGCAGAATAGTTCCAAGACAATACTAAGTAAGTTGTAGATATTTGAGATCACCCATCACATTCTCCGTGTTTATCCTGACAATTCCGGTTTGTTTCGATTGTATGTAGGGACTTTTAACCAGAACTTTTACATTAGGAATTACGTCTGTAAATGTGTACCATATTTTTGCATATTATGTCCCCCTTATATATATATATATATATATATATATATATATATATATATATATATATATATATATATATATATATATAATGATAATAATCCAGGTAAACATCCACAGGGTAATCCAAAGAATTTCAACCGGGTGTATAAAAAGTGATCAATATCAAATAGAGCTTTTATATATGATTATATTTAATATGTAGGCGCTATGTAAACGTATAAAATAGACTATCTAATCTTTGTATTTTAAAGAGTTATCTCACTAGCCGTTTACCATTGAGTTCTCGGTGATAACAGCTTATGTTCTCTAAAATTTGAGTGACAATAAGACCCCTCAGGATTCCAGTAGACTCCATGACTTTCCAGTTTAACTTCGGATGGTTATATTCCTCCTCGGACTTTCCATCCTCTCAGAACTTCGACCGCTATTTTCTGTGGTATCAATCGATGTTGATGATTCTGCGATTTTCTTAGGGAGGCTGCCCAATTATCAGTGTTATTACTATGCACTCACTAGTTCTCAAACAGGTCACCATCAGTAATTGTTGCCTGATAATAACCGGTTGTGTTTCCTTGAGTCTGATTGACAAAAAGTCTCCCCAAATATGTCAGTAATCTCTACCTTTTTTGATAACCATTGGAAATGACATTGGAAATTATCGCAAAAGCTGCTTATCATTATTATTATCATTATGTATTATAATTATAATATATATATATATATATATATATATATATGTGTGTGTGTGTGTGTGTGTGTGTGTGTGTGTGTGTTATGTTAAGTTAAAACTTCCCAAAATTGTAACGTGCAAAGTCCAGAAAGAAAAAGACACTCTACAGAATTTAAATTATTTAATACAAAGTAAAAAAATAAGTTAAGAGTAAATGTAATACTCATTCAAAGGTGGTTGCCGGTTATTTAAACTTTAACTCATAATTAAGGCCTTTGAAAAGCTAATTAAAGTTATTTTTACTGGACTAAAAATACTTAATACCAAAATAAAAGGGGACTAAATCTCTTCGAAAATCAAGCGAAAAATGATATTTTCTTAGCAAAAAAAAACAAAAAGGGGGAAAGAAAAGGTAACTTTTTGTGCAAACGCTGGTTCCAAATTGAAATATTTAATTTATTTATTTTCGGACAAAACAAACGCGGTTTACTATTTGTCGCCAGGAAAGCAAAAACACTAAAAAATACCAGCGCAGTTTTTAGATGGTCGTCTTCATTTCTCAGTTAGCTGATAACATATTATGCTCTAGCATCACACATGCTACTGCCACAAACTTGAGGCAGAACGTGACAAAAGCTTGCACACACACACTTCTCAGATCAGTGCTAGAAATATTACTTTGCTGCTGCAGTTAAAACTAAACTCAACTCGTTTTTCATTTCAGAAGCATCGAAAAGAAATCATCTCATATTCGTTCAAAGTTTTATATCAATAAAATCTTCTAATTTTAATTTGACTTGGCTCAACCTTACATTTATCACCTATATTTAACATTTTCGTAGAGGTGATGTTCGCTTAACATTAAAAGAGAACGGCTGCCTAGCAAGAAAATATTCCATTTTCTCATCTCAGTCAAAGATTTTTAGCGTTGTCTTCAGATTTTGTCAGCCACAATTGCACCTGTTTACATCTGTACTAAAAAAAGAAATAATGACCACCGCCAAAGAGGCTATGTTTTCGGTCGAATTTGTCATTAGGTTGTGTACAGCCCAGCGTCCACATCGCTTGACCAAACTTGGTCAAAATATCGGTCATGGTCTAACTTACCACTTATTTAATTTTGGTATATCTAGGTCAAAGATCATAGAAAAGGTCACAATTTTGGCGATAACTTCGGTTCTGTTCATTGTACACTTGTTACTTGGCCCCTATTGTAGCCAAAAACGTCTTACATCTTATATGGCCATGATACTTTAACCATAAAAATTTTGACGGAATTTCAACGTCCGATTTTTTCCAAATTTTATGTATGGATCTGATTCTCTTTGATAACAGAACATTTCACCTTTGTCAGATGAATAGTTTTTGAGTTATCAACATTTCTATAGCATAACTACGACTGACGTATGTTCTTGTTATGATAATGTTTTTTGTATATATCAGTTTGGAAAGAAAGTAATGTCGTTTTTGTCCAACACATTTATTTCATCTGAAACATTCACATTAGGGCATTTTTAATCTTTACAATAATTTCCCTCATTTTCTATGATTTCTGTCCAACAATCAACTAGCTTCTTGATGCCTTCTTCAAACATTTCTCTGATTTTTTAGAGAAAAACAAATTTAGGTCATTTTTGAGTTGGTCGTCATTTTTATAAATTTTATTGTTTAAGTGATGCTGCAACGACCGGAAAAGATAGTAGTCGGATGGAGCAATGTCAGGTGAATAAGGCGGGTGAGGTTACACTTCCCAATTGAAACCTATCACCTTTTCCTGGGGTAGTTTTGCTCTGTGAGGTTTCGTGTTATCATTTTGAAGCACTACACCCTTCCTATTGAGTAATGCTGGTCGTTATTTTGATAGAGCAATTCTAAGATCATCCATCTGCGAACAATATTTTACTGCTGTGATTGTTTCATTCAGCTCTAGTAACTCATAATGAATCAGTCCTCTCATGTCCCACCATAAAGAGAGCATAACCTTCTTTGGGTGTAGCGCTTGTTTTGGAACAGGCTGTGGCCTTTGGTTTCGGTCTAACGATTGTCTTTTGCGTTGGGTATTCGTGCCTGGTATAACCCTAACTTAATACCAATGCATGTTTAAACAGTTCTCACAGAAGTAGGTCAAGCGTGTGTGCACGAACTGCGCATGCTGGCGGGGTTATTGTTTTTTGTTGTTTTTTTTTGTAAAATCTATTTTTCCATTAGTGGTGGGACTTTTCGACAGAAGACCCAAGAACTGACGCCAAGAAATATTTATCACATTTTACTCTAATGAATGAGAGCGAAAAAATATAGTTGCCACTTTATAATCACACCGCCATGAAAATAAATACCCAAGCGTAAACACAGTGAGCGTGTCGACCTGATATAGTCTAATACACAGTTAAACAACATGGCCGACACCTGTAATTGAACAGATAGCTGTAAGACAAGATGGGATTGTCAAAGAAACAAAACAGATAATAGTATTGATTTTCATCGACAAATACAGCTGTTAATGTATCGTTTTCCTAGTAGGTAATTGAATCGATTATTTAAATTTGACTTGAATGTACTATAAAGAAAACAGATAGGGGCACAGCACTATCTAAGTTATTGAAACTGTAAGAATCATACGTAAGCATAGTCAGGACAAATAGATTTTTTTTCACGGGAACACTCGCGTTCTTATATTTATGTAGTGTGTATTCGGCCTGTAGATGTCGGCAACGGCTGTAGCGAAACTTTGATGGAAGCGAACCATTCTTCAGATATAATCAAAATATTTTCAGAACTGCCAGAAAAACTGAAGACCACAAAGGACAATCATTTTGGTAGGCTGTGGTGCAAAGGCAATTTCGATTCATGGTTGGAATTGTGGAACACCAAGTGAGAGTCGGACAATGGCACGCGACGACGTCTTATGACATAAGGTGATGTAGAATTCAATATTGGCGGTTTTAGCAAACGAGCACAGTGACTGATGTGACGCTGAAAGGTTTTATTGAAACTATTCGACAGTCGCGAAATTGAAATGTAAAAACTGGCCCCCATTCAGCGCAATCTTCCAGTAAACATTATATTCTTTTTTGTTGAAAGGAAAGCGCGAAGAACGGGAGTGAATTAAAATGTTGAAATAATAACTTATATTTGAAATTATTTCAATTTCAGAGAAAGCGTAAAAAGTTCCCCACAGTTCTGAAGAAAATGACAGATAAACAAATAAAATGGACATTGGTGCCCGAAATTTCATAACACACCATGATGTGAACAAGTGTGTGTGATTGGCATAGTTCATAAATGGACAACCTAAGACCTCTGGACCAAATCCGGCCCGCAAAAGCTTTCTTTGTGGCTCGCCGAGACCCTTAATAAAAATGATCCTTTTAGGAAAGTATAAAATTTGTTTTAAAGGTTTTATCCAAAACCCCGGGAGCTTGAAGTCTGGCCTCGGGCTAAAAAAGAACAACTGAAAGCAGTGCAACTGTATTTATAGAAATCCATTCGGACCTTCTGGATCTATAACTATAGCATATGCTTATACTTAAGTACATATGCAAAATCTATGATTAGGGCCCTGGCAATGTGTGTGTGTGTGTGTGGGGGGGGGCACACAAAGTTATCGAGTTAAAAACTACCGAACGAATCCATTCATATTTAGGAGAATTGAGAAAGCAAATAGCAAGTACGACCTCCGCCTTCAGTCTATTTCCATAATGAGACGTTTTCTTTCTGTTTTCTATACCGATTCATGCGTGTTTTTTTTTTTGAACTTTCTAGTTTCAGTGTATACTTACACTGTTCACTGACTTCTTGAAATATATATAACATTTTAAACTCAGCTCCTTAAAAACCTTTTTCTTTTGCGATCCAAGGAAGTATTTTAAAATGCCCCTAATTCTCAAAATTACATCCGAATAAGTGCTTTATCTACGGTTGAACTGAACATCATTCTATTGGATTTACCACATTTTTAACATTTTTAACGCAGTCTCCACGAACCCCCCCCTCCATCTTTAAATCAGAAAAATATCAGAAAAATTGAACAATAAAAAAAGGTATGAAAGTTTAAAAAAGCAGAAGAATTCTGTCATGTTTAACAATGTTTTTTTAAATAAAAAAAGGCTGCATAAATACACACACAGTATATATATATATATATATATATATATATATATATATATATATATATATATATTGATTATATATATATATATATTGATTATATATATATTGATTATATATATATATATATATATTGATTATATATATATATATATATATATATATATATTGATTATATATATATATATATATATATATATTGATTATATATATATATATATATATATTGATTATGTATATATATATATATATATTGATTATATATATATATATATATATATATATTGATTATATATATATATATATATATATTGATTATATATATATATATATATATATATATTGATTATATATATATATATATATATATTGATTATATATATATATATATATATATTGATTATATATATATATATATATATATTGATTATATATATATATATATATATATATATATTGATTATATATATATATATATATATATTGATTATATATATATATATATATATATATTGATTATATATATATATATATATATATATTGATTATATATATATATATATATATATTGATTATATATATATATATATATATATATATATTGATTATATATATATATATATATATATTGATTATATATATATATATATATATATATTGATTATATATATATATATATATATATTGATTATATATATATATATATATATATATATATATTGATTATATATATATATATATATTGATTATATATATATATATATATTGATTATATATATATATATATATATTTATATATATATATATATATATATTGATTATATATATATATATATATATATATATTGATTATATATATATATATATATATATATATTGATTATATATATATATATATATATCGATTATATATATATATATATATATATATATATATATATATATATATATATATATATTGATTATATATATATATATATATATTGATTATATATATATATATATATATATATATATATATTGATTATATATATATTGATTATATATATATATATATATATATATATATTGATTATATATATATATATTGATTATATATATATATATATATATATATATATATATATATATATATAATCAATGTAAAATAATATGTTTGTATATTTTTATATTTTCTTTCTTATTCATTGACGTATAAGAATTCAGAATGTTTTTTTAAAAACAGAATCTAGTTATTTAAAATAAACAAACACTTCCATGCATGATTGGAAGAGATAGGGTCCATTCATTATTTTATATTATGTTATGAAACTATTTCGGACCCCACAGAACCGCCTCAAAAGTAACAATTCATTTCATTAGCTATTTTTACGAAAGGATTAGCTTACATTATGAAAATGTAGAAAATAAATAAAATATGACTTGGATTCTGATTTGAAGGAGTTCATGAAAGACTTGGTAGTCATACATTTTTGAATTGGTTTCCAGGTAAAATTGTTTGTCCAAGATGCTAGAACCTTATATGAAAAGTAGATAGTTGACTGGTTACCTTAACTACGTGACGTGGGACAAATTTGAAATGAGGAAAATTTAGGTGCTGCCAGGATTTTAGCTAAAGCACTGGTAATACAAGGTCCTGATTATTCAAAGCGTTAAAAGAACCTAGTTGCCCCTATGACGACTTTCGAGAAGCAGCTCATAGATAAGGAATTAGAGTTCCAGTTAATTAAGGAAATACAATATACTTTAAGGTTAAATACGTCATGCTCTTTTTCTTCAAAAATATGTGAGTTTCCAGATAGAAAGGAGGATGTTCACTCTCGAGACAGACATAATATAACCCGACAACAAGTTCCAGTTTATAATGGGGTGCTTGTTTCACGTAGTGACGCAACAGAACTATGCAATCAGTTGTGTCGAGTTCAAATACGCCCGGAGCTATTTGGGTAATTTATACACTAATACTATTGGGAAAGGTATTTTATTTACATCCTCTTATTTACCCCCAGGAGGTTAGACACAAGGTCAGGTGCGGGTTTTGATGAAAAGGTTTCTGTGGAACGAACTGGATTTGAACCCAAGTCCTCAGTCCGCGTCGTTAACTACTTAGCCACAGTGCTATCCCCTATTGGGAAAGGTATAAACCCCCAATTTCCCTACACCTAGGGCCAAAATAGCAACTTCTGTTCAAGCATTCATATACAGTGAAACGTTTACAATAGACACCGTTCCCATACACTAAATAACCTAATAGTGGTTGATATGCCGTAAAATAAATACTGCTAAGGTTGCTGCAAAAATGGATCATTCTACCGCCCCAGAAAGTACCTGACTCCTGATGGAATACTCTATCTATATAAGAGTCAAATGCGTGCTAAGATGGGGAGGTAGTGCTGCCACACCTGGGGAGGTGCCGCTCGCAGTACTCTTTCTTGCTTTGGCAGAGTACCAGCTCGACTTACCAATCTAATAGGTTAAGATCTCTTGTTCTTGTTCTTCTTGTAAGACACTCACAGCATTCTTCGGCGTACCTAGCGTCAGGCAGAATTTACATGAGCACTTTTTTTTTCACAAGAACTTCCCGTCTGTGGAACATATTAGCGCAGGACTAATTCCCTGCAGACTACATGACCGTCTTCAAATCCAAAGTCAACAAACACGTATCATAAACCGTCCCTATAAGTGATCAAACTTTTTATTTGATGAAAGATGCTCGCCTGAACTCTAATCTTTAATTCCCTCTTGTAAGACATTCGCAGCAAGAACTCGCCTCTTTACCACAACTGAAAATGGCTTTATTTTCTTCCTAGGTGGGCCAAGCGTTAGGCGTAATTTCCATGAACAGTTTCTTTCCAAGACCGTCTCGTCCGTAGACCATATTCACACTCGAGTGCTTCCCCACAGACTACAACCTGATCGTCTTCAAATTGAACGTTAAAACATACGTAATCAAGCATCTTTGCTCCATTCATCATTTTCAATCCTCTCATAATATTCTGACACCTGATAATCCATCCATCTCATTAACCCTTATCCTCGAGTAGTTTTTGGCCTTGATAAGTGGTGACACATTAGTAAAACAAGTATGCCGTAAAAGAAACAAGCCAAATGCAACTCCCGAATAAAACTAATATTTAGCTCGATGCGCGCGGAATAATTTACGTTTGCAAATTTCCTTTGCAAAGAAAGCAATTGTTGAAAGAAATGTGTTTGCTTGTCAGTCGTTTCCATAAGATAATTTCATGAATAAAAGTCGGATCGAAATGACATTCGATGATTCCGAAACAAAGGGCCGTATCGATTAAGTGAAAAATGATCGCGTTGAAGACTAAAACAAAAGGGTGGGGGGGGGGGGGATTATTTTGTCACGGAAAATAAACAAACTGCAATGGTGACCACTTGCAACAGCTGGGAGTAAAAATGAAAAAAAAATCAATCCGCATGAAGGGGAATAAAGGGAACTATTTTTTTATTTTTACTTTTTTTTTATTTATTCATTTTTTTGTTGAAAAACTGAGTATGTTGCAACTTTATTAATAGAAACGTAAATGATTGTTAAGAGTAAAAACACATGATTATATATCGCAGATGGTTGTACTCCGCTGAAATAAGAACTATCGGCTGGACACATTAAACAATACTTCATTGAGAGATCATGGGACTGGAATGGTTGCTAAATGCGAAAGGGACATAACTGCTCTTTTTTCTTTTGTTGTTTTTGCTATCTGGTTTTAAAAAGAAGTTTTATGCAGAGAGGGCTTCGTGGAAACTCAGAGAAGTTGCACCAGAAACGATTTCGGCTTAATCGTTGGAAGGCGCCCTTTTGGGTTTGAGTCGCTGCAGCGTAGAACAGGCTGCCAGAAGCAGTGACAAGCCTGCAGACGTCCAAGCAGTTCAAGGCAGTGCTGGATACGTTATGGGCACGGTTCATTTAATAATTATTCTTGCAGCTGAGGTCGCGAGGAGACTCGATTCTGGCGTAAAACATGATCAACCAGAATTTAAATATATTTCGAGGAGTTTTTCACTGCAGCGCCAAGTTGTGGTCCCTACGGGACCTTTTCTGTTCGTGTTTTTTGCTCCGTGGAACAGCCTACCAGAGTTAGTGGTTTAAAGTGGACCTGGACAAACATCCAGACGGTATATAGACATACACATCTTCTTACCGTGCTTTTACATAGCGTGTTGCACTTTGCTAACTTTTGTCAATAAATTTGATTTGCTCTATTACCAGTACTTCTACAATTTTATGTTAATAACTTTTCAACATTTTTATTTATTTTTTATTAACTCTGAACTGATAATATTCGGAATTATTGGAGCCCTGCAGAATATGCTAACCCCCTTTCGAATAAGATTTTCATTTTTAGGCGATAACAGGCTTAGTATGGCTGGGGTGTTTTTTTTTAATCTCGACAGTGTGTTCACCTCGTCAGCAGAATCAGCTGATCAATTTTCTGTAGTGATGAGGTTCCCATATTCTCTTCTCTCCGTTGTCGACTTATTCTTCTCAAAAAACAGCTTTCATAAATGTTATTAATAAAGAAACATCGACAAATGTAATTGGGTTTTAAAAGTCTTTTGTTTGTTTTTTTTTGTTTTTTGCCTTTTTTTTAACCCACCTCTCTCTCTCTCTCTCTGATTCAGTCGAAAGATAAAAGTCTCTCCTGTACATTCGCCACGTAAGACTGGCGGCTTCCCTTCCATTTCTCTATCTGTGATGTAACTACCGAGATACGTAGCCTAACTCGAATTTTAACTGTAAAATTCCATTTTACCTAATTTTTTTTAACTTTACGTGGAAATTTACCATACTTACTCTATCTTTACACACCCAGAACTAAATATGTAAACAGACTGAAAAGTTGATGGAAAAAGAAATAAAACAACAACAAAAATACACACAAAAAAAAAACGTAATCTCCAACTGTAACTCTACTGAACCGACACTGTCCAAGTTCAGTGGTAAGAAGAAATAGAGAACAACTGGAAAGGGTTCTCGGGGTAAGCATACAACGACTGGTGTTATTTTGGAGTTTTCCTTCTCCTTGACTAGTTACACAACCAAGTCTTGAGAGTCCAGTCTAATATATATACATAATTACAACACACACACACACTATATATATATATATATATGCATGAACATATAAAATATACATACACACATATAAATATACATACATATAAACACACATATATATATATATAGAGAGAGAGAGAGAGAATAATCTTTTTATTCATACAAATATTATTGGCTACATATGCGCATACATGTTTCAGTTGCGATATTTTTAAAATCCAACTTCTTCGAGCCACAGGCAATAATGACCCGAAGAAGCTGGATTATGAAAAAATCGCAGCTGAAATATGTATGCACATATGAAGCCAATAATATTTGTATAAATTAAAGAAAATATATACTATAATGAAGCTCTATCTGTTATATAGCAGTCTTATAAACACTGGAGTCGCATCGGATTAACATCTAGGAAACAATAACCATACACGTCCCCCCCCTCTCGCTCTTATATATATATATATATATATATATATATATATATATATATATATATACGTGCACATACAAAGATATAGGTATGTGGGCCGTGTTTTGTCGCTTAGTATGCAAACACATGAGAGGAGATCCCCACTGGCACTGATTGATGACGCGACAGATAACCCCCACGGGAATCAGAGAGGCCGGCAGATAAACGGCCAATGGAAAACAAAAAAGATATTGTCAGGCGAGTAGCAGTCGGCCATTTATTAAACGCAACTCACACAATTCTACATGCCAGACTTTAATTTATTGTCACTGACAATGCACACTCGCATGCGCGGACACACGGACACAAGGGAAAAACAGACATTTGCCGCCCCGACCAGTCCGGCAAATGAGTATATAAAGAGACTAGATACAAGAGAACATATTATGATAATAACTAGTTGTGCCGTGGAAATTACACCGAGGTAAGAAATCATAAGGCGTAAAACGGCAGGTCATACTAACGTCAAAACAAATAATTAATTCATCCCTGTTCTTTTGGCTAAGAGCAAAGTGTAATATCTGTTGCGGTACCACACTTAATCTTTTCTGTCCTCGGTCAGTGAAGTAGAGATCCTTCTTGATTGGAGCATTTTTCATTTTAGTTCCAATCCAGAATTCTTCTTTTTTTTGAGGAACTGGATTTTCCCCACATTACAAAACCGATATTGTGTCTAACTCTGTCTTCGTGAGGAGGCAAGTAAATAAATACGCCAGTGCGAGAAAGAAAAAAAGAAAAAAAGAAAGAAAGAAGAAAGAAAATATGAAGAAAACGAAAGAATATAAATTGCAATGCTTATGCAAGGAAAAAAGTAAAGATTGTCGGAGTCCAGAAAACGCGTGGAGAGAGAGAGAGAGAGAGAGAGAGAGAGAGAGAGAGAGAGAGATTGTAAATTTCAAAGAGAAAAAGAAGTGTCGATGAATGAAGAAAGAACGAAAAAGAATAAAGAAAGAAATTGTTGAAATTTTTTTGACGTGCGTCATTTTTCATAAAATTGTGAGACCTTCTTCCTCGTGGCAACCTGGAAAGGGAATGGAAAGTGAAAGCCTCTTAGAACGTATAAAGCAACACATCGCCCAGTCGGTGATTGTTTGTGTAACTGAATTAATAAATATTCTTTTTAAAAAAAAGGCGTTTGCAATCATAAATTTATCCCAATGCAGATATCAGCCACGAGAATGAAATCAAAATGGCGCCACGGTCCACTCGTCGGAATTCAAAATAAAGTCACTACGCCTATGGTAACGAATCGAGAACATTGTTTTATTTTAAAGCCACCAACTGATGTTGATTGTTGAATTAAGGAATTCATTTTTGATTTTAAAATAGTTTTATTTTTCTAACCATAAATATGGAATCTAATATGGTGACACGGTCAACACGTGTGAATTCAAATGAACTCACTACGCCCACGGAAACGAATACACAACAAACGGTACTAATAGACGGACCTGTTCGCGTTTGTAGAGATAGCGATTCAAACATTAAAAATATAATAGTAAATGACATTCTTGACTTACCACGCAATAACAAATCAGCAAAATGTTTTACTGACCCAAGAAACATTTTTATGCGACTTTATTTGATACGGACGGACGGAATACCTTTCTGCAATTCTCATGAATATTAGCCCAGTCTAATATTATCATTATAAGGCCACCACTCGCTTATGCATGACCAACTGTTGCCACACATGGGCTGGTGCACCAACCACTAGCCTCTCTCTCTTGGGCAGGGTGCAAAAAAAGAATTTCTAACTTAATAGGTCCAGCATTGTTTGCCTAGCTCCAACACTTGTCGCATCGTAGCAGTTGTTGTTGAGATCCAGTATCTTATATCTCTACAAAGCCACCATTTGTCTATGCATCGAGCATTGCTGCACATCTGGGCTGGTGCATATACCACTAGTCTCTTCTTATTAGACAGTGTCCCAAAAAGAGTCTCCAATCTAATAGGTCCCACACTGTCAACCAAGCTCCTCATCCTGTCCCATCGCAGCAATATAGCATAGCTGTGCTTGTTTTACAAGTACTTTAATGTAATGTGCTTTGATGAACACTTAGCATTTGACCCCCCCTCTCCCTCGATGTAAATACCCCCCCCCCCCCGACTAACCCGACAATCTCATCCTTTCTCTGTAGAGGTCCCCATATGCCGGAAAGATTTCTACTCTGATAGTTTCTTCCCTCGAACTGCTAGACTTTGGAATTCTCCTCCCTGTTTCCTGCTTCCCTGACTGTACTAACATGCAGACATTTAAATGTAATGCAAACAAACATCTCACTGCTCAACTCCCTACTTAGAGTGTCCCCGTAAGCATTGTCCCTATTAGTAGACCCTTACGTTGTTTGGGGTGAATAAGAGTTTAAAAAAAAAAAAGAAGATCCCTAGATGTCGGAAGATTTTCTACTCTAATAACTTCTTTACTCGAACAGCTTGCCTTTGGAATTTCCCCCATGCTCCCTGTTTTCCGGACCGTACCAACAAATTTAAATGTAATGTGAACAAACATCGTATTCCCCCCCCCCCTAAATTTGGCCTCTATCACAGTATACCCTTACGCTTCACTGGCGATATGCTTGTTCGGGGGGGGGCGAAGAAAAGTTTTAAATAAATAAATAAATTATAAAAAATTTTGCTTGTTCGGGGGGCGAAGAAAAGTTTTAAATAAATAAATAAATGACTAAACCAGCAATAGACATGCAATGTTCGATTGAACCATTAAAAATTTAATAACAAAAGAAATTAAAAGCCGAGCGTTTGCTAAATGAAACTAATAGAAACAAATAAAAAGAACAGCAAACTGTGGCGCAATCACACACCTAATATCCATCCGCCCATTGTATTCACCCTCGATCCTATGATAAAGGATTTACCTATCAAGGTATATATTTAATAAAGCAATAAACTAAAGTGCTTTTGCACTCTTTAGATTCTAGATAATTCGCTTATATTATCAAATTACCTTGTCAGTCCGAGATACAAATCTGTCCAACAATTTTCTGGATTTGGGTGACCTATAAAGAAATGACTTTTTCCCCTTCTTTTCTTCCTGAAAAGAAGACGAACATTCAGCTGGGCGAAAGTAGATATCGAAATACAAGCAATAACTGTTTTTTTTTCTGTTTTGTTGTTGTTGTTGTTGTTCCGCTCCTTTTAACTTTCTTTATTAGGATATAATTAATCCGTTGGGTCTTTGATACGACAGAAGCGCTAACATTCACGTTTTCCTTTGGTTTCAAACAACAAACTAACCATGATACTTGAATTTCACCTTTAAACTTTAATTCATGCTATTATTTACTTTTCATTTGCCTGTCTAAAGTTCTCGCTCAGTGAAAATAAATCCTTCTAAACTGACGCAATTTTAATTTTTTCCTCAATCCACCGTGTCCCTTTTGCGGGGAGCAGGATTTTCGTCAGATAAAAAATTGAGACTAAATCTGCCCTCGTGGGGAGTAAAATAGGGACTAACGCCAGTAAAAAAGAAGAAGAAAAGAAAGAAAATATGTGGAAAAGAAACTAATATAAATTGCAATGCTATGCAAGAAAAAGAACGTAAGAGTTGTTGCCAATGAAGAGAGAGAGAGAGAGAGAGAGAGAGAGAGAGAGAGATTTTTTCTCCACATTAAAAACTGACCTTGTGTCTAACTCTACTCTTGTAGGAAAGCAATAATAAGTTTCGAATTTTCGAAGAGTCACGAAATAAACACGCGAGGAGGGTCATAGAAGGCTATCACAATGCAAGAAGTTAAACTATGCCGGTGTTGAGAAGGCGAACAAAAACGAAATGGACTTAGTAAATCTTATTTTATTCAGTCTCAACTTCTACAGTAATCTAATGCGTGCAACTGTTCCATAATATAATCCGAGGTAAGACCTCTATATCAAATGTAGGTGTTTCAAATCCCTCGAAACTTGTGTCTCCATTCTTAGCACCGGCATATTTCCACTTCCTGCATTGTGATACCCTTCTATACACACACACACACACATATATATATATATATATATATATATATATATATATATATATATATATATATATATATATATATATATATATATATCTCTCTCTCATATATATATATATATATATATATATATATATATATATATATATATATATATAGTGGTCATTTTTTATGAAAATGTGCGAGAGTTAGTTACACTCTGTATGAAATTCCTGGGAGTACGAAGCATTAATTTTTTGATGAATCTTAGTTACTATTTTTACTACGAGTCGAAAAACTTGTTGATTACAAAAAGAAACCAAAACAAAAAAAAAACTTTTCGGAAGTTACGACCAGGAAACTAATTATATATATATATATATATATATATATATATATATATATATATATATATATATATATATATCGGTGGTTGATAGTGTTTATATAGACACTGAGATTTCATTTCGTGGCTTTTTGATGATGGTATTACGGTTAACATCGCCGCCTTTTGAAACAATAATAATCAGATTTTGATCCCGTATTGAGGCGTTTGCCAGTTTAACCACACTAGAGAGCTGTAATACAGTCTGTCTATGGATAGTCTATCTCTCCCTATATATATATATATATATATATATATATATATATATATATATATGATTTATAAATGCTCAGTACTCTGCCTGACGATCCTACAGAGTAGCTGAAATAAATTATCACGTCTGACTAACGTAATGTTTTTTCAATTTCGATTCAAACTTTATTTTCGCTCTGTACTTATATTGAGCTATGTTACAAGAACAAACGAACAATAACTTACCGTGCAATATATATATATATATATATATATATATATATATATATATATATATATATATATATATATATACCCTATCTTGTTGAGACGCGGTATCCAATAGATACTACCCCGGCACATTAACCAGTTTGTTTATTAATCTATATATGTGTGCGTGTTTCAAAATTATATCTTCGTTTGTTCACCTTTATATCACGAGACGTTTTACCAACATGTGCCCCCATTTTATATTGATGTGTGAGGGGAGGGGGTGAAGAATAGATATATGTTTTATGGTCACTGTCGATATTAGTCACACTTGCACCTA
>OY744524.1:41624277-41644277 GCA_963556195.1 Sepiola atlantica
AAAGATCATTAGAAACATTAAAAAAGTAATAATGTTATTAAAATTATTTTATTTTTTACAATGCTTGCTTAAATACAAACACAATATACATATCTTTCTCTCTCTCTCTCTCTCTCTCTCTCTATATATATATATATATATATATATATATATATATACACAAACGTAAACATGTTATATATTTCTATGTAATTCATGTCAAAAAGGAGCCTTGTAGATCTATTGACTTGCAACAATATTTACAAATTTATGTAGTCTCTATTCCAGCATCATAGCCAATAGGCTTGGTGTGTTACAGGAAATAGAGCTGCAATGAAACATATTACAATTGAACAAACCGCCATCGATACCTTTTCTGTTGTAATAAGCAACCGACAATCGTTCTCTAATATATATGAGTGTATTAACAAAGACTTGTTAGTTAACTGCCCTTGCAAAAACAAAAAAGAATCGTCTGATACTTTCTTGTTCATTGGAAAAGGGCATATTCAGCACCACTTAATGCAGTGCCAGTCTTGCTCGCTATACCATCACATCTGTCACAATCCCACGTTTAACACTCGGGTCTCTCTCTCTCTCTGACTTCTGATAATCAGAACTCACACAAAGAAGAGTGCAAAACCCAAGGGGAGGCAACTGCAAACGAAGAAACTATTACATCAAGTAATCAAACCGTCACAAGTGACATTCAAAATAATTGTAATTAATAAAGCGAAATAGTAAAGCAAATGACTTGTGTGTGTTGTTTTAGACTTTTAATGCACAGGAGTTCACATGAAATACAACATACTCATTGAAAAAAATCAAAACAAAACAAAAACACCCAGGCAACATCGGATAGTCTTGCTGATGATCATGCAATTCGTTGATCTTCTGCTATTCGTTGTTTGAGTTTATAATTGATATTTTTTGTCCGTTTCTCAAACATTTTTCTCCATTTATTTATTTTTATTTCATTCAGCGAAAGAGTTTTTTTGTCTTTTCATTTTAAAAGTGTTTATAAACAAACATGCATTTAAATGCTTTCTTTCATTTTTGTTGTGGTAGCTGAAGCAACAAGCAAAGAAAAAAGTAGATAAATAATAATAATAATAATAATAAAAAAGACTTACCTAAATTGATGAAGGTCAGTCACAATGAAAAAAAAGAAAGAAAAATAATTGAAATTGATTGATGGGTTATGTCAGACAAACTTTCACAATTGGCAAAAAATCAAAATAAATAGAAAAATATTTATATACTAATGCGTCAATAATTCGAAAAGAAATAAAAATGAAAATGAAAAAAAAATTAATTAAAAACGTTGAGCTGGCGTGAGTTGATAAAAAAGCGAATAATAATAATAATAATAATAATAATAATAATAATAATAATAATAATAATAATAATAATAATAATAATAATAATAATAATATTCGTATGTGTGTGTGTGTGTGTGTGTGTGTGTGTGTGTGTGTCAAAAACCACGATCCTGGTTCAGATCATAGACTAGATTAAAGAAGAACTGAAGCACCTTGACCAGAAGACTAGAAAATTAATGACCATGCACAACGCATTACACCCAAAGTCCGATACAGACAGACTCTACATGAAAAGAAACGAAGGGGGAAGATTACTGGTAAGTATAAAGATTCTGTGGAAGACAAAAAAAAAAGAGCTGGAGAAATACATAACGCAGAACACGGAAAGGCTAATCACCGCAGCCAGAGACACCGTCCCAATGAACAACTCCGGCAACCGAAACAAGAAACAAAAAGACAAAGAAAAAAAAGTGGGAAGAAACACAACTAGATGGACGCTTCATAAGACTGACAAGAGAAAAATCCAACAAAAATAGCTGGGCATGGCCAAACAATTTACAAAACTTCTTTATATACAATATTTCTAGTGAAGGTGGTTCGTTCCTCTTCTCTGGACATGAGTAGAATTATTCTGATTGCATATTTTCACTCTTACATTGTTCATAGACCTTGCGCTTGAGAAGGCCACATAAAGTTGTCCATGAGTAAAGCAAGGTTGTGGTAGGTAGATTCCAACCTTATCGAAAGTCTATCCTTGAGCTTTATTAATGGTCATTCATGAGTAGCATACAAAGATTCGAAAGGTCATTGCTTTTGATGTAAGCGTGACACAGAAAATAACACACACGCTATCGTATTAATACGTATCTTTCCGGTCGTCCCCTCCCTAACCCCCTTTCGATGTAAAAAAAAACCTTAGAGGTTGATTGGGATCGAACTATAAACCAGTCGGGCCGACGTCAAAAATCGCCGTCGCTAACCGTTGGGCCAAAGGGAAATAATTGAAATATTACGAAAATTGGGTGATTTGAATGCTTTTCCAAATCTAGGTGCGGCACGCATGCGCAGAGCTTTTGATGTTAGCGTGACACACGAACACACACGCTATCGTACTAATATATAGAATTATATTTATTATATTGTGTTATGAGTAGAATTCGTAATTGGTCTAATGGATATCGTCACAGGCGATGAAATCGGTTATGCCTATCGGATCCATTGTTGTCAGTTACGTAATTATATGAACCCAAGGATCTTTTCCGTTTAATGCCCGTCACTAATGGAGATTTTGTTACTATACTACCCTTAATCTTAGCCACCCCTCCCAGAGGAGGAGGTAATGTCTGGGGGTGATTTCATGACAACAGAACAGATACACACTAATCCCTCAAAGGATGAGTTAATGCTTGGAAGGATGATATGATGACGAACAAATACATAATACACTACCCCCACCAAAGAAGGAGGTAATACCTGGGAGGATGGTATAATGACAACAGAACAGATACTACACTACATCTTTAAACGTGGCATTAAACGGAAAAGATCCAAATGCGTACTCTCTATCAAACTCTGGTAAAAATAACAACTTGTGTTTAATTTAATTTTTACAAAATATAGTCTTTTTTACCGCATTAAATAAGCCAAAATGATCGATTTGCCATAAAACAGACACAACAAACCGAACACTTTTGTGTGTTTATACATTTCTGAAAAATTCCTTGTATTATCAAATTTGCGATTTGAAACAAACGAAAGATCGTTGTTCGCCTTTTTAATTTAGCCACAAAACGTCTCTTCTACAGATGGATGCACTTGTTTTTTTGTTTTTTTTACTATTTTCTGAATTTATTGCAGTGATGATTTTCCTGGAAGTCTTTTTTGCTTTTTGTTTTCAGCATTATTTTTTCATTATCATTTTCCATAAGATCCTATGATGAGTGGAGTTTGTATTCTTAGCATTATTCGGACTACTGTTCTCGTCTTGAATGTTTTTCTCACATTTCGTCCGATGTAACCTCTTGTCAAACCCGGGAATTTGTTCGAAATTTCGAATGGATTCTATATTTAATCCACGGGGATAGCGTGTTCTCGTTCCGTCAGCCATGGATTAAATAAAGGGTTTCGTTCGAAATTCCGTATAGAAACTCCAGAGTTCGACAAGACGCACCCACCTAAATAAAGTCAAGGGTTACATCTGCCGAAACGTTGTAAAAATAACATCTAAGATGAAAACGGCAATCCGAATAATCCCAATAATCGAAATTATCAATCCTCACCTATTAATTTCGATACATAAATGAAGTTATTACAAATTTTAGATGTCGGGGAAGAGTTTTCAAAAAGAAACGGCAAAGAATGTCAAATATCTAAAACAGTAATAACTTTCTTGAATAGCGATAGGATATAACGATATTGGGTCTTTCTAATATGACCATCTGAGATTTTGCAATGTTGTATATCTTGGTAGAGGTGTATGTATATAGAGTAAAAGTAAGCGATTTACAAGAAACAAAACCAACTTGGCTTACGATCTACTTCGGTGTATCTTGAACAAACATGGATAATTTTCACTTAGATACATTCTAGAAAGAATATGTAAACTTGAATATTTATTCAATCAATCATCTCTTATCTCGACTCTGTTAAGGTTACATAGAATATTAATGCTTATCAAATAAAACAGAGTACACACACATACATATATATATATATATATATATATATATATATATATATATATATATATATATATATATATATATATAATATTGTTGAAAATAAGAGACAACTCATGTCTAGATATCCTTCGGTAGATCCTTTCAATAGTCCGAATCAAGATCGTAGTTTCGAAGGGGAATTGGCTGATTAATTTGCCTAGGTTTGGATTTGTCTCCCAAGTACTTTCAGACCCATCCGGGTCCATCTTCAGGGGAATGAGGTTAATCAGGTACAGACCATGTGTTATTATTATGGAAGGTTTTGGCGGGAATTATGTACTAAGTACGAAACTATATTTAGAGCTATAGACATTTTAGAATATTATTATTGATATTAAAGTTAATTCTATTAATTAGGGTTTTTTTTTTTTTTGTTTTTATACAGGGCTTCTAATATATGGCCAATTCCCCTCCGAAACTAAGATCCTGATTCGGACTATTGAAAGGATCTACCAAAGAATATCTAGACATGAGTTGTCTCTTATTTTCAACAATACTTGCTTGCAAGAGAAGATGCTGTGTATATATATATATATATATATATATATATATATATATATATATATATATATATATATATATATATATACGAAATTTTAGTCCATTGACGTTTGTTTCCAATATATTTTAATGTCAGAAAATACATCCTAAAATATACATTGATTCTGAGATTAAGTTGTGTTTGAAATTAAATTGTTTTAATTAGCAATTGTAATTAACTGAATAAGTCCCCCTTCGCTCCATTAACTGACTATTTTCATCGATCTCTCTTACTCTATGCTGATTCAACCACTCTCTAATAGTTCTTAATATATCTGAGCATTTAGAGGAAGATTGGGTCTTTTTTTTAGTGTTACCATCTATTCATGTGCCTATACATGCCACACACAAGTATGCAAATTAGATGGCATAAGTCTCTTCACTTCTATATTAGTCATAGAAGTAAAGAGACTTAGTATTTTTAGTTAAGCAAGAAGTATGTCTTAACAGATATGTTAGATTTCATGAAGTTTGAAATAAATAAATAGTTGTAGTGGTTATGACCCTACGGGTCACGGGTAAAGGCAAATACATATCTACTCGTTATTACTATTATTACGAAAGAGGTTGTGTTTTTGGTCATGGTTGTTTGTTCGTTTGTCACTATGCTTGTTTGTGTACAGCATAGCGTCCACACCGCTTGACCAATCGTCACCAAACTTGGTAAAAATATCGATCACCGTCTAATTTAAAATTGATTTAATTTTTGCATATCTAGGTCAAACGTAAAGGTCACAGTCAGGGAAATGGTGAAAGTCACACTTTTGGCGATAACTTCGGTTCTGTGCATCGTAGAGGCTGGCTGAAATGAAATCTCGCATCTTATACCACATTGACCTTTGGCCTTGTCCGAGAAAAGTTAGGTTACAGTCAACATTTTTAAAACTTTTTTTTCATCGAACCGCTTTCCTTTAGGATTCCCTTCCCGCTCCGTGTTTCCTCAACCGTACCAACAAGCAGAAATTTAAATGTAAGGTGGCAAACATCTTGCTGAAAGGTTGTCTCCCAATAAATCTGGACCCTATCAGTTTCTCTTTTCGAAGAGGAAAAAAAAACAATTAAAAGACGGAAGGAAAGAAAAAAAACAAAGAAGTAAAGAAATAAGAAATTGAAAGAAAAGAATGAAAAAGAAAGAAAAAAGGACAAAGAAAAAGAAAAAAAGAAACGAAGAAGAAAAAAAACGAAAGAAAAAATAAGAAAAAGAAAGAAAAAAGTAATGAAAAAAATATGTCGCGCATCGTGCCCTCCGTGAAGGATTTTTTTTTTTTGTTAATGTTGGTTGGCTGTTGAATTGTTTATGCTGTTTTTTAACGAATGTTTTTCAATCAGAATAAACGAATAAAGTTTTTTCTTCTTCCCTTTAAAGTCTCGGCTCCAACATTATCACCTAACAGATAGTAAAACAAAAAACAACAACAAAACAAGCAAGAACATTGTCGTCAACTGATTTGACACCTGAAAAGAACAGAGAGAAAAGAAGCCAAAAAAAAAAAAAATGGATGTCAATCCGTTAGACTCTTACGGGGACATCCTCCTCTCCCCTCTCCCCCGCCCCTTGCCTCCATTCACATCCCGAACGTGTGTTCCAGTTTTCTCACAAATGTGACACGGATGTTAATCGTGACTGCCACCTGACGAATAAAATACTACAGAGAAATAAAAAATGTGAGGGTGGAATTAGTTTATTATTATTTATTTTATACGTTTGTTTAATTCATTATAGTCACTAAGCAAAAAAACATAAAAAAACATAAATAAATAAAGTGGAATGGCCGGGGTAAGACGGGGGTAAATCATAAAATGTCGAATGAAAGGACGAAAAAAAAATCGTTATGTGCCGTCAGGTTTCTTATTTAAGAGAAGGAAAAGAATAAAAACAAAAATGGGGGAAATAACAGGTAAGTAATGAGATAGATAGATAGATAGATAGATAGATAGATAGATAGATAGATAGATAGATAGATAGATAGATAGATAAGAAAGTGACAAGTATACATAATAAAAGCAACGAAGGGAAGTAGAAAGAGAGAGAGAAAAGAGAAAGAGAAAGGGGGAGAAAGAGAGAGAGAGGGGAAAGGGGTAGAGAGTTGGTGAAATAGAGAGAAATAAAGGGGACAGAAAAAAGAAGTGTTAGTGAAAGGGAAAGAAAGAGAGAGAGAGGGGGACAGAAAGAGAGAAAAACGGTGTATTTAAAAAGAAACAACGAAAGTTCCTGAGATAAAGAGAAATAGAGTTAGATATGTAAAAGTTATATAATTACGCTAGTATATTCTCACTCGCGGAGTGATTGATACGTTGTTCGGTAAGAACACACTTGCGTGTTTTAACTCGCAGAGTGATTGATACGTTGTTCGGTAAGAACACACTTGCGTGTTCTCACTCGCGGAGTGATTGACACGCTGTTCTGTCAGAACACTTTTGCGATAGATGGCACTTCCGCCCAAACCTTTTCACGCAATTTATGAACAGTGAAAGTTTAACGTCTATGTGCCCAGACGTCACATTTCCTTTCTTGCCCCTAGCCATGACTTTGGCTAGAGGCGAGGTGAAAAAACTGGACTCAATTTCACCTGTATACGCATATCTACTGAGTCAACCTAATTTTGTATTCTTCTTTTGATTGCTCTTTCCGGACGACCATGATTGTTGCGTTGATGAAACTATATTAATAAAATTGATCTGAATTGTTCAAAAGAATGTTTTTCTTTATAACGAAACGAAGATAATCTGTTTTCTTCATATCGAGAAAGGCCAGAAGGATGGATATCTACTCAACAACCTTTTCCTTCATGCAACAAGCCATCTCACTCCGACTACAAAATGACGATGCTGACAAGCTTCTCTTCTAACCACTCTATGTATATAAGAAAAAGAAATAGTGAGTATGTATGTATGTATGTATGTATGTATGTATGTATGTATGTATGTATGTATGTGAGAGAGGCGTGAACGGAAAAAAAGATGAATATCAGGAAAATGAAAGTGAACGAAAACGAATTTATAAGGCCTTTTTTGTGTTGAGTGCATTCGGATTTCAGAAGACGCATCCGTCAGTGGAACCATGTGCCATAATGGGTTCCATTCCTTCTATTCATAAGTATTTTGTTAAGATTACTACATAGCGGACGCTTCAATAAAGTATAATATTGCACACACATATGTTTTCGGTTTCGACGTTGATCTGCTGATTATGTCTAAGCTACACTGAAGATTTGGAGTGGTGTATTGGCCTTTTGGCTAACATCAAAGTGTAGTATCTGTTCCGATGGATACTGCACCCTATACTGGTATTGTCTTGGCCTTCGGGGCTTGACTTACGCCGGTCAATGGGTCTGTCCTGTGCAGTTCTAGGAGGTCCACCCTCCCAGGCTTTGCCTCCCCTCTTTGGGGAGAAGTAAGTTTATTGCTTACTGTCTGAGGCGCCCCTACCGGGGAATGCCAACGGGGCTGCCCAGGCAATTTTTAAATGGTCAGAGTGCTCACCTTTCGGGCGCTGGCTTTTCAAACCCCACTTTCCCGGCCCGACCTTGGGTCAAATCTTACTTGTGGGAGTAGGATAAAAACTGACCTTGTGCCTAACTCCTGGAGAGTAGTAAATCAATACACTGAAGATTTGGAACAAAAGCAACGAAACAGCCGCCTGTGTATGATCTATAATTTATATATAACTTCTTTTGTAATATAGCAGGAAAAATCCCAGCAGAGTGCTCGATTAATTGAGAATTAAAATTAAAAATTAAAAGCGTAATATTTATTTATTTTGGTACAAAAAATTAGTACAACATTCGTACCGTCGGTTTCAAGCACGGAAGGACTTAGCCATCCTGTTCTCTTCAGCTTATGTTGTCATCTGTTTCGGAAATGTGAAGTCACCTGTCACTCTCGTTATTTGCTTAGACTGTTATGTAGGTTTGTTGAAATTTAGTGTAAAGGAAGGTTTAATAAGGTTTTTAAAAAGGGGGGGGTGTAAAGTAACAGTTGAGATTTAAACTCATAAACATTGGCTCACAGGATTTATATAGAAATAGGTTTTTGTTTTTTGTATCTCTTTAAATCTTCTCCAGTTTTAAATCTCAATTGTTTACCAATTTATCACTTTCTATTTCTCTGATTATAAGATTCCATTCTTTGAAAAGCCATACTTAAGGAAGGAATTTTATTTTAAAACACCTTGTTTTGAACAACTGAGGACGTAATAGATTTTGTATTTTTACAATCTTTATTCTCATCTGTTACTTCTCTCTCTCTCTCATATATTATATATATATATATATATATATATATATATATATGTATCAAACACTTTCTTAGATTTACTATATTCGTAAATAAAATGTAGGGTTTATTTCTCTCGCATTTAATATGACTGTCACAATGGTCGAATTGTTAAGGATGTTGGATTGGAGTTACTGTGATCCACGGGTCAAATTGTTCGACCGCCGGTACATTTAATATTAAAAATATGTTTGTCGATAATAAATATTTATTAATAAAAATAATTATTAAAGCTCCGTTGAAGTCGAGCACTGTGAGAGAAATATGAAAAGTTTCTAATCATGCAATATTGCGATAGTTCCCTCCCTGGGTAGATTGAACACTTTCTGAGATTTATTAAATTCGCAAATAAAATATAGGGTTTGTTTCTTTCACATGTAATATGACTGTGACGGTGGCGAATGGTCGAGAATGTTGGATTTGAGTCACTCTGATCCACAGTTCAAATCGTTCGACCGCCGGTACAGTTATTTTATCTTCAATTATGATGTTAGTGAATATTAATCATTGTCTTTGAATAAATGAATAACTGCGAATTATTTTTTCATTTATCTGAATTTATATAAAAACACCTTAATTATTCAAAACAACATTTTCACTTACGCTATATATACTCACAAGAAACCTTACAAAACAGTCAACACTATAATTCATTTGCACATCTATTTTTTCAACAGTGTCTAATACATTCATATTCTGTACGATTCATTTATAATTTGACCATATTTTATTATATGTACACGCAATAGTAATTTTGGTGTTGATATCATTCTTATTATTATCAGTAGTAATATTATTTAAAGCGATTTAATGAACAAAGTTTAAAATTCAAAATCATTAATCATTACTCTCGCTTCATTAATTCGTTTTTCGGTTACGTTGTCGCACGCGTACATTTACACGTAACAGAAATTTAGGTTACGTTGGAATAATTACTCACAAAAATAAAAACTGCATAAAACGCAATAATTAACAAGAGTTTTCTGTTAATAATTAAATACTTACATTTATTATTAAAAAAAAACTAAATTTGCTGTTATTGTTGCTGTTCCTATTTACTTGCCTCCCTACGAGAGCAGAGTTAGACACAAGGTCAGTATCTAACGTGGGAAAAATCCAGCTCCTCCAAAAGAAGCAGACTCGATTAGAAGAAAAATTAAAGTTGCCTCGGTCTAGAAGGATTTCTTTTCCATTGATCGATGGCAGAAAACTAAGTGCACTTATCTCCTAGCCAAAAGGTCAATATGTTGGTAGTGATGATGATGATGATGATGATGATGATGATGATGATGATGATGATAACTTTAACATTTGCCATAAAAAAGAAAAAAAGCACCCTCCTCTAATCTTTCAAAATTACAAAAAAATAGATTCTTTTTAAAATATTCATTAAGTCTTTATTCTTTCTGTAATAATAAAGGCGAAAAGTACAATGTAACCATTTGAATTACTCAGTAATATAAAACTGTTTTATTTGACAAATCAACATTCCACGTTTTCGTTTATTCATTTTATTATATAACCATATTTAATGTCGAATTCATTTTCATGCTTTTACATAATCAAATTTTTCGACTTTGAATATCGTAAAGACCATATAAATTAACTTTTTTTTTAAATCAATAAAATTTGACTATGTTCGTGCACAGTAAATTTCCTCAGCATTAGAATATATTAAATAACACCACGACAATCATCTTTTTGTTGTTTTCATCCAAATGATCAAAATGTCAAATGGAAATATTTCCTCATTAATTGCTGTCCGGAGGGC
The DNA here is from genome assembly GCA_963556195.1 of Sepiola atlantica. Taxonomy (NCBI): domain Eukaryota; kingdom Metazoa; phylum Mollusca; class Cephalopoda; order Sepiida; family Sepiolidae; genus Sepiola; species Sepiola atlantica. The sequence goes on from OY744524.1 coordinate 41,634,885, forward strand.
GGGTAGTTTTGACTAGTATATATGTATATCCCATATGTTTTTGTGTGTCTTTTAGTAGGCTATGGGTATGCTTGTTTTACTACAAATAAACTTTTTGATGTTATTAAATGCTGATACGTAATACCTCTTGTAAATAATCTATTGTATACAATTAGTTTAACACAATTTTCTATTTGACCCATCGAAGTGTGTGTGGAGGGTACAGGTTCATATCTTTGCAAGCAGCATCACTGCCTAAATTACCATGATAGATCCGATAGAATTTGAACTCGGTATAGTCGATTCCACAGTCAACTACGACAACCACACATACCCTATTTCGCGTCAATATGACAAGGCCTGTGGTATATATCACTCCACTCTTCCGATACATATGCTTATACTATATATATATATATATATATATATATATATATATACATACAACTCGGGCTAGGATCAAAGTGTAGTATCTGTTCTGTCACCAGTCGGCAAAGGAGAGGTCTTTCTTGACTGAGGCAATTTTTATTTTGTCCTATCAGAGTGACCCTTATTCTTAGGAAACTGGAAATCCCTCATATAAAGAAGCGACCATGTGTTGAAATTTGCCCTCGTGAGGAGACAAGTAAATAGGGACAAGACCTGCGATTGTAAAATAGTGCATGGACAGTCATCATACACGCAATTGTGTCATAGGCTACCTTAAATTAACCTTCGAAGTAAACTATTGGTCACCAGATGGCAACAAATCTAAAACCTCTGCCTCTTATTTCGAGATCAGCTTTATATCCAAATATTTAGTTATGTCAACTTTTCATGCGTAGGTAACAGTTTTTCATACTATTTCGGATTATGCTGAAGTTAACCTGATCGTTTCATTGTCGGGTATCTCAGCCAGTATATACATGCATGTGTGCGTGAGTTATCTCCCAGTTAAAAGGTGTGATGTGTCTGTGCAAGTCTAAAGTTTCCATAAACACGACATCTCCTCAACGCGAAAACATTCTCTCACATCTTACCTATATAAACTGGTATCTAATTACAAACGACAATCAAGAAACTCCTCTCAAAAGTGACAGGAGATAAGAAAATAATCCCGCCAAATAAGACATCCTCAATTTGTTTTTTTTTTGTTTTTCCTTTAATCTCGCCAACGAGAGAGAAAGAGGGGGAGAGAAAATTATCATAGTCAATTAAGAAAAACACCAAGTGAGCAGAGACTTCCGCCAGAGTTGAATATAACTGTTATATACCCAGTAGTCTTTTGGTAATGAAAACAAAAAAAATCAGAAAACGGTTTTATAAAAATAAGTTTTTTTTTTATTATTCGCTCTATTACTAAAGTTCTTCCGTAAATTATCGACTTCGTCGCCAGATGTCTTCAAGGCTATCCAATATTTTACAATTCCCGACCTAATTTCTGGCCTAGTGCTACCAGATCAGGCTGTCTGAAGATACTGGCTTCCTGACCAAAAATGCATCAACTATTGATGTTATTGTTTTTCTTCTTTTCCCTTTACGAAACTCAATCATGCTCTGCAAAGCCCAAAACAAAAACAATTTTCCTCAAAGCTACCAAACGAAACAATATAAATAAATATTTGAAGATATAAAAAACTTGAGGCATAAAAACTTTCACCAAACTGACCGTATTCGGCATTAAATAACCCGAAAAGGATTGATATGCCGTAAAACAAAACAACCTAATTTCTCAACCTAATGAATCAACGTTTAAATCTTTTTTTTAACGTATTATTTCGATTATTCGGACTACTATTCTCATCTTGGCGTCAACCGATGAAAACTCCGATATTATTCAGATGCATTTGTTCAAACTCGGGAATCTATATCCACATGGGCCCGTTGCGCAACGGATAAAGTAAAGGTGTTGAGTGATAAACAGTAGTTCTAAGTGACAATTTTCTGGGTGTTGAAGGCTAAAACCTTACTCCCGCCGATACTAACTAAAAATAATATAAACACCACTTAACACTTCTACCTATTCATGGCTGACGAAAGAAGAACAATCTACCTCCGTGGATTAAATAAAGAGTTCAGCTCGAAATTCCCTATAGATATCCAAGTTCGAAAATATACACGTGAAGAAGGTCGGAGATTACATCGGCCGAAACGTTGTGAGAATGACAACAAAGATGAGAATAGTAGTCCGAATAATCCAAATGAAACAAATTATCAATCCTCATTTAAAACAAATTCCGAGCCTTTTTTTTCTTTTTCTAAAACATTTCGTAAGTTTGTGTACCAATCTCGCTCGAATGCAGGTTAATATTGAAGAACCCTTTCAAAATGTTATTGGAAATTCCTTCTCCGAAGAAACATCTCTGGTAAAATGTTCATGAAGATCGGACGGTAGAAAATGATAACAAACAAACAAAAACATAACCGCCTTCATCGTCCATTTTCATTTTCTTCGAATATAAAACTCAGAAACTCAACTCAAAGAATCGCTTTCGGCATAGTTGGAACATTCTTAGAGGCACGCCTTGGCAATTGGTACTCAGGAAACCGAACGAAGAACGAAAGTATATAAAAAGTACAACTTATCTTGTTATGTATCCCATTCCGGAGAAAAGGAACCCTCTTTTCACGTTAGTAACGACAGCAACAACACTAACAACGCGTTTGAGCTATATACCGACGGCGCGACAACGTGGGTATTCAACACGGTGATCAAACAATGTACGATTATACAGGGTAGTCCCAAAAAGATGTAACAATTTGTGATGAAGTAGCATTTATAATTGAAAGGAAAACGTTACCATTTTTTTCCTCTACATGTGTTACAGACATGTAAATTTTGGAGTGGCATAAGCCATTTTGGAGTGGCATAAGTAATTTTCGAGTTGCATAAGCAATTTTGGAGTGGCATAAGTATTTCCCATCGTATATCACCATTTTGCGAGCACAGCTCAATAGTTTATAATGTGCTGATCCAAACTCCTTGTTGCTGAATCACTGGCTACTCGCAAATCGAAGTTTGTAATAACCCCGTCCAAGATATCATAGGGAATTCTTTTCATCTCTATTCGAATGTTTTAGAACAGCAATAGTTTGGGGGTTGCTAGCATAGACCCTGTCTTTCATGCAGCCCCATGGAAAATAACATTAACAGCATAATTCAGCTGAATTACTGTGTCTACTTGCACATTAAAGTTTGTGATAACCCTGTCCAACATATAATGTGTAATTCCCTTAATCTCTGTTCTCATATTATTATTGAGTGCAAAAATTATTTGGGGATTGTTAGCATAGACTTTGTTATTTAGATATTCGCACAAAATTAATCCAAATAAGTCCAGAGAATGTGCAGGGCAAGGGTGGACGGTACGACGAGAGACGAGCCGATCATCAGGAAAGTAGCGATATAGTGAAGCATTGGAGCAATGCGATGTTGCTCCATCCGGCTGATAAATCACAGTATCCATGTCACTTTTCATGGTTCATTTTCATAGAAATGATAGCGATAATAAAATGGATGCATCTTTTTTTGACAACCATCTCATATGATGCAAAACCGTATTGTCTACTATCAATCGATGGTAGTGGCTATGTTTCGTTTATATAAGTGTTATATGTATTCGGAACATTCCCGAACATTTCCCGTAAAATCCACCTGTTTTAGAGATCGCAACTACTCAGAGAGATCCCTGATCCGGATTTTCTGACTATACGTAACGTGAGTAACATTTTCTGACTATACGTAACGTGGTAACATTTTCTGACTATACGTAACGTGAGTAACATTTTCTGACTATACGTAACGTGGGTAACATTTTCTGACTATACGTAACGTGGTAACATTTTCTGACTATACGTAACGTGGTAACATTTTCTGACTATACGTAACGTGAGTAACATTTTCTGACTATACGTAACGTGAGTAACATTTTCTGACTATACGACACGTGGGTAACATTTTCTGACTATACGTAACGTGGTAACATTTTCTGACTATACGTAACGTGGTAACATTTTCTGACTATACGTAACGTGAGTAACATTTTCTGACTATACGTAACGTGGTAACATTTTCTGACTATACGTAACGTGGGTAACATTTTCTGACTATACGTAACGTGAGTAACATTTTCTGACTATACGTAACGTGGGTAACATTTTCTGACTATACGTAACGTGAGTAACATTTTCTGACTATACGTAACGTGGGTAACATTTTCTGACTATACGTAACGTGGTAACATTTTCTGACTATACGTAACGTGAGTAACATTTTCTGACTATACGTAACGTGAGTAACATTTTCTGACTATACGTAACGTGGTAACATTTTCTGACTATACGTAACGTGGGTAACATTTTCTGACTATACGTAACGTGAGTAACATTTTCTGACTATACGTAACGTGGGTAACATTTTCTGACTATACGTAACGTGAGTAACATTTTCTGACTATACGTAACGTGGGTAACATTTTCTGACTATACGTAACGTGGTAACATTTTCTGACTATACGTAACGTGAGTAACATTTTCTGACTATACGTAACGTGAGTAACATTTTCTGACTATACGTAACGTGGTAACAATTTCTGACTATACGTAACGTGAGTAACATTTTGCTCATCTCGCTACTATTTGACCGTGTGCCTTAGTTTATATTTCAGCTGTGTGATGCATTGGTCTTGCACAAGCTGCACGTAATATAAGCATAACAATGGTAATATCGATCGTATGTGTGTAGTGATAATAGACAAAATCCAGATTGTACAGGCGATAATATTCATGGCGTGTATACGTACGTGCATTTATATTCTAATTATTGCCACTACATATACATTGGAAACTTGATACAGTAGTCTTTTACGAAAATGGTGGTTGGCACCATATTTCAGACACATAAATCACCACCTAGCTTAGTATATTTTCAAAAGACTCAGCAGAACAATGCTTATCTATGTTGTCGTTTTACGAAAAATCAACCCTTTTCCTATGATTTAATTCTGAAAACACGATATCTAATATAAACGATTAATATAGTAATCTTGGTTTCTCTGCTTTACGCCATATCGACCCTTTCTGTTTTTTTTTATATACTAAAGCATAATACCTATTGCAAACGACTGATTGTATTTGCTTGACGTGTCTGTTTTACGCTCAACCAATCTATTTTGGGTGATTTAATATGTAAACAATACCCATTGTATACGATTAATTGAAGACAAATTGCTGTCGTACTTATAGCCGGGCTGTAGTTCATATCTGTCATAGCAGTAATACCTCCGATTGGATTTGAACTCGACAATAATCGAATCCATAGATTTTGACGATATCCATTAGGCCAATCACACACCCTTTTTCTTTTTTCGCTATATTTGATATTTTATTATCATTATTATCATTATTATCAATCCTCCACTATAATAAAAAGCAATGTGTATTTATTTGTAAATATATATCCGTATCGTCACACAAAACTCCGCCCGACGAATAATGGTTATCCATATTGTCTGACGTATTTGATGTTAAAAAAAAGTCCAGTGGTATTTTTAAATGTATATTCCTTCCCTATAATCAAAAAAAAAAAAAAAATGAAAGAAAAAAATGAATTAAAGAAGCAAAGTCAATGGTTTGTGTTTATTTTTTCTTCAAGTCATCAGATATAAATCGCATTTTTATTTTCAATTCGCGATAGTTCAGTCCCATTGCGAAAAAAAAGCATTAAAAAACAAATAGCAGTCAGACAACACCCGCGTCAGAAATGAATTCGAAAAGAATCCTTCACTTTGAATAAAAAGTCAACGGTTAGTGTGCCATCATCAGAAATAATAATAATAATAATAATTTTTACCTGAAAGATTAAGTCAATCACGTTATTCTATGATTTTATATGAATATTAGTGCGAACACTGGCGAAGCATAATTTATTTTTCTTCATTTTGACGGAGAGTGTACACTACTACTACTGGTATTAGTATTAGTAGTAATAGTAGTAGTAGCAGTAGTAGTAGCAGTAGTAGTAAACACACGGCAATGATAAAAAAGCCGAAATATTAAGGAAAATCCTTGAATGCGGACACCAACCGACATAACTAACAAACATAAAATTTAAAAAAAAAAAAAACAAAAAAAACGCACACATATGCGGTGACACCAGCCTCGGTTGATACAACACAACATTGTCGTGGGGGGTCACGACCGAGGAGGGAAAGCACCAACCAGACGTCAACTGGAAGAATGCCGAGAATACGGGAACCTTAAGAAGGCTTATTGCCACTCAAGTTCCAAAGAAGACCAACAGTCGTTGTTAGACATCAGAAATCAATGGTAAACGGCTGTTATGATAACGCAAAGTGATTTTCAATGGCTGTCGAAAGAGATGGAGTGTGCTTGAAATCTTACTGTGACTCGGACTCCAGGGAACACCACTTGTTATTGTTAGTGAGCAATCACCGATAAAAGGTTGTGTGAAATACCTAGTGAGTAAATAATAATAAAGGTGATGACACAATGTTTCGAAACCAAGAAACATTTGAGAAAACAGAACGAAACTAAGTAATTCAATCAGATTGACAGGGCGAAAAAAAGAAAGGGTGAAAAGAAAAACACGGTCGTGATTTGTCAGGAATAAATTTACATAGTTGAACTACCAGATAACACAAGAATGTGTGTGATTAACATTGTCAAACGCCCCCCCCCCCTCCTCTCCCTCCTTTCTCAACGCAAATCCAAAGAAACAGAAAAAGGAAAAAAGATCAGCAGCAAGGTTTTCTTCGGACTATTGTCCTGATCAACGTTGTTATTTATATTCTTACTACGTTTCAGCCGATGTACCCTCCGACCTTCTTCGTGTATATTGTTCATTTTCTTACGCACTGAAATCCGTTGAACGGTAGATCTTGAGGTTTATTTTGAAACGGGTGAGTACCCACGTGCGACCGTATATAAGTGGTCGCGTGGAGCGTGACATGAAAGTTCTTATATCACTCCATGCACGGGTGTTCGTTAATTAAAATCAATAAGCGTCAACATCACCAGTTCAACGGATTTAAGCATATCAAAAAAACGTAGACGTACACAAATAAGCAACACGAATCATATTTAAAGACAGGAAAAACACCATCGTACACAAATGGATAATATAATTAAAGAAGGTCGGTGAACACATCGGCCGAGATGTATTAGAGATGTAAATATAAGCATCGATGGGAACAATAGTCAGAAGAAAAACAATGTAAATAAAAATAACGCAACTCGGTCTTATAAAACAAAATGTGTATAGTCCAAAGAGTTTTTAAATTTTTTATTGCAGCTGGATATCTGATGCTAGAACCATGCTTGACATGTCACAGAGAGTACGTGTTTGTATCTTTCTGTTGAAGTAAATCGGAGTAAACTAACTTCCAAATTATTCATACCCACTTAGTTTTCTTCAACATCACGTGATTTTGAACTGTTGAAAGCTGGAGTCGTTAATTTATTTACTTCATCAAACAGTCAGTTCCTGGTCGACATGTACCCTTTAAACCCACTTGTGTATCATTACTTTCATCTGCATGCACGTGTGCCTTGCAACCATGTTTCACAAGGTGTAATTAACGAATTATATCACACGTTGACTTCATATTTTCAAAATGCTTTTGACTTCACATTTGCATACCTACTACCAACCTCATTTATCTTCCAACATTTTGCATATCTAATCCGGCTTCTTTTCTATAAATTCTTATTCTATGACAAAGTTTTCTAATTGAAACGAAATATCGAATACACAGAAACGTGATTCTGTGTTCATCTTCCATGTTCTATTGAATCTATTATTTGCTTATTAACCCGTTTCCTATCTATACCAACAGATTTTGTGAATGCATATAATTGTGTCTTTCTTTAAAAAGATACCCAAATCATCAGTTCATTGAATTTAAATACGTAATATACATCAATGTACATCAATGATGCACACACCTGAAGAAGGCCAGAGGACTCATCGCCTGAAATGTAGTATAAATATAACTATCAATCTTGATAAAAACAATAGTTTGAAGAAAAAAATGACCAAATTTTGACCATTTAACCAATCGTTTCTTATCCTCTGAATGGTGCTGTTCATCGCCAAATGATAACCCCATTAACCCTTATCCTCGAGTGGCGTTCAGCCCAGATAAGTAGGGTCTAATTAGTAAAAACAACAGAAAAAAACTCCCAAAGAAAACAATGTGAATAAAAATAACAATGAAAATGACAATAAAAGTAACTCAATCTTATAAAATATACAACAAAAGTTTACATTTTGCAGCTGGATACCTGATGCTATAACCATGCTTGGCATATCGGAGAAAAAAGATATGCGTGTTTCTCTGTTGCAATAAATCAGAGGGAACTAACTTGCAAGGCCGGACAGCACATCGGTCGAAACGTAGTAACAATATAAATATAAACATCGATAAGGACAATAGTCTGAAGAAAAACAGTGTAAATAATGACGATTTAACCCCTCCCCCCAAATTCAAACAAGTTTTTATAGGTTATAGTTTTTCAATAGATTTTCTTCATTCAGCGTATTTTTTCTGTCCCAATTTTTGTAGCGCTAAAACAAATCAAAGTGTTTCAAATACACAAACAGGTTACCTGATTTGCAGTGGGAGAGCAGGGCGAGTAAGGGCGTGTGGTCTTCAAATAACTTGAATCTGGTCGGCGCAATTAAAGACAATAGCAACAAAATGTATTTGATGATATTTCTTAGATGTTATGTTCACCATGTTTCGGCCGTTGTACTCCCTGGCCTTCTTAAAATGACAAGCATGTAAATTATCTAAATAATAATATTTTAAAAGTAAAAGTAAATTCTTCAAACGCCAATGTTTATCGTATAGAAAGTGCATAAAAAGAGAGTAAAAGAAAAGAAAATCAAAAAAAGAAAGAAAGAAAGAAAGAGAAGGAAAAACAGAAGAGAGTAAGAACAGGGAAAACGGAATAAAGAAAAAAGATAAAAGGACAAGAGAAAGAAAGAAAAAGAAAGATAAATGAATAAAAGAAAAATAGAAAGTAAAAGAAAGAAAACCTTATTAAATTCTACCAGAGTAGGCGCAGATTCGAATCCGATCGGAAAATCTGTATTGTTCCCCAACGCAATCATCTCAGGACGTATACTTTATCATTGCATATAAATATATAGATACAAAACAAGACATCATGTTAAATACACTGTATCTACTTTGAAAACGTTTCATTACAGTTTTACTAGATCACTCGAAATAGATGAACGGAATGGACTAAATTCGACTACTTAAAAAGACCGCTCGATAAGTATTTGTTACCATTGGACTTGAAGCCGACCGCGTTGTAACCTGCAGAGGAGCAGTCCCGTGGTAAAGTGTCTCTGTAACGAAACTATGTTCACATGAAATATAAATCCCGTTATTATCTGTCAACATT
>OY744524.1:41646198-41681198 GCA_963556195.1 Sepiola atlantica
TGTAAGTACATTGTCTGAATGTAATATATATATATATATATATATATATATATATATATATATATATATATATATATATATATATATATATCAAGGGAGGCGCGAGAGTGCTCTACCCCTTAATAGACTACAAAAACGGCCTATGCTAGAAATCTCATTTCTTTGATCAATCATAACTCAAAAACCAATAGACCAAATTAGTTAAAAATTTGCACAATTTTTTTTTTGATAGGTTCTATAAGTGTGTAGAATTTTAGCATCATTAGTCAAGGCAACCCAGAGATCCAGAAAGGTCAGGCATGATTTTGTGTTATCCGTGTGTACGTACGTACGTATGTGCCACCCTGTATCTCATCAACTATTCAGCTGATTTTTGGCAGAGATAGAGGTTCTAGGGTCTAGTTGATGGTATTTAAATTTCAGTTTACCATATACCTTAGTTTTCCAGAAAATAAAAATAAAACTTAAAAATGACGATTGTATGTAGGCATAGCCTTTACAAAAGTAGTGGCATTCCATGATAAATGCCAGTATACTGAAATCATATGCCCTTAATAGGGTTAAGATGAAAATTCATATACACTAAATGTAAAAAAGCAAGGAAATCCCCAAATTTTTACACTTTTATTGTCATTAAGGGTATGCGAGCACAACAGGGCTATGTATTTTACTGGTAGGAATTTTTCTTCAGCGCACCTCACACACTTCATCCACTCATGCATAGAGATTTATACTGTAATGAAGTGATAATGAAATGGTTTGGTTGATATGTAGTCATACCCTTAATTAATGGCAATAAAAGTGTAAAAATTTGGGTATTTCCTTGCTTTTGTACATTTAGTGTATATGAATTTTCATCTTAACCCTATTAAGGGCATATGATTTCAGTATACTGGAATGTATCATGGATATATATATATATATATATATATATATATATATATATAGTCGATTCATAAATAATTTCCGATTTTTTAATACGGTTTAGAAGCGTTTTTGATCATTTTTAAACACCTTAAATTTTAATTTACTCTCTATTTTCTCATAGCTGTTTTATCACTTGTCGTACAGTAAAATGATAAATAACCGAAACTGCCTATTCGACATGAACATGACGATGCAGAGACAGCGAGCAAATATGCAGCATGTATGACCAAGATGTCATAAAAAATCGACGAGTAAGAAATTGGTTTACAAAGTTTCACTCCGCAGATTTGAGCCTGGATAATCCTAGGCCTAGACTCCCATCGGACATCGATGAAGATGTTTTAAACACGTTAGTGGAGAATGATCCCCGTCTAAGCACTCGCGAATTGGCAGAAGAATGATAAAGATGGATAAGGTTAGCAGACTAGGCGTCTGGGTTCCTCATTTCTTAAGTGAGAAAAATAAAGCAGATCGTCTTTCTATCCCAACAAGTCATCTTTACAGGAAGCGATATGAGTCTTTTCTTGATCGTGCCATAACAGGTAATGAAAAAGATTTTACTGTGCGTTTGGTGAGATACTCGTGGCATTATCCATCATGAGTTTTCAGGTCGCAATCAAACACTAAATGCAAACTTATATGTTGAGCAATTGAAGCGCGCGAACGAAAATCTGAGAAAAAACAAACGTCTGGCACTTGTCAATAGAAAATTTGTTGTCCTCCTCCATAACAACGCAAGACTACATGCTGCAAAAGTGACGCAGGAAAAATCTTTACAACGTGGCTCGTCTGTTCTACCCTATCCACCATAATCCCCGGGCCTTGCACCGACTGATTTTTACCTCTTTAGATTTTTACAGAATGCATTTCAATGCAGAAAATTCCCTGAAGACAAACAGATGAAATTGCACATCCAAAACGCTTTTTAATCAAAACCGTTCTCATTCTATTCCGATTGCATTAAAAAGTTAATGAGTAAATGAGAAAAAGTCATCGAAAACAATGGTGAATATACAATGGATTAACATGTGTTAATTCAGTTTGTATAATAAATTCAATTAATAATTATAAAACGGAAATAATTTATGAATCGACTTAACATATATATAACTGTTGCCTATTTATACAATGTTTGATTGATTTGTTAAAAAAATGTAATATTTATCTACGTCATTTTTAATGGAACGTTGCTGCATCGATTGCAAACGGTTTTCCCGTTTGGATAACTTGTTCGTCTTTGAAATACCATTCACCACTTGGATCACTTTTCAATCAACATCTTGTGTGTCTTTCCTGAATATGTTTTAAATTGTATGACTTGGGTGAATTGTATAGCGTTAACAAAAAGTATGTTTTGGGCTGATATATTTGACGTTTTATATACTTTTATGTATTTTTATATATATTTTTTTAATATATTTTCAAAGTTTAATTTTATTATCTGCAGTAATGTCATTGCGGTAGTGGTCCTCTGAGGAGAAGAATTTTCTTTGAAAACTCATGAGTTAAGGACTTTAAGGTAATTTGCCTGAACATTGAATTCTAATAAAATTTGATTCGCACCTTATTTTATTACTTCATTTTATATTATGCTATTAATGCTCTATCCAGTATATTGAGCTTCAGTTTTATCCGGATGTTCACTAATTAAATATATTAGTTGCCTCTTATATCTTTTGTTGGGTTAACTTATATATATATATATATATATATATATATATATATATATATATATATATATATATATATATATATATATATATGTGTGTGTGTGTGTATATATATATGTTTGTATTACAGAAGATCAGAACAACATCGGTACCGTCGGTTTCAAATCCTAACAAAGGAGATCTCTGTTCCTGTCTGTCTCCCCGTTATGCGACCCCTGCTTCTGTCTTCCTCTGCTTGAATTTTATTTTCATCATTTTTACAAATTCGATATCTTCACCAGCAAATCATGCCGGTATTTAGTCATGGGCGAGCAAAAACAGTTTTTTTTTCTTTTGGTCTTTGAAATATTATGTCGATACTATACTAATGTCATGGTTATCTCAGATCTCTGAGAATTAAATGAAAAGAAATTAAGGTTTAAAATCTAGATTTAAAAATTAAGACAATATTTAAAGATATAATTAAAAAACACAAAGAAATCCACGGCCAAACGGGGAGGGAAATAGAAATGAGAATCTATATGGGGTTCAAAGGCCAACAAAAAATATTTTCAAAATAAACCCTTGTAGTGAGTTAACAAAAAATCAGTCAGGTTTAGTAATGGTGAAAGATGGGGAGACGGGTGTATTAAACACAAATGTAATGTTCAGTTTATCTACAATTACACCGTAAAATACATTTTAATATTGTAGAGTCGAAGCGAAAAGCAGTAAAAATGTTACTTTTTTTTTGTTAATAATGAGAAACGTGCAAAAAATAATTTAAATAAAACTGTTTTGTAAATAATTATACAATTTCTTTCATAAACTACCAATAAGTAAATGTAATTTCAACATATCTATTCATTTTCAAAATCAAAGGACATTAAATGTATACATATATGTACAATGCATCAACCCGTCGGCTAGTACTATTTAAAATGAATGTGATTTTAACTATCATGGGCCAGTGTGGTTAGATGTAATGACAGTTGTTATTTCAAACCACGTCTCTTTTGGTTTTGTTTACAACTATACAGACACAACATTTCCATTATAATAAATTATTTCTAATTAAGAGAAAACGATCTTTAACTTATTTAATCTTACATATAAAGTTATCTTACCTAGCCTTTTTTTCGTTTATTTTCTGCCACTATGTTGACACAAATATATTTTATTTCGCTTCAGTATTTTTCTCAAAATACTTCTTCCGAATAAAAACAAACAAACTGTTAGATTCCAGACATTTTCCCTTACTCAGCAAAACAGACTTAAGGGAAGTTGTCGTGTGCAATTGTGCAAAGTTATCTCCCTTGATTTCTTCAAAAATGTATGAATTAAATTATGCGACTTCAAGAATGTCTGTATGTTTGTATCTCACTTTCACATTAATTACACATTTTCATTTGGTCTTTACTATTAACCGATTAGCCTCAAATGCTAAAACAAACTTTTAAAAAAATTCCTATTTAACACAGTAATTTGATTACGAAATTATAGTCTCTAAAATTAACTGCCGTTACTTCGTAAATTAGTCAGTTATTATTTTTACTGTGGGGCAACGCCGGATAGGGACAGCTAGTGCATTTAGAAATAAAGGAGAGTGGTGGTGGTGGTGTTTTGACTAGTGTTATTGTATGCATATTTGTGTGCGGGAGGAGGTTGTCTTAATGGATACCATCTGTCACGCACAATGGAATTCGGCGAAACTAAGTTCAAATTCTCGCGGGAAAAATCCGATTTTCATAAATAAATGGTGATAGGGTTAGCCTAAAGAACGAAGTATTTTAAAGTATCTACGAGGCATAGATACGCACGAACATACACGAAACGCGTAGACGGACAGACAGACTGACTGACAGACAGACTGACAGACACTCGTGCGCGGTTTGAGGATGGTTGTACATGTTAGAATATTTTGCGAAGGCGTATTTCTGTCAGGGCCGTTCGTGGCAAAGGGCTTAGGGATGGGGTTATTAAGACTTCAGTCGGGCCGGTTCCGTATTTCTTGATGATGGAATGAATGTTTGAAGAGGGAAGGGGCGAAGAATGTTCGCTCTTTATAAAAAGTCGATTTGTGGCGAAGGGCGAGTGAATTGAGAGGCTAATTGCAGAAACATACGAACATTACGACATACGGGCAGATGGGTCAAAGTAAAAGAGGCTGAACTCACGGCCATTAGTGGTTATGTTAGTAACGTAAAAAAATCGGCGAACGGGGTTCGAATCCCGTGTGACGATTTTGGCAGCAATGCCAGATTTACTATGTAACTAAGCTTAAACTCCATACGCGCTAACATTAAAACTTTGTTTTCAATGAGTGAATTCATATATATATATATATATATATATATATATATATATATATATATATATATATATATATATATATATATATATAATGTTTGTTTGTGCGTTATAGAAATCGATATGTTAACAGAACATTAAAATAAGTTTCAAGAATGGCAACATTTTCACAGAATCTAAAGACAATATTAAAATTTCCTTCGATTCACTCTGGGGTCACCAGGGGGCAATTATCGATTAGGTCGCTAAAATAACTGAAATATATTAAAACTTAAGAAAACGAAATTCATTTTTTCATAAAACAAAACAAACAAAAATGAAACAAAAGATGTTTCAGTGAAAAATGTGCTTAAAAAAGGTTTAAACATTGAAATAATTTTGTGTATTGGTATTTTAAGATGAAAAAACGAATTCGTTTCGATTTGTTTAAGTTGTTTGCCGCTTTACAGCTGTTTGTAAGAAATGTAGTTTTTTTCAGAAAACACCACGGCATTAATATATATATATATATATATATATATATATATATATATATATATATATATATATATATATATATATATACTAGCAAAAAGTACCCGCCCTCCCGACGGCAATTACTGACGCTGTAGTCTTCTTTATAAAAACCAAAGAAGTAATTTTAAGTTGCCATTTTGGTAATTTAAAGTAGATTTTAAAAAAATGTTGATTGTCGTAGTCTTATTTTATATATTCCAATATGGGGCAAATACACTGTGCATGAACATCGTCAATTTTTTTTTTTTTTTTTTTTTGAAAAGGTCAATTTATATGGTCTGTAAGAAATTCGACATCGATAAATTTTATTTTGTTTCAGCATAAAAAGTAAAATGAATCCCCCCATTAAAACTGGTATAATGAAATGAATAAACATAAGATTGGAACGCCGATTGGTCAAATACTCCACTTTTATATTACTGAGTCATTTGAAATGGGCACTTTGTACTTTTCACCTTTATTATAAAAGAAAGGAAAATACGTAAAGAACATTTAAAAAATACTATTTTTTGTAATTTAGAAAGATCTTATAACATTCCAAGCTTCTTACCCCACCCCTCAAATGTAGATCCGCTACGATTTTAGATATTTTATTTCAATGTTTTGCCATATCACCTGTATAATTTCTTGAGGTACGATCTCTAACCATATTAACTAGCTCTAGTGACAATTAACAGGATTACTATGATTTTTAAGGCATTGATGAGTTCGATTTCCAAATATTCAATAGGAATTCTAGTAAGTTCTGCACTAATTATTGATTCGCGGATTCCTAGTAAAAATGCACCGGTGAGAACATACCCCGATTCATTATACCAGTAACATGGTAAAACGTTTCAATAAATCCTTTCAAATATCCTCAACCGGAAGTCGAAAAAAAGTGGGTGTGTTTGTACAGAAATCATTTAATTATGCACTCGTATTCATAATTTAACTAAACAAAAAGATATCAGTATATTAAAAAAACAAAAAAATAATAATTAAGCTTAATTTTTAGATATAATTTAATTTTGATGATATCTTTATTTCAAGCACGGTATTATTAGCAACTATTTATTGATATCCGGATCAGGGCATTATTCCTTTTTACTATATACGCCGCACTTAAATACAAATTAAAACATTTACAGAATCCAATACAATAAAATAATCTAATTTGTTTAATTATTCAAATGAGTAACAACGATATACGTTGATAAATGTTTTTCTATTTTTATTAAACATGACCACATTTAAATTAGCCGATTACGGCGATCGGTGGTAATTGGCTTTTAGACATTTTAATGTAACGAAGATTACTTTTTTGGTCCCCGATTTATAAAAAAAAGTGACATTCTCCGAATTAAAAAAAAAAACTGGTTAGCCCCCCCCCCCCCCCCCCGGGCGTCAAAAGGCCCCGAAATGGCAAAAAATGACATTTTTTCCCCCATAACTTTTCATCCATCCATTCAATTTCTCTGAAACTTGGCCAAAATGTGGAGGCAATTGTTCCTAATAGAAAATAAGTATCGCTGACCTTGGAAAAAATCTGGTTCGCGCCCCCAGGGGGTCAAAAGCCCCCAAAATGGCAAAAAATGACCCTTTTCTCCCATAACGTTTGATCCATCCATTCAATTTTTCTGAAACTTGGCCAAAATGTAGAGGCAATTGTTCTGGATATAAAATGAGCATTCTTGACCTCAGAAAAATTTTGATTCGCGCCCCCAGGGGGTCCAAGGGTGGGTCAAAAATGCTCCAAATTGCCCGAATTTATTGCATTTTACACTCGCCACATCGAGTCACATACAGAGGGGGACCACGCACGCGCGGCTTGTTATTATTGGTTCATTAATTTTGTCCGTGAGGCAAGTACTGATAGAAAACAATATTATATTTATAAATATTATCTAATATATATTATGATCGTTGTCACAAGCGACTAACCTACTTACATTAACTTCATGAACAGAAAAAAACTTTTAAACGTATGTAAATATATTTCTCTCTCCAATGAATTTTTTTTGTTCATTTGACTTAAAAGCTAGAAAAACAGTACACTAGTAATATTCATGGAATACTATTAGTAAAATACATCAGCAACCATGCATTTATATTCGAATTGTAGCCTTATTCTTTCTTACTACGGTTTATTTATCGAGTGTAAATGAAATTACGGAATTCAAGTAGAAATATAAAATGTTGTTCAATTATTAAAATAAGTTTTTAAAAATCTGTTGAATTAAATGTAATTATTATTAAATATAACTACATTATTTGAAGCCAATAAGAATTATCAATATAATTAATCAAATTTTCGAATTTATTCAAACATAATTTTACATCATTAAATCACAAATTTAACGTTTTTTCATTGCTTTTTAACTCAAAGTAACTATACATTTTATTATTAAAGAAATGTCAGTTGTAAATAAAAAAACAAACAAACAGTTGTTTGTTTTACAAACCACAGCTACTGCTGATTGATGCTAACATTCGCTTACTGCCACAGACAACGAAATGGCTATTTTATAATGATATATTAAAATAGAGGCACAATGCTTATTATTATATTAGAAAGTCAATATTTTTTAACCGACGTGTGTCCGAGGAGGGGGTAAAACGGCAATGACACCAATAAATACTGTAATAAGGAAATTATGATCGACACGATATTCAAAGACAGAGAGAGAGAGAGAGAGAGAGAGAGAGAGAGAGAGAAAAGAGAGAGGGGGAGAAATATAGAGGGGGGAAGAAAGAGAAATGGATGAAGTGGAACGAGAGGAGGATAAGGGAAGGTGTATAGGGAGTGAGAGGGGGAGAGAGAGTAGGGAAGAATTTGGAAAGAGAAATGAGAGATAGAGAGAGAGAGAGAGAGAGAGAGAGAGAAAGAGAGAGAAAGAGGAAAGAGGGTGAAGCGATACATGATAAAGGGCAGGGGATGAAGAAGGTAACATAAGAGTGTAGAAGGTGGGTAGAGAGAGATAGGAGATGAAGGGTGAAGCGATGGAAAGAAATAATCGTGTGTCCATTTTGTTTCCAACATCCGTGTGTCAATTTTGTCCCAAAATGCCAGAGTCGACTAATTGGGACGCGTAGAAGTTTATATAGTTAATGGGGTCCACATTTGGGACGAGGGGGGGGGAGAGTCTATTTGTATATCAATTTGTGGGGAAATAATAGCAACAAAATGCGGGTTGAAACACTCCCTTTGAGCATAGTTTGGTCACTGGGCCACAGAATTAACATCTATTAACCGAGCGAATGATACAAATTAAAAATGAAAGAACTGGGACTTTAGTTCAATGATACAATAGGGGCGCCGTCTAAACATGCTGAGTTTCTATGGTTTGGTAGAATAAATGAAAACTGACACTTTTCTAGCAAGAAATTACGTTCTAGTCAAAAGTTTAAAGACTTCAAAGCTACCTTCAAATTTTGTACGGCAATCTTTTTTTTTTATCTATTAATAATAGAGAAAAGGATGTTTCCTTTGTGGAAGTGAGCATTCAAAAGTAATTTTGAAGCCTTTACATTGCTGATTTAGAGAGTACAGACTTACCTGTCACCCCACGAGGTTAGACAGTTAGACACAAGGTCGTTTTTTAATGTGGGAAAAATACAGCTCCCTAAAAAAAAGAGGCACTCTGGACTTGTACCAAAATAAAAATTGCTTCAGTCTAGAAGAATTTCTCCTGGTCTTTGATAGACAAGATGAAGTGTAGTATCAGAACAGATACTACACTTTGCTCCTAGCCAAAAAACTTCAAGGATTAAAAAGTCATTTCTGATAATTAAAATTTATAGGCTGGCGTAAAGTATCATGGTTCTAAAAAAAAAACTTCTAAAAGAAAGAAACGCATAATGGTTTGAGCGCGCCCCTCCTATATCATTGAACTTGGATCTTCGTCAAGCGAAACAAATATAAAGCGTGAGGAGGTGAATTATGAGGTTAGAAAGAAAAGAAAGAAGAAAAATGATGTGCAAAAGAGATAGAATAGGAAAAGGAAGTAAAAATATACTTTAGATAGAGAGAGAGAGAGAGAGAGAGAGAGAGAGAAAGAGAGAGAGAGAGAAAGAGAGAGAGAGAAAGAGAGAGAGAGAGAGAGAGAGACTATTAACAAACAACAAACAAAACAAAAAACATCAAGTAAGAGGACACCTTGTCCATCAGAAAATTCTCAGACATTCTTTAAATTAACGAGTTGCGTTTAAAAAGGCCATTAAACTTGAGATCTCGACCACACAGACGCCAGGATAAAAAAATGTAACAGTTATGAATTGAAATAGTCCTTGCTAGCGACATAGCGGAGAGAGAGAGAGAGAGAGAGAGAGAGAGAGAGAGAGGGGGAGAGGGGGTGGGGGAGGTGTAGATAAAGTGGATCTAAGGAGTGACAGGGAGATGTTTCTATATGTCTATATCTCTAGAAAGTGTTTTTTTATGAATGAGATGAGAAAGGAGAAAGAAGAAAAATTAAAAAAGGGAAAATACCGAGGACAGAAAAATAGAAGGAAAAGGTAAAAACAGAGTTAAGGATAGCACAAATAAAAAAGGAAAATAGATTTTAAAAAGAAAGACAGGAAGATGGATACAGAACGAAAAGGGATAACGGAAGAAAAAAAGAATTTAGATTAAAAAGCGAAAGTAAACATCTATTATTATACTAAATGTGATAGAATCAACGTCTGTTTCCCTAAGGCTTTTTTTCGTGTATACTTCAATCACACAAAATACACGCTAAAATATTACTACTGGGATTGAATTTTGTTAAAATAAATTGTCTTAATTGCTCTGTAATTTATAATTTACTCAACAAAATAAATTCATTAGAAAGAAAGAGTCAACAGCAGGCGTCTGCTTTATATTAAACTACATTTTTTAAATTCCCCTCTCTCTCCTCTTTGCTTTCCCTTTCTTTTTCTTGATTTACTCTTTCTCTCTCTCTCTCTCTCTCTCTCTCTCTCTCTCTCTCTCTCTCTCTCTCTCTCTCTCTCTCTCTCTCTCTCTCTCTCTCCCTAGTTTAGTTCTGTCTTTATTTCTGTTATTTTTACCCCCCCCCTTCTCGCCGTCTCTTTATTTAATCACACATCCCTATCTTTTTATTGTTTCTTTTTCCCTTCCTCATCTCTCTCTATATCTATATCGTCTATCTAGGCATATTCTTCTATATCTATAATAAAGTAAAGTACGTTTGTCGATGTGGGCATTCGATAGCTTTCATCTATTACATCAATATTTGATTCTGGTTCGTCAGTTTTTTTCAGGAACTTTCTAGAAAAGATCTTTGACAAATTATTTCACCCAATCGGAATAATTTTCAAAATGACGCTATTTGAAGAACAACAACTCTGTATTCGTCAATACAAAGTCACCCCCCCCCTTTGTTTAGTCGACTTTTTACGTTTTTTAAAGGGAAGTAACTTTGTATTGACGAATACAGAGTTACTACCTTTTGTTTTGTATACTTTTAACTTTTTTTAAGAGCGACGCAAAATCTTTTTTACATTTCAGTCACGTAAAGTATTAATAGTAAATAAAAAAAACAATCCCTGAAAACGCCGGGTGAGGATTGCTACTTAATAATAAAATAATTTGACGTCTTATTCGCTAAGATTTTATTTTCACATACAAAAAAAATACACATTTATTGATTTAATTTTAAATGTATAATTTTGTATTAAATTTAAGTATATTCTATTGATTAAAAACTTAAATAAAATGTTTTATTCAATACATTTAAAAAACAAAATTGTTTTGCAAATTTACTTGAAAATATATGCGACCAGAGGAAAGCATATCTTTTCTAGTTGTAATGATTAAACCTAATCAAGAAAAAAGAGAAATTCTATCATGAATAAGTTTAAATGCTAAAGTCCAGTTATGGTTGAGTAAACATTACCACTCTGGTCTGGTAATTTTCGGGTACATTCGGTACATTCCAAAACGATTACAAATAAAATGAATGACTAAATAAATAAATGTTGTAGACATTTCCGGTTGTCTATTTATCATTTTATATAATTTTTCAACGTATCATCCATCACAAAAATAACCCAGCTTTCTCAGCTCCTATTTCCTTCCACAACTGACACACACATATATATATATATATATATATATATATATACATATATATATATATATATATATATATATATATATATATATATATATATATATATACCTTCTTTGTAATATAGCAGGAAAAATCCTAGCAGAGTGCTCGATTAATTAAGAATAAAAATTAAAAATTAATAGCGTAATATTTATCTTGGTACAGAAAAATTAGTACAACATTCGTACCGTCGGTTTCAAGCACAGAAGGGCTTAGCCATCCGACTCTCTTCAGCTTCTGTTGTCATCTGTTTCAGAAATGTGAAGTCACGTGTCACTCTCGTTTGGACGCGTTATTTGCTTAGAGTGTTATGTATGTTTGTTTAAATTTAGTTTAAGGAAGGTTTAATAAGGTTTGAAAAAAAGGGGGGAAGGGTGAAAAGTAACAGTTGAGATTTAAACCGGAGAAGATTTAAAGAGATAAAAAAAAATATTTCTATATAAATCCCGTAAGTCAATATATATATATATATATATATATATATATATATATATATATATATATATATATATATATATATATATATATATATATATATATATATATATATAGATATATATATATAGCGATTATTAGTAGTGGCGGTTTGTGACTGTCGGTTTTGGATGTGATCTACCAAAACACTTCAGAAATTCAGAGCATTTTAAACTTAAACATATTAATTAAACAAAATATTTGATTATTTTAATAATCTTAAAAAAAGGATTTCTTAAATACTAAAATAACTTTTTCGTTTTATTTTACTATTTCAAGTAAAGAAAATCTCAAAACACAAACGATTTTGTTAATGTTAAAAATGAACGTTTTTAGAAAATTATAAAAAGATTAAGAAAAATCGTAAAAGAAACAAATTAACTTTTATTTTACCGCAGATATAGATTAGTTTCCTTTTAAATCCTTCGATTAAAATCATCTTTAAAGATACTTAAATGACGCTAGAAAGCAAGATTTTAACAATACACTATACATATACAATCATTGTCCACATAGAATACCTGTGATCCTATTGTTTCTTCAGCATTTATGACGTCATAAAGGATCTATTCCCGAGATCAATTTTCAAGTTATTTATCTACCTCCCATAGCGGTAAGATGTGTCACAAGGTCGGGAAATTGGGATTTGATAAACACGCGCTCGAGAAGGTGAGCACTCTGGCCATTAAAAATTGCCTGGGCATCCCCGTCGGCATTCCCCGGTAGGGGCGCCCCAGGCGATTAGCAATAAACTAACTCCTTCTCAAAAGATGAGAAGGCAAAGCCTGGGAGGGTGAACCTTCTAGAACTGCACAGGACAAACCCACAGACCGGCGGAATCAAGACCCGAGGGGCAAGACGATATCGGTCTATAGGTTGCAGTATCCATCGGAACAGATACTACACTTTGATCTTGGCCAAAAGGCTAAGAAATCAATTTTCAAATTTCTGTATCTTTTGGAAAAGACTGTTGCAGGGCGCGATCTGTGGAGGTGGCCCTACAACGTTTGAGAGACACAACGACAAAATGGCAATAGGCAAAGATGACAAACACGGGAATTAAGTTGAATATAAAAATAGCCGGTTTTATTTGGCCGGAAGTTACAATTACAAGTGGTCAGTTTAAGGTGTCGGCGTCACAGTTGAGTGCCTGGTCAGGTCGTTTCTCCAACGTTGATGGTCAAAATGTAGGCATCGCATTGGGGTTGAAGAAACGCTCGACAGGTCACGTCGCATTTTCAAAAATGATGGTAGGATGTGGACGCCGTATTTGGGATGAAGAACAACTCAACTAAAAGAAAGAGAAATTGTCCCGAAAACTACAGGGTGTGTATGTGGAAGGGAAGATCGCAAGTGTCTGGTCAGGAAAAAAGGATGTCAAAATTCAGTTCTCACAAATAAATGGTGCCTCATGCGACAGCGATAAACCAATTCTTCTTTCCAAAAGAGGAGATAATACCTAGGAGAATAATCTTCTAAGATCGAACAGAACTATCACTCCAATCCACATCTCGGGCCCCCAGCAAGCCAGGTTCTTGTGCCAGAATGGTCCAGACAGAAACAGACACTACACCTTAGTCGTTCCGATAAGGGTCGATGTTAAACAACTGTATCTTACTGCAGCAACGTTACACATGAAGTCAGTTTAACATGGGAGGAAAATCCAGTTTCCATAAAAAGGGATCATTATGGTTGGGTGCTAAATTTGCCGTTATTTCTGCTGGGGTCGCTTGGACAATAAACCAACTTCACTTTCTCAAAGGAATAGATAATGCCTGGGAGAATTTTTTCTTAGTACAGAACAGAACCATCATTTTGATCCACGAGTTAGGCCCTCTGCCGACACAAGGGGATTTTCTGTTAACTAGCTGCTTAATTTACGTAAAAGTGAGCTGATTACTGTAAAGGGGCAATCAGAAAGGTTAGGTGGAGGCCATGTCAATTATCCGGTTTATTACCAACAAAGTGGCGATTTGTACACATCCCGCAACAAGACTTTAAAATGGCTACTATTTTGAATGTTGACATGATGGAAACTCAAATTTAAGTAACAATTTCCAAGATAAGGTAACTCGATTGTACTAAATCACAAAATCTTTAAAAAATGGCGGCTCAAAACCTTCCATCCGGAAGCTACAAAAATTGTTTTGTTGATAATCGTGAACTTTAGTGTCTAATAGAACTGAAGGAATATTATCACAACAAATTCGATAATAAACATTAGGTCATTGGGTTGAAGTTCCGCCGCCATCGTTAAAAAAGGGTGTCTTTTAATCGTTTGAGCGTACATCATCATCATCATCATATTCAGCTTAACGCGCGTTTTACATTCTGGTATGCGTTGGACGGCTTTTAGAAATTGACTTCGAAATTAACCTATCTCTGACCAAGTATTTAATTATCCTTCTCAAGTTCGTTCTTATCACTTCCTCCCATGTTTCCCTCGCTACTAACTCAAGAACTCTCACCCATTCTCGAAATCTCTCCCTATACTCTCCAGATTTAATCTTCCTCTGAAGTCATAAGATCTAAGCCTGTCTCTAAGACTCACATCACACATCCATTGTATAATTTTCATATATATTTTTTTCATTGCATGCCCTTAACTCTCAATGGCCAGATTTTACTTACATACATCATCACACTGCATACACATGCCTGATAGACTCTTCCCTTGGCCGACAATTGTAACGCTTTGCTGGTTAATAATGGGCAGAAGTTTCCTAACTGTTGCAACCACACTAGCACCTACTCCACCCTGTGCTCCAATGGTATAACCAAGCTAACAAAACTTCGACAACCTCAATTGCTTTGTAATTCTATCGATAAAAAAAATTGTGAAAGGAGGAAGGGCATCATCTCTCTTCTAGAAACACAATTAAAAATAAATAAATCTGAAAGAAGAGAAAGGTCATACCAGTTGTAATATATAAATCGTTTAGATGAAAACCGGAATACCACAATCTACATCCATAGCAAGAACACATCTTCTTACCACAACAGAAACGAACGTTTCTTTTCTTACTCAGTGTGCCTAGCATCAGGTAGAATTTTCATCAACAGAGTTTCTTTCCAAGAACTTCCTACGGACTGCTTCCTAGCAAACTACGAGATGACCGTCTTTAAATACAATGGACACAAATACTTGTTAAAAATTGTCCCCCATAAGTAATGGAACTCGTTCATTTCGTTAATAATGTTCAATCCTATTACTTCATTATTACACCGACGATCTATCCATCTCATTAACATCCTCGAGTGGCGTTTGACTTTGATAAGTGGTGACTCATTAGTAAAAAAAAAAAAAGAAGCTTATGTTCTGAGAAAAGTGTTCTCTGTCTGAGGATGTGAAGACTATCTGGAGGATACAAAAATAACATTAACCGATTTATGAAAAGCAGTCGGGATGATGATGATGATGATGATGATGATGATGATGATGATGATGATGATGATGATGATGATGATGATGATGATGATGATGACCAGTATTATGTTCATTTGTGAACGTTTGCGCGTGTACGAGTGTACTTCATTGACACTTAAACAAAAAAAAAAAAACAGAAAAAAATTAAGGAATGATGGTGGCGACTGGGTGGATTGCGGGTGTTCGAGAGCGGGCGAAAGAAAAAAAGACCCCACACCCAAAAAGGGAAGAAAAACTAGCTAAGAATGTAAGGGTCGAACTGAAACCTTGAGAGAGAGAGAGAGAGAGAGAGAGAGAGAGAGAGAGAGAGAGAGAGAGAGAGAGAGAGAGAGAGCAAAAAGGGGCCCCACTTGCTGATTTTACACCGGAAGTGGAAAAGGAGAGTGGGAATTATTACATGGCGACCCCCACCGCCACCACCACACAACCGAACGGGGGTAACGAGCCCGTTTTTACTAAAACTAAAAAGAAATGGGCCAGGTTACGTCACTAACTTGAAAAGTAATAAGAGATACCAGTAGGGCTACGTGTAAATTCAACGATCAATGAAAGAAAACAGATTTTACTATCATCATTTTATCTACTTATTACACATCATTTTTTACTACTTTTAATTAAATATTAGAAAATTGTTACCCGTTGGGTCATCCATTGAGCTCGGTTTAAATTGTTTAAATCAGGAAACAGTTTGCACTGCCAGTTAAATATCGCCAAAAAAAAAAAAAAAACGAATCTCAAAACTAGTCTCTTTCTGCTCGATAATTGTAATTCTATTGCCCCTTTTCCTATATATATGGAATAGTTTTGTCGATATTAACAGTAATTAATTAAAATGACTGGATAAAAACAAAGAATACATTACTAAAATCTTTCTTAAAACATTTGTTCCTTAATTTTCTAGGACCGGTCCGCCCGTGGAACACATTACTACGGGACTCATTCCCTGCAGACTACAACATAGTCGTCTTCAAATCACATGTCAACAAATACCTTTCATAAGCCGTCCTCATTAGTAATCAGACTTTATTCATTATTTAAAATCCTCTCATAGTATTCTTCATCATAGAACTCACAGCCTGTTTATCTCATTAATTCTTATTATCGAGTGACTTTTGGCCTTGATAAGTGATGACTCATTAGAAAAATCAAAAGTCTGAAGATGGTTAAGTATTAATAAATAGATAATAGCGGTTGTGCAGACTAATGTACGTATAATACACAGAGAAGCAGACAGCAAAACAACGGGGTTGTTTTTTATATTGTGAAATTAACCAGCAAAAAACTGCTTAAAACAAATTTTGTTTAATATGATGATAAATACATTCTGTCCTTTTAATCTATTGATCCCCTTTCCCCGCAAAATTGCGAAATGGAAAAAAAAATTGCCCGAAAGTCATGTTAAATTCTCTTTTTTTTTCTTTTTACCAGCTTTAAATTAACTTTAGCTATCATTTTACAGAAGTTTGAATGCAAGAAAAAAATCTACTTATTTTCAATTGTTCTAAATATAGTTTTCACTGAATATTTTATTTAGGTCAAATTAACCGGACACAGCGGCGCGTGCGCACGAGAGAGAGAGAGAGAGAGAGAGAGAGAGAGAGAGAGAGAGAGAGAGAGAGAGTTAAAAAATAATTATAAATCAATAATTTTAGAGGGGAGTATGTGTTGCATATGCCCAACAAAAGTTTTCACACACACACACGCACACAAATAAACAAACAAAATGAATATCGAAAATGAAATAACAATAACACTTAAATAATACTCTTAAAATTGTTTTCTTAAGTTCTAGACGTGTTGCCAGTATCGGCCATCATTGGTTTTCATAGTTTCTCTTTAGAAGTTACTCACACTGGTTTGCAGTTGCCGTTTGCAAGATTATTTAATCAATAGTTGGATGATGTTATTTAGGAGTTTCCCTCTCTCCGAATTATCTCATGATTAACAGTAGATATTGTAGACTAACCAGTGAAAATCTCAATTCGATCTTAAATATAATCTTATGTTTCTTTGTTTTGTCTGACAACAACGGAAAAATGCTGATGATGTTGACGTTGAAAGGCAAAAGTATTCTGAGAGAATTTCAGGCCGAAATTCCACAGAATTTCCAAAATGTTCTGAATTTTTCAGAAATTCTTGCTTGCCACTAAATTTGTTGTGTTGTCAACAGAAGACGAAGAGGTAGAAGATAGAAAATAAAGAGACAGGGTTAATGAGGAATACAAGAGAAAATAGAGGAAAGGGGGTAAAAAAAGAGTAAGAGAAAGAAAACAGAAAAGAGATGAATAGAAGAAAAACAGAAAGAAAAGAAAAACAGAAAAAGCCAAAGAGGAGAAAAACAAAAATAGAGGAAGAGAAGAAAAACAGAAAAAAGAGGAAGAGAAGAAAAACAGAAAAAGAAGTAGAAAAGAAAAACAGAAATAAGGAACGAAAAAACACAAAGAAAGCAGAAACAGAGTTAACAGAAACAGAGTAAAAGAAAAACAGAAAAAGTAGAAGAGAAGAAAAAGAGCGACATAAAAACAGAAACATAATGAAGTAAATAAGAAGAGAATAAAAAAGAAGAGAATAAAAAAATAAAAAGAGAAAAGCGGGATTAAAAATAAAGAGAAAAGTAATTAAAAGAAAAAAGGAAGAGAAGTAAATAGACGAAGAAATGTAACATGTGACATCGAATAGTAAGAAAGAAAAAACTATTACACCAACGGGAGATTATACATAGACTATTTAAATTTTTATCTGTTTTGTAAATTACTTAATGTTCATACAGATACGAGTACAAATATAACAGAAGCATAACAACAAAAAAAAGAACATAAGTCAGTTGAGACTGGATATCTCCGCCTGACAACGTCTAATCTGGGTTATGCTTCTCCATATTGTATGAGGTATTCCCGAAATTATGCCATGGAAATGTTGATAACTCAAAAACTATTTAACTGATCAGGATGAAATTTTGAAAGGTAGTTATTGTTATTAAAAAGCATCAGATCCATAGATCAAATTTGGAAGAACCGGAAGCTGAAATTGCGTCAAAATTTTGACCTCGAGGTTAAAATCATATAAGATGCTGAGCTTCATTGACTACAATATAGACCAAGTGTAAGATAATGAAGGGTGGCAAAAATGAATCGTGGACGAGTCCATTGTGGATGGGACGTCAAGAAAGAAAGACAGCGACTTGATAACTGTTAAAAAGGAGAAGGTTCCGCAGTGCAAGCGAGACTTGAAACGAGGCGGTTTCAGAAACGCGCTTGGTGATCGGAGTATCGAAGTACCGGAAGAATGGGAGTTTACCGATGTTTATGGCACCGATGAAGCTTTATTGGCTATGGTACCCAAGTCCGTCTTGCTGTTAGGCTTTCGTGTCCGCTGACTAAAAATGCGACTGATAAGCAAGTTGGTACCATGAAGAAATCCCCTGACTTGTATTTCATCAAACAGACAATTGGAAGAGCTTGTAGAACAATTGCTTCACTTCACGCTCGGGTACACAATGCAGAGCAAATTGCTTTCCAATCAGATGTATATATGAACGAGTGTCTAGCGGAAACCAAGAAAAAGACTTTCATAAGACAAAGTATGTCAAAAGATTTTTTTATATGTGTGTGCATAGCCGGCGTAACCCATCCGGTGATGGAAAATAAAGAAAACCAAAGTTTTTCCATGTACGTTCTGTTCTCTGTTATTCTTGTTGGATCTTACCGGGTACCCCGGAAAAACGGGTAATGCAACACAGGTAGCGAGTCTTCACAATGAACATAGCCAAAATTATCGCAACAAGTGTGACTTTCACCTTTTCCGACACCGCAGTGTTTTATTTAGATCTCCCCAAATTAAACTAGTTCCAAGTTAGACAGGGCCCAATATTTTAACCAAATTTGGTGACGATTGGTCAAGCGATATAGACGCGAGGATGTACACAAACAAACAAACAAGACATTATCTCCGTCTTGGCAGAGGTAAAAAAAAACCCATCAGCAACAAGT
Organism: Sepiola atlantica; assembly: GCA_963556195.1. Taxonomy (NCBI): domain Eukaryota; kingdom Metazoa; phylum Mollusca; class Cephalopoda; order Sepiida; family Sepiolidae; genus Sepiola; species Sepiola atlantica. Next base: position 41,665,583 of record OY744524.1, read on the forward strand.
GAAATAATGAAACAGAAACAAATAAAATCCCTTCTTTCGCATCAGTTAAAGTGAGATGTCAATAATATTCCCACCCGGCGTCACCGACAGTTTTTAAAAATTTTAATTTCTTTCGTTTTATTTTTTATTTCTAAATTGTAAAAATAATTTCAAGTTTTTTTTATATTATTTTAAAATATATAAATGAGAATACGTGTCCCAAGACGTGTAAAATTAATTTTCCGAACAGAACAGTTTTGCACCATTTTTATGACCCCGAACGAAGATTAAAATCAATATATAATGATACTAAAATCCAATTTTGATCAAAATCCATTACATGATTTTCATTTTTAAATATAAGGTGTCTTAAGAAACAATTGAAACTGAAATTCATAGTATGCTCTCTAAAAAGTTTTTAAATAGTCCAAAGAAACTGGAATTTAAGGAATATTTATCAATTGATGCCTAATACTTGTTGTTAAAATTTCATACAAATTCAAAGTATCGGAATTTTCAAAAAAGGCTTCCACTCCCTTTTTGCCCCCACGTATGAAACTAAATATAGCCCATATTACCTACTTACGCCTAGCAGTTGTGTTCCAAAATTAATTATAATCTGTTCATTAGTTTATCCTTTACAATAATATATATATATATAAATATGTACATGTCACTCAATTTATATACATGCACCCTCTAAATGTGAAAGTTTACAAACAATGGTTATGTGCAAGTTGTATATGTTAATCTTAAAGTGAAAGAGATATGGGGTCACGTGATCTGTATGGATGGACATAACTGCAAAAAGAAAAACTACGTTTTTTTTTACATTTAAAAAAAATTAATTTTAACAAACAAATTATCAACCGAAAGTTCTTTTTTCTTCTTAATTACGTTACTTTTGATTATACCTCATAAAATTTTCTAATACCATATAAGTTTCCACAGAAATTGTGTTATTTATATATATATATATATATATATATATATATATATATATATATATATATATATATATATATATATATATATATATTTATATATATATATATATATATATTTATATATATATATATATTTATATTTATATATATATATATTTATATATATTTATATTTATATATATATATATATTTATATATATTTATATTTATATTTATATATATATATATATATATTTATATATATATATTTATATATATATATATATTTATATATATATATTAATATATATATATATATATATTTATATATATATATATTTATATATATATATTTATTTATATATATATATTAATATATACATATATATTTATATATATATATATTTATATATATATATTAATATATACATATATATTTATATATATATATATTTATATATATATATATTTATTTATATATATATTTATTTATATATATATATATTTATTTATATATATATATATTAATATATATATATATATTTATATATATATATATATATATATATATATTTATATATATGGTACGTCAATGAAAATTAGTAAGACCTGCAAATGGAAGCAAATCGGTATTTTCAGTTGTTCAAAACAAGGTGTAGTTTAGTTAATAAAAACATTTATTTTTCATCTCTTTCTTTCCTTAAACCAGGCTTTTCAAAGATTAAAATCTTATCATCAGAGGAAAAATTATGATTGATAAGTTGACAGGGTAGGACTGTCAAAGTTCCAAATTTGAAAATGTTTTCTTTTAAAATTAAAAATTAAAAATTAAAGAAATTCAAAAAACTTTTTTTAAAAATGTTTCCAAAAGGTTCAAACGGGCATGGGAATCACCAATAACGAAATCTAAAAAACGTAGGGCTCAGAAATATTGGTAAATCTGGAGGAATCTGTATAAAAATCCAACGACGGCGATTTCTCGCAGGTCTGTTGTCCACGGAGAGGAATCAAATAAAAACGGCCATTTCAAGGAAAACAATATTCTTCCTATATTGTTTTCCTTGAAATGGCCGTTAAATAAATAAAACATGGAATCATAAATTCAGTTGAGGTCGTGTAAAAATGATAATATTGGATATGAAAGTATTAAGAAATCAAATACAGTAAACACGAATAGGTTTTTAATTCTCGGAAAGAAAAAAGGTTACCTGAACTGAATTCATAATAGTGTGTGTGTGTGTGTGTGTATGTGTGTGCGCGCGTGTTTTTATATAGTAATTTTCAAGTCAATTATTATTTTAAATAAACAATTTGATTTAATAAATTTGTGTTTTAAAACAATAAGATTAAGAAAATACACAAAGTTAGGACGGTTTTTAAAATGGGAAACTGACACGGCGAATGACAGCGTTGTTGTTTACGTCTTGTATTACTACTTGCCATTGGAATCAAGCAATGCCGACTCAGGAGAGCGGTTGTTGGGATTGCGCAACCCTTGCATTAACGACAGCTGTTTAATCAGATCGCCTTTTTACCGGAGGGAGGGAGGACACCACTTATTAAACAGCTAATGACTTTGCAATTTTAACGGAACTTGCCATTGAAAAAGGTTTAGAAAACACGCCGGTTATGAAGAAAATGGCTTTAATTAATTGTATGAATAATTTTTATTAATATACCCTTATCGGAAAATATTGTAAATACGTATGTAAATTTGATAATAGCAGTTATAAGTGTATATTTGTAAATATTAATTTAATTGAAGGTTTAAAGGAATGACTTATGTAAATAGGAAAATCCATCTGGTGTCTGTACAACTTTTAATGACAGTATATAAAGAATTTCAAAAAGATTAGTTTCAGTAAAATAGTCATACTGGAGTTTCGGCTTCAGACAGACAGACAGATACATAAACTCCATTATTAATAGATATTTTTATATATATATATATATATATATATATATATATATATACGGCACAATCACGTTGACACACCGGTTCCCGAAGTTAAGCGGCGTCGAGCCTGGCCAGTACTAAATGGGTGACCGTTTGGGAATACCATGTGCTGTATGTGCTCCCTGCGTATCTCGGCATTGTTTCCAGTCGTCTTGTATTACTACTTGCCATTGGAATCAAGCAATGCCGACTCAGGAGAGCGGTTGTTGGGATTGCGCAACCCTTGCAATTACAAATTCACGCGCGGGCAGCCCCAGGTAGGGCACTCATACGTCGAAATCGACGGGAGAGTCCATTATATATATATATATATATATATATATATATATATATATATATATATATATATATATATATTGCACTTCGTAAAAAGTATTTAACTCTCTAAAGTATTATGTAAACAAATATAAAAAGATCATTGCTCCTTCTTTCGTCGTCATTGTGATACAGTACTAGTAATATAGCTAGCTGTTGTTCAAACGGTCGGGGTTTTAATAAGCTTGAGACACTCATCATATCTAGCCGAATTGAAGAGTCGATATACGGCGAAACAGCTGTTTGTGGAGGAGAAAGAGAAAGAGAGAGAGAGAGAGACAGGTAGACAGATCTCTATCTTATATATAATGTGAAGCCAGCCAAATATACCAGAGATAAACAATAGCTTTTTAAAACGAAGTAATACGTAATTCTGTTTCGCCAGTTTTTACGGCAAATATCGGGCCGTGTTCTTAAAAAGAATTGTATTTTAATCGCTTTCATCGATTACATATGTAATCCTTTTTGTATTTTACATTTTGCTTAGTGGTATTCCATAGGAGGGAGGGTGATCTCTTCCCTCACACCCAAATGCGATCTCACTATCATTCATTAAAAACCGGATTTTATTTAATAAGAAACATTTTTGTAAGCACTGATCGTCTTGTGTTTTCTGTTAGACACGTTTTGATTGGCTAATTGACATAATTTGCTATATTTCTACGTTTGTTGCAAATTACTGGTTTTCTAAAACTGAAAGTGCATTTAAATTACTGTTAATTTATTTTCATTAACTAAAATGTATTTCTTTAAGTGATTGAATTTCTTAAAAATCAAACTTCAATAATTTTATTGTTCCTTCAAAATGTAAACAAATAAACTTCGATAAAGAACATAAATCAATTCAACTTATTATCAGCTTCCACTAAAAAGATAAGTCATGTGTTCTAAATCGATGGGTTAAAAACAGAGGTTAATTCCTATTTCACTCACCTAAAATATTTAGAGTGAAATGGGGTTCGGTTCATTTGTCCTTTCGTTTATTTTGAAAGCATGGATGGGTTTATATGTAGAGAGGGGTGAATTTATAAAAAATCAAAATAAATATTCTATGTCACAATCTGGACATACAGCTAGTATATTATATATTTAAGAGCAACTATTTTTGTTGTTGTTTCTTATATCGAGTAATGCTTACAACTACATCCGGGGTGGGAGTAGAGAGGGGCTAGTTCAACCACAGACTGACTACCCCAGTCAAAGCCCTCACCCACAAGAAAAAGGCACCGATCAGAAGCCAAGAGCCCGCTGTTAGATGACACCAAAAAAACTGTAAAAGTACTTGCTCACCGGCTGTCAGTTGTGTAAACAAAGATCCGGTAAAGATACCTCAAGTCGAGCAGGGGTAATATTACGCACAGAAATGAGAGAGAGAGAGAGAGAGAGAGAGAGAGAGAGAGAGAGGGGGGAAGAGGGGGGGGCAAAATAGACATAACGAGACAAAGAGAGGGAGAGAGAGAGAAAGAAAGAGCAAATAAAAAAGATGGAGATAGAAAAAAATTTACATAACGAGAGAGACGCACGCAAATAAGAGAAAGGGGGAGAAACACACACACACACACACACATATATATATATATATATATATATACATATATATATATATATATATATATATATATATATATTAGATATGAGAGAGAGAGAGAGAGTGAGAGCAAGAAAGAGAGGCACACAAGCATATCTGAAAGAGGGAGAGAGAGCGACGCACACAAGCAAATAAAGAAAGGGGGAGAGAATAACACACGCACATACATAACGAGATAGAGAGAGAGAGAGAGACAGAGAGGGAGGGGGAGGAGAGAGAGATGGAGAGAGAGGGGAGGAGAGAGAGAGAGAGATATGAATTCAAAGATCAAATAGTAAAGAACAGACGGAAAATTTTAACTTGATTTTCCTAAGTTGGAAAGCAAAAAAATATATTCTAAGAAAACGGTCTTAATCACATATGCGTGTGACGTGTTGAGTGTACGGCAATGGATGCTTTCAAAGGATGTTCTTGTTATAGTAGTAGTAGTAGTAGTAGTAGTAGTAGTAGTAGCGTACGAATGTAAATAATAAAATTATACTTCAGTATTTTTCTGTTTTTATGTTGCTCATTAATATGCGTCCAAACTACTAAACAGAACTGCACCAAATTTGGCATTTTTGAGTTGCCAGATGTTTTACAGAGGAAACACTACTACTACTACTACTACTACTAGGCTATAAGAACTAGTGATTAGACTTCTGTAAAATTTAGCATCAAGATAACAGTGATTTTCTTTAGATGATTTTTCTTTTAAGCTGACGATTTAAGACTTTCTACATATTAGAAAACTGGCGGATTGGATTAAGTATTTTTAAAAGTAAATTGTAGTCTATAGCAAATATCATGGTAGAACAATAACAAATGAGAATTGGCTAATCAGATTCAAAGTGTGATTAGTTAGTTTAAATGCTATTTAGGCCCAATCTTTAATATCCAGCTAACAGTATTTTATAGATATAGATACACTTTGTTGAATGAATGTTGGACATTTCATTAAAATTGGCACGGTCGTTTGTTTACGAAAAGTGGTCTCCTAGTGTGTGTGTGGTTGTAAGTGGGTTGGGCGTATCATAGATTCGTTAGAGATAAAAGCCCCTAGTGCCGGCAGTGGTCACGTGATGCGAGAGACTTTTCCACCGATTTTATCCACCTTAAAAAATCATGCCTGTCCATGCTTAATCTTCTCTTCGCCTGTTTCTGGAAAATCGTTCAACCACTTCCTTTGGGAAAGTATAAATCAATCTACTAACACTCCCACCCCACACCTATGGGTAAAGTAGTACGTTAGCCTCTACAGTCTTAATAAGGTCAACTAGTCTAGTAAGAACACTATGTAAAGTTTTCGTGATAGGGATGGGTTTCAAAATCAGCTCTACTTGCCAGAGAACTCTGAATGGGAATGCCAGTGAAGGGGTGGGGTTCTGCCTAAGACTATCTATATAATTAAAAGCGAATGTCTGTGCGTTCCAAAAACAGTCTGACAAAAGAATGATAAAAGGCAGTGAATATGACGCAGGTTGAGACTAATAGATGCCAGTTGTGGTCACCATATCAGTAGCTTTCATCATCCCGACCGCAACCACCTAACGTAACGAAGGTGACATCCATATCGATTATAATAAAGTGGACACCTATTACAAAACAAAATTCTCTGTTCGAAATGAGACACAAGCAATTCATTTTACATTCACTTTTTGGAAATCATACAATTATGTATAATTAGCTGAACAAGCCATCCTTCTCTCTCTCTCTCTCTCTCTCTCTCTCTCTCACTCACTATGTTAATTTAACCGCTCTCTAATATCTTTTAATGTATTTGTGATCATTTACAGAAAGAACGACTGTTTCTTCGACGTGGTCTTCTAATTTACATACTTATTTATGTACACACTACAAACACGCATGTAAATTATATGATAAAATAATAAATATCTTTATTTCTATATAAGAATAAATAAATAAATAAATAAATAAATAATAATAATAATAATAATAATAATAATAATAATAATAATAATAATAATAATAATAATAATAATAATAATAATAATAATTATTTTTATTAAGTAAAAGACTCATTATCTTATAATAAGAATTTCTTAGCAGCTATTTCACAGTTTATGAATTTTCGAATGAAATCAAAATAGAATAAATAATGGTAGTAATCGTGATTTCAACGGATCCTGGGTATGTCTATTATATATAGTCATTGTATTTTTGTTCATAGGGGTTAATTCGATAAACCTACGATGTTTATGTAATAGTGCTCAATAAAAAATACAGCTATATATCAGTAATTTTTTTTATTTATACAACATTCTGGCTACATATGTGCATACATGTTTCAAAACATGTATGCACATATGTAGCAAAACTTTGTATAAATACAATTTTTTTTACTTATATATATATATATGTGTGTGTGTATGTGTGTGTGTGTGTGAATTTGAAATAACTCCCCAAAGTTTTTATTTTATTTTCCTTTTTCTTTTCGATTATACACATCAATCATATAATTGGCCCGTCAGACAACGACAAATTCTAAGTTGTTATCTGAATTATCATGAATCAGGAAAGCGATGAAAAAATAACTGATCTCCACAGAAAACGAGCTTTTTGGTTGATCCGATTTTGGGGTTTAAAAGAAAGAAAAAAATAATTTCCAGTTTCTTGATTTAAACATTAACAATAGCGTTGGAAATTATTTTAATAGTCCAAAACAATTTGTTTAGCTTTAACTATGTACTGTATGTAGTTTTCTTCGCAATTATATAATTCTAGACAAGTAAATAGGAATACCCTCTCGCGGACAGCAATAGAAAAGAGTGTGACGCGGAAGCCTAGAAAAAATATGCGACCGGAGGAAGCATATATTTACTAGTCTATATATAAAAAGAAAACAAAACCATTGTCTGTCTATCCGCTTTCAATGTAAGCCTAAACAACAACAATAAAAAAAAAAACTTGGTTAAGTCTGCGATCTATTTTCCCTGTGTGGTCATACACTGCAAGAATTTTGAGGAATATGCATCAAAATGGGATTTATTTCAGTTCGATTTTTATTACAAATTAGTTATATCTACCTGACGTTGAACGGGAGTTTATTTATTTTCTATTTTTGTTTCGTTCATGAAACCCCAATCCTTTTTTGGTTTCTCTCTCTCAATTTCTTGAAAGAAAATATTTACATTTTTTCAAATATTATTAGATGAAGGAATATATTGCATTAAAATTAGTTTTACAATAAAATCGATAGGAGATTTTACAGTATTGAAATTTAAATCCCATAGATACTTTCGAGTGTTTTTCTTTTAGCAAAATAAATCTGGGAGACAATAATACATGCATATATTTAAAACAAAAAAAACAGCTGTTGGATGCCCGTTATTTTTCTGTCCTTTTTAAAGGCGACTTTTGTTAAATTTTATTTGTCATTACATTATTTTAATAACATTGTTTTAAATAATGACATACATTTTTACAAAAAAGTTCATTTTTAAAAAGTTACGTTTGAAAGTGAATTGCCAGACGAAAACTTTGACACATTTATTATCTAAAAGGTAATGTCTACAGTACGAACATCATAAACAAGTAAAAAAAAAAATTTAATTTTCTACAATTAAAAAACGTAGAACTAAAACTAAAAAGAGCATTTATAATGAATATATCGTAAAAAAGCCACGAACAAGTCATCATCGGTCTTTTTCAATCCAAACGCCGATCACTAAATATAAAACTAATCAATATTAACGTAAATAATTCTCTTTTAAACTTTAGGTAAGAAAAAGTTTATTTACTAATACTTAATGTTTGATACCAAAAGTTGTAAATTAACTTTACGATTAAATCTGATAATGAAAAAAAATTTAAGCACAAAATCTAAACTATTTTGCTGAAATAGGTTGCGTGTAATTTTGTCGAGTAAGTAAAATCAAATCTTTGTCGTTGGTCTTAAATTTTTAATTTAACAAAAACTTTCCTTAATGATCAGCGTTATTTGTTTAGTGATCTAAAGTAATTTTTGGATGTTTTATCAATAAAAACGGCAAGGACCAAATAGAGTCATTTTAATTGATTTTATTACAATTTAGAAGAGAAAGGAAGAGACATAGATAATGAGATAAATCAACACAAATGGAGACCCAGTAATATATGTAGATAGAATTATGGATAGCGGATATATATATATATATATATATATATATATATATATATATATATATATATATATATATATATATATATATATTTCATGATTGTTTGGGGAGTACACAATTTTATTATCGCAAGCATGAAAGGAAGACGAATTCTATCGTTCATGATTAAAAGTTAATCAAGAAAAAAAAATGCCAGCCGACCGGTTTCGCCCTCTCTTAACAAAGGCTGTATCGAGGGGTTAAAAAAACGAGGGATTTAAAAAAAGGGGATGTCTATTGGGATTATATGTGATCAGTCTCTAATATTCCTCCTCCATTGTACATATAACATAACGCTATTTTATTTTCTGTACTCTCTCTCCCCCCTCCTCTTTTAGAAAAAAAAATACCTTGTTTTTTTTTAAATCCCTCAATACAGCCTTTGTTAAAAGAGGGCGAAACCGGTCGGCTGGCATTTTTTTTTTCTTGAATAACTTTTAATCATGAACGATAGAATTCGTCTTCCCTTCATGCTTGCGATATATATATATATATATATATATATATATATATATATATATATATATAACAGAATAGATATACAGATATAGACTGGGTAGTAGGGTAGATAATTGCAGGTAAAAAAGTGAATAAGAAATAACTGCTGGTTTTGGCAACAGTACGGTTTTAATAAAATCGGTAAACTATAACGTTATAAGAATATATATATATATATATATATATTAGAGAAGAGAGAGAATAATTTCGCAAAAACTAGGAAGAAAGTGAAAGAGAAAGAAAATAAAGGAGAGAAGAGAAAAAAATAGATGGAAAACTGTAAAGAAATACGAAAAAGAAAGAAAAAAAGAGAAAACAATCAATAAAAGAGAAAGAAAAGGAAAACAGAATGAAAGAAGGATGGAAGGGAAAGAAAGAACCCAGAAAAAATAGAAAAAGAAAAAAATGGCGAGATAAAAAATATTCGGTTTTTTCTTTGACAGATTTTCTCATTAAATGGTTTCTTTTTAGATTTATTATTTTGCACTAAACTGGGTTTTTTTTTCGTTTTCTTTTTAAATATACTTTTTTTCTTTCTTTTCTCGTGTACTCATTTTCTCCAACAATATTTTATCGATGTAAGAATTTTCTTTAAACGTTTGATAAATTTATTTTTCTAAAAAAAAAATAAAGAAGGTGGCGGTGAACCCCCAAAATTGAAATCTGATGATTTTGAAAAATAATGTCAGAGATGACTTTACACACTAAAGGTCAATGGAATTGTCATTTTTAGATAAACACTAAGGCCAATAACATTGCAACTGTTCAAAGCTAACGAAAGATAAAATAAATCTGTTCAATTACTATATTTTGTTGAAAACAGAAAAGAAATTTAGTTTGTTTGGGGGGGGGCACATTTTTAAAAATAATAATTGTAATAATACTTTATTGATATCATTAAAAAATATTTATGAATTTATTTATTCATTTTTATTGTTTTGAATAGAAAATTATAGCATTTTCTTTTAACTTAGGCGGGAAATAGCGAAAACGAAGCATGACTAAAAAACATATTAATTACCTCCTTGCCAAGAGGTTAGACACAAGGTCATATGTTGTTTTGAGAAAAAAAACCCATAAATTTCAATTTAAAATGCCGATTTTAGGATTAAAAAATACGTTTATTTCAAGACTTAAAATTAATATTTGTACAATTTGTATTTTTGGACTACGTACGGTTCTCATTTTAGGTCTTATTTTCACAACGTTTCGGTCGATGTAACCTCCTAACTTCTTCAGGTGCGCCTTGTTGAACTTGGGAATCTGTACGGAATTTCGAACGGAACTTTTCATAAAACGAGTTTCCGTTGGAAATTATTAATCCCCATCAGAAAAGTTCGGAAAGATACCAGTGGAGTATTCTGACAATAATATGCTCAAAATGATATAGCAAAAGAAGAAAGAAAGGAAAAGCGAATTTTTGACGGAGTCGCGAAACTGTAACTCTAACATGTGAAATCAATCTGTCATCTCCGGCCAGTGTCTGGTGTTGGCAGAGCACAAGTAACGACCCAGGACTGTTCGTTTTTGTTGCAGATTGGTAGCCGATCTTCTGCTTGCGAGGCCAATTTAGATGTGCACCTGGTATTCCTAAATGGTCACTCATTTAAGAACTGGCTAGGCTCAACGTTACTTAACTTCAATGATATTACGTGAACAGCTGTGTCAACGTGATTATAAACGCGTATAAACTGTAACGAGAAATCTAGTATTCGGATTAGTTTTGTGTTTAATTGAAACATGTGTTTCTGTGTGTGTGTGGGGGGTAGAAGGTCAAACTGAAGACTATCGCTCCCTTCCTCTCTCTACAAGAACAAATGCAGCCTTCAGCTAAAAATTTAGATGTCCGATTGAAGAAGATTTAGCGTATAAAGATATTTTCAACGTCAGTAAGCGGAAGAAAACATTTTTGTTTGTTTCCATCTTTTTGAAAAACATATGATTATTGAATAAGAACAAAATTAACTTTAAAAAGATTTACGGTTGTCGATCTTTGTTTAACATAAAATGATTGTTGCGTGTTGATTTTTTGATCGGTCATTAGCCAAACTAATTTCGTGTATAAACGCCAGTTGGCAATTTCAGACGGGGAACTATTTTATGTTAATTAAAAAAAAAAAAAATTACTTTTTTTTGTTGTTTTTTTTTGTTTTGTTTTTTGCTAATGAGTCACCATATTAGTCCAAACACCAATCGTAGATAAGAGTTAATGAGATGGATGGATTGTCAGTTAGACAATCAAAAATATAAGAGGATTGAAAATGATGGAGGGAATGAATACGATTTGATTACTTATGACAAGTATTTGTTGACATTGGATTTTAAGGCGACCGTCATGTAGTCTACAGGGAAGAAGTCTCATTGTAATGTATTCCACGGAAGGGAAGTTTTTGAAAAGAAACTGCTCGTGAAAATTCCGCCTGACGCTAGGCACACGGAGAAAATAACCAACTGAACACCGCTCTAAAAATTGAACGGCAAGATTTTTTTCACATTATAATCTGCGTTTAATTGATTCGTAATCCGAATTAAAAAGAAAACTTTAAATAAATAACTTTTTAACAAAATTTAATTTGAAACTTTTTTTTAATATACGTGAAAAAAGAGAAAAAGAAGAAATAGCAAAACTGAGAAAGAAAATAAGAACAGGCTGGGGAAAAAGAGACGGGAAAAAGAGAAAAGAGAAAAAGCAAATACCATTTAATAAAAGGAAGAAGGTTAGGCGATGAAAAGAAAAGAAATAAAAAGAAATAAAAAAGAAAAGAAAAAAAACCAAGACGTACATATAAAAACCACACACGCATGTAATGTATGTAAATGTATGTAGAAGGGGTTGAGGTGTGTTAGGGTTAGGGATACAAGATTGTATTAAACGAAAAGAATGTACACTGTCCTATTTAGCAAGATGATAGTGCAGCCACAGAGGTTGTTGAAATAAGAGGGGGTGGGGGTGGGGCGAGGTTGGAGTGACGATGACGGACGGGGCAGAGAGTGTCGAAGTAACCGTCTTAGAAACGCAGTCTGAAATCAACAGGGAATAAATACCATTTGATAGACGTTTGGCCAAATAACACACATGTTGTATAACTCGAGTTTTAAAGAACAAAGATAAATAATAAGAAACGGAGACGGGTCGAGAAAGAGAGAGGGAGAGACAGAGTGTGTGTGGGGAGGAGAGGGCTACTAGAAAGCAAAAAAGGCGAGTAAGGGGTTCGGGATGTTGTCGAGGGACGTAGGCGACGAGGACAAATTAATTTGTGACACACGTTGTGGGACAAGAGAGGCTTTTAGCCTTCGAGATTAACTACAAACGCTAGAAGATGTCGCCGTTCGTCTTTCTGTATCCCTTCCTCTTCCTTTCCCCTTTTCTCGTCCACCCTTAGACTTTTTAGATGCTCCTTTTGTGGACGCAAAAGTCAACCAAAGGTCTAAATGTAATTATCTCTTACTAAAGCCGTAATACCCATCCGCTGAACGAGTTCGTAGTTCTTCATTTTACCACACGGCGGCGTGGGCGTGTCCCAAAGGGGTTATATTTTTCTACTCTTTCTCTCTTATTTTAAACAAACTTTTTTGCTACACATGTGCATACATGATTTAGCGACAGCCTGATGTAAGGCTAATATTCGTCAGGCCAATTTCTTATAATGAAACTTATTTAATACGACTCTAATTTCTTTAGAAATCTCTCTTTCCGTTCTATTGATTTTATAACTTTAGACTATTAAGACATATTTAGAGTTGTATATTGAGAGTTCCAATCCTCTCATAGTACTCAATATCATTAACCTGTCAATCTATCAATCTCATTAACTATTATCCTCTAGTGTGTTTTTAGCCTTGATAAATAACGACTAATTAGTAAAAAAAACAACTTACCGTTCTCCTACCATGATTGACAATGGATAATCTCAGAATGGCTGCCTGCGCGATGATGAGTTCATGGTGAAACAAGTGTTGCGAAATCAGTAACCGCACTTCTGATACAGTATAAACAATGCTGTATCAGGAGAAGCGCGGGTAGAGATTGTTTAGGTGCTGAAGTCCAGTGGCAAAAATGCATTAAAAAAATGACCAGAAGTACTGCTGGGATAAGCGGTAAAGAACTAGTTTTATTTCGAAATTGGTCTTCATCTATAATAGTTGCCAAGAAAGACTGTATAATCCAGTCTGCCGTACAATTTCAATCATATCTAAAGGAATAAATAGATGCATATTTTTCCCAAAGAGGTGAATTTTACCGCCATTCACACTTTCAGACTTATGGCCGAACGCATTACCAAATAAATACAAAAGAATCAACTTACTTTACTTTAGTCATCAAACTTTAATTCAAAGCAGAAATAACTTAACATTCGGTCGTGTTAAAGACAAAATCTGTAAATCTATCATTAATCGCCCCTTTTCTTCCTAGGATTCTTATCAATGGGTCTGCTCTTGGGGAGAAATCGACTCTGAAGCTTCTTTCTTGGAGTTCATATATTAGATCCATTGCTCTTTCTGCTTCTCTATCGTTCCAAACACTTTCACACACCTGAGGCTATTCTCTATCTCTACAAATCCACAATCAGACCATGTATGGAGTACTGTTTTCATATTTGGGCTAGTGAATCTCTATCCTATTTGAGGGTTCTTGATAAGGTTCAAAAGCGTATCTGTAATTTGGTTGGTCCCACCCTTTCTTCTTCTCTGCCCCTCTCTCTCTCACAAACGTGATGTTGCTAGTCTCAGTATTTTCTATAAATACTATTATGGCATGTGTTCTTCAGAATTGTCTGATCTATTTCCCGCTTCCTTTATTCCAGCTCGTTTTACTCGTTGTCTAGTCTAATATATAAAGTTAAGACGATTTTCCTCTGTATCTTCTTGAAGAATAGAAAAATAACCACATGCATCACAGGCTACTAAACTCACCACTATATTACGCTTATTCACTCGACGTGTTTTAGTAAATTTGTTATTATTTTTCTCCAGCTAACACTAAATATTACTTTTGACCTACTATCTTCGACTCTCCTCAAAATCTACTCCATATAGGTGGTAGCAAAATCTTTTTCCCTTAACACTTGAATACTGACATCCACCCATCGACACCAGGAATTAATAAACAACGTCTACTTTTCACAAAATTGTCCGTTATTATTTCCTATTTGTCTGCAATTAATTTACTACATAATACAAAACATTACGCATACATTTAATGGATGCTTCTGCTAATTCCGCTGAATTTCGAGGATATCGGATAACGTTATTTCTATTTATTACGTATACATTTATAGTCATTCCGGTTTTTAGAGAATGCAATTAACGAACATAATTCTTTGCAGTATTTCATCTTTCAACATGACAGCTACAATTTCTTCAATGACTCGACTTCCGAATTAAGTCACTATACGCCAAGACACTCGACGGGATCAATAAAGTGTACATTTTCTGATTCTTACATCTTTCACGCGCATAATATCCAAAAATTGGAGAAAAAAACATCGATTTCTTACGGAAAATCGTACAATAACACGCATGCAAGCTACTGATAAGCTTCGTTTAAATCACCTATTTTTTCGTATATTTTATACTCGCTGTCGATACCAAAAGGTTACCCGCGTAGATCCAAGACCGAGAGATTTATAGTTCGATCCCAGTAATGTCACATACGTTTTTATTTAGTTTTTTTACATTGTTAAACTTCTGCGAGGGAGGCGGGAAAAGAGGAATATGGGCCGGATTTTTAATAATCAACGTTATTATCTAGTCATTTGAAAAGAAATCAATGCAATATGTAATACTTTAACTATTGTCAATATCATTTCGATGTGACCTATGTGCGTTCGATCGGATGTTGACAAAATTTAATTCATTATTTTCTATTTCTCCCGTGCAACACCGGTGGGGGAGTCCAGCTAATGGTCTCCGTCAATTCGCTGTTTTGATAACTCATTGTAATACAGCTTCCTATTCTAGTAGCTTCTTTCCAAGAACTGCGGGCTTGTGGAACTCTTTTTCTGCTTGCTGGTTTCCTCTTGCCTATACCCGTGGTGTTTTCGAAACAAATCCCAATAGGCATCTCCTGTCTTTGCGACAATTATCTTTCGTTCTTGTTAGCTCCTTACATAAAGTGGCTTCATGCCTTGTCTGTAGCGATTTTCATTATATATATATATTACTATCTCATGTATCCACATAAAATTGTATAAGGAGATATAATTTTTTATGT
>OY744524.1:41686198-41711198 GCA_963556195.1 Sepiola atlantica
AAAGTTTTAAACATAACAGTAAAACTTTAGGTGAAACTGATTTCTTTTTTATCCAAACGAGGTGGGATTTCATTATGTACCTTTTGACCTACTACAACTTTTGATGAAGTTGAGTCTTTGTAGATTATTAAATGTCGACCATTTTATGAGTTATAAGAAACCATTTTGGAGATAGAATTGTATTTTTTTGTACGTTATTTTAGGATCTATTTTGACTATTTGGCTACATTTGCCCAATATGTGATAAGATGTATTGAGTTTGCATGTAATATTTCATCGTCTTTACTAGATGCAAATTTACTGATAAAATATAATATCATGAAGCTGGGAATGTCCATAGTTCATCATAATAGTATCTGAAATGTTTTGATTCTTTTTTAATTCTAAGTGATCTTCAAAAGACTATTCATAAGCGTAAACGGTTTTGACGAATCCATTTGAATGCAACAAGTTCCGATGTTTATCAAAAATTACAAAGAATACGAAAGACTAGAGACAGAGTGGAAAAGAAAAGGAAACAATTCTCAAGTGAGGGATTTTTTGTTGTTGTTAAATGATAATATCATCGATGAATGTGGAGTAAAGAAAAATAGAACTAGCACAAACAGAGTGTCTGCTATCTGTGAATGAAGTCTTTGACAATTCAAGTAGGAACCAAGAGGGAATATGGCGAATATGTCAATGACTGCGATTGGAACATAAAAGGAACAACACGTCTTAGAAGACTGGAATGGTAAAGTTGTCTCAAGTCAACAGAAATAAAGATTACGATTAGAACTTTAATTTCCATCAGTCGATAAAATGATGCCATTTTCTTTATTCTGAAGCTTGCATATCTGCGTATATGTACGTACATGGAAAGACGTCCATATATATATATATATATATATATACATTTAAAAAATGGACGGATGACAAACAGGTTTATTTCGGGTATGTAACGAAAAATCAAATATATTTATATAGATTCCATCTTTTCTAGTACTCAACTTATTGTTTTGAGTTATCCGATGGGTTTTGATGTTAGAATTTGTTTTTAAATATTTTGCCCGATGGATTGAGTTCAGACGACCTGTCGAAATTGAGAGAAAAAAAAATTTACTTCATAAGTTGTCTTTTTCTATTGATTTCCATTTGATTTCTTTTCAGTATTTGTGGACTCCCACTGATGAGCCCTGGGATACGTTTTTTTCTCTCCCTCATGAAATTAACAAAGCATCTTTTTTGTTTTCTTTGAGCAAAACAGCTTTCTGGAGAGAATAATAAAACACTTTAGCCAAAAAGCCCGGATTTTAACTAGCTGTCCCTACACGTGTGACGGCCCCTATCAATACCTTAGATAAGTACTCCAAATAATGTGACAGAATCCCATGATGAGCCGCCAAATAATGTTACAAACACACGGGATGTACACTTTATGTTACGTGCCGTATTAATACCCGGAAAATATACATTAATGATTTATATTTTGTTGGAATTTGACTCGAAGGGAAGTTTCCCAAATTCTGTGATTATGTTTAACAGTGGAACACATGAGTGAGATAATTGACAACAGAAATACAGACACAAGTGAATAGTTAAAATGTAATACTATAACGCAATAAACACATAATTCAATGCAAAATGTTTCTTCTCAGGGAAATTGAACATAGTCCATAAAACTTAAACCACATTCATATTGTCAACAGTTTTAAAGCTCACTTATCTGTATACATATTTCTTATTCTGTCCAGAACATATCTTTTCTTTTCTAAATCATGTTTTTTTGTCTTTATTCTTGATATTTTCCTCACTAAATACTCTTTTTTCTGGCATCTTTTTTCACATTCTCGCGATACAAACTCCAAAATAGAACTCCTGAAATCATTTTTCTTTTTTAGCCCGATCTGTTCACGTTATAGCAATCCAAAACTCCAAACTCGACTGTCCATATACTTCGCGCTAAAATCCCAAAGTCGTCTGCTGTTCTTCCAGTTTCATTTTTCTTTTCTTTCTCTTCTCCTCCCCTTCATAGCATTAGACACTCGCCTTCTCTCCCTCTTACTCCAGTTAAGTTCTGCTTGGTGCGAGTAAAGAAAAAAAAGTAAGACGGCAGCTGATACAATAATCTTAGGCCACACCTCCTCGCCAACCCTTCTCCTCTCTCCCTCTCTTTGTCCGGTGACGTTGGGAAAGATAGAAAGAAGCAGACAGCCTAACGCGCTGTAATTCATCTTGCTTCCCTCTTCTCTAACTGTGGTAAGCTTGGTGACACGCGAGTGGGGGGTTTCTGTTTATTATTTTCTACCGATTTTTTAGTCTTGACTCTCTCTCTCTCTCTCTTGACTCCGTTTCAAACCCAATATTCTTTTTTATGAAATCATTACTTACGTGTTTAATCCGCTCAACACGCCATACACGGGTTTTCTCGCTCTGCAGTGAAGTCGTTTCAGTTTTCAATATTTATGTTTCTATATTTAGAACTTATAGAGAAGAATAAATAAAACTTTTATTGTAAACTACTCTTTCAATAAATGCTTATTCTCGACATTGTTTCATAACTGAAACGAAATCGAATCAAAAGAAGCATTACTGTTTTAATTTTTCTTGTTCTATTTAGTTTGTTTTTGCTTATTACCTTATTCCTATCTATACCTAAATACACACACTAACACACAGCCACACACACATATATATATATATATATATATATATAGGCGTATTCCTTCCTGTGCACATTTGAAAGTGCTTTCATCTCAAATTACTACTGAATCATTATTAAGGGAGTCAAGGTCGCTGATTAGTTTTAAAACAGTTATTTTTAGCTAATAATATTAGTTGATTCAATATAGTTTAGGGCGGAAGTATTTTGAAATCTGATCATTAGATGAGAGGGGGGCGACTGACAGAGTGTAAAGTGGACATAGAGAAGTAAAGAGGATAAAAAGAGAAAGAATAAGGGAGAAAAGGATGGCGACTTTGTAAAGAAAATCATCTTCGGTTTGATTTATCTGTTTCACGGCCTATTCACTCCATTTTGGTTTATTTAATGCAGAAAAACACCGTCCCAATTATAAACTAATAATTCCAATCGTCTAAATGTAATATGTGGTGATATTAAATAATGTGATAATTATTTATTTTTTCTATTAAACATGTGCTATATTAAAACTATATATCCTTTCTACTCTTGGCTAAGATCAAAGTGTAGTATCTGTTCCGATGGATCCTGCACCCCATAGACTGGTATTATCTTGGCCTTCGGGGCTTGATTTACGCCGGTCTATGGGTCTGTCCTGTGCAGTTCTAGGAGGTGCACCCTCCCAGGCTTCGCCTCCCCTCTTTGGGGAGGAGTAAGTTTATTGCTTACTGCCTGAGGCGCCCCTACCGGGGAATGCCAACGGGGCTGCCCAGGCAATTTTTAAATCCCACTTTCTCGACCCGACCTTGGGTCACATCTTACTTGTGGGAGTAAGATAAAAACTGGCCTTGTGCCTAACTCCTGGAGAGGAGTAAATCAATACTCATAGGTTGAGCTCACTGGTAATGGGATATATCGGTTTCCACATCGCGTAAAGCAATACTTTACTATAAAGAATAATAGCTGTCTGCACATTATATATTTATCTGGGTGGGTATTTTCTTTTATATCTCTTAATCTGTGACATATTCTCTTAAAGGTTTATTAACATTTTTAATTATTTTATTTATTTACTATGTGCTCCATTAATACGTTCTATTAAGTCAGACTTCCTTAAAATGTTAAACATGAGTCATCCTATATTAATTGAACATAGGCATATTCAAATTTCTACTTTTAGTTCAACCGTAGACATTTTTGGACTCATCGGACGGAGAATTAACTTTGGTGGTCACTATCAAAACATCGGCTGATTGTATGTTTAACCCTACCAGTTAAGTTTCCAGTGTTTCTATGAAACTGAAGGTACATATGAAAGATCAAACTGATATATAGTGTCCGTTAAAATAATGCATAATCTCTTGCGCAAGTAATTCGGCATTTTCGTTATTTCTCCTATAACACTGAATTACCCTATATATAACTTTTGTGAAAATACGAGTTTTTACTGTAATTCGACGATTTAAAAATAAAACCAACAACTGTATAACTAAATATTTAGAAATTCAAAAAGATTCCGAATCAGAATTTGTAATTATATCGGAATCGTGAATTTAGAACAGAATCGGTAATTGTATCGGAATTGGGAAAAATATTGGAATGGTCCCATCACTAATATATATATATATATATATATATGGCTTATGAGAACCATAAGCTCTAAACGACGCCGTACATAGGTAAAATATTTAAAAATAAAAATTATTAATAATCCCCTTTCAAGTAAAATTGAAAGTTGAGCACTGTCGAAAAGATTAAAAATAAACATTCACCCAAAAGCTTCAGTGCAATGCTCTGACTCTGTCGTTGAGTGCTACAGATTCAAGGTGTATATGTGAACCGGGTTCGCGCCCTATGACAGTCTAAGATTGTTATTTCCCTGCGCTGATGAGAGCCATAAGCTCGAAACGACGTCGTACGTAGGTAAAATAATACAAATAATTTAATATATATATATATATATATATATATATATATATATATATAACTGCACCATATTCTATCTGCACTACTATAATTATCGAAAATTCTTTTAGCATTATGGAGTAGGAGTAGGAGGAGGGGCACATACTCCTGGGTAACGCTGAAGATACCTGCTAATAGCTGCAACTTATTCTCTCTACAGCAATATTCATTACATGTTCTATTGAGATAAACCTTCCAACAACGAATTACTTAATCATGTCATTTCATACAATGACTTTCTTGACAAAAAAGTGATACATTGGTAAAAGAGAAATCATGCACAATACTAAATAAACGGACGGAGAGCACTTTTATGCATCAATGGTAAATTATAATTCATCGCGGGTAAAAGAAAATTATGAATAAAACATATTTTCCATACAAGCATTTATTTAAGAAAATCAGATATATTTTTTTAATTTTCTGCTCATGGAAGGCCCTAATGACATATAATTTTATCTTTCTCCTTCTCTCCTAAACAATAGCCAAGTCTAATAATACAAAACCAGCAGTGAAAATGGCACATACGTATATGCTCAATGTCCTATCATAGTTTTTTTCATTCATTACTTTTTGCTCTATTTTTCTCTTTGTTCCTTCTTCTGCTATCTTCTGGATACTGATTTTTGGGGTGTTTTTTTATCTAACACATTTAAAGACACCTGTCTTAGTTCCATGTATTCAAATTGATATTTTATATTCAATGCATATGACTTTATTGCCATTGCTGGTTTAGTGTGATAAATATGGAAAGAAAATGTGGTTATTTGAGTCACTGATAATTATAAAAGTTAAATATTCATAATTAAATAGTTGGCACTTCTTTAGTTTAGCTGTGAATTAGAAATCAATTTTAAACAGTTACATTAACTCCTAACCTAATCAACCGGAAGTAATTCAGACTTTGAATTTTTTATCCAAAAATTTATAATAACGACCTCAATCTGCGAGATATTGGTAATTTAACCAGCGAACCCTTCAAAACTATTGACTTTTTTGCAGGCGCGCAGACTGATTTCTTCCACCGCTGTTGAATATTCGTTTAATAAAATTTTACATTATTAAATAAAAAAAACACTGTTCGCTGTTATTATTGTTCGCTTTTTTTTATTGTTTTGGACAAAAAAAAATTTAAATTCTATATTACTTCCGGTTCATTGTCTGCCCCTGTTTTCAAAATTGAAAACAAATAAATTCTGATTCACAGCTTAACTAAAGTGCCAACTAGTTTTATTTAAAACTGATATCTGGGATTTTTAAAGATCCGTTTAGAGTATATAAATATCTCCTTTGCATGGAAATCTTTTTTATGCATAAATTTAATTACATGCTTTGTAGAGAATTTTGTGAAAAATTGATGAAACAACTTTGAGAAAATCAGAAGAAAAAACAGGGAAACGAACAAAAGAAGAAACGGAGTGTAACAAAAACCTAGGTTGGTTTCAATTAAAACTTGCGACCAATAATTCAAATTAGTCAGAGTTTATATCTATTTCTGATTGCCAACAATTGTATTTCAACTAAAAAAAAAAGCCGAAGAAAAATCAATTCATAGATACGGTGAAGGGGCGATAGATAAGTAAATTCTTTTTCTTTTTTGTTTTTTTTTTAAACATTTCAGAAAAGTATATTAAAAAATCAAAAAGATTCGTTAATTTCATGAGAATTTCGTCAACTATTTATTTGTTCATGTGATTGTAGAATGTAAATCTACTTTTCTTTTCCAATTGGATTATGAATTAAACTTAGTGTATCATTTCTAATGTGTGTCTGCCATTATGTATATCTATTTATTGAAGTCTATTTATCTATCTCGGTATATTCACATTTCTCTACCCATTTCTCACTATTCATATCTGTCTATTCAACCTCTCTCTCTCTCTCTCTCTCTCTCTCTCTATTCATACGCATCTACCTATATCTCTCTCATACTCACTATTCACATCTGTCTACTCATCTCTCTTTATTCACCCCCTCTCTCTCTCTCTCTTTACTTATGTCTACTCAGTCTCTCTCTCTCTCTCTCTCTCTGTTTATATCTGTCTACCCATTTCTCTCTCTATTCACATCTGGTTCGTCGATTAAGTCAATAAAATAATAGACTATCAAATATAACCTCTAAACATCTAAGAAAAAAAGAGAAATTAGCTGATTCGACACATTGTCCCAATCTATATTTCATGAGACAAAAATCATTGGAAATATTACGATAGGGTAGAATAAATAAAAAAAAAAAAAAATTTTTTTTTTTTTAAATGTGAAACTTTTCTCCACACAAACCTCAAATCGGCATCTGACAGATTCACACATGGTTTTATTCATATAGTCATGAATAGAAAATAGTTTCCACAAATATTTCAAAGCAAACAATAAAATAAAAGTTCAAGGCTAAGACATATTTAATTAAACATTTTTTTCTTATTAATTTGAAGCTAAATTCCTTCAGAGGCATACAATCAAATCTTTTTACTTTCCAAAAGATATCGTCCATTGGCATCGCTTTTTGTTGTTGCTTTTCGTAAATATTTCCTCCAATCTAATTATCTTATGTCCATCAAATAAGAAATTCTAATTCCCAAATTATTAAAGTATCATAAGGTAATAAAGTCTAAAATAAGAAGAAAACTTCTGGCAAAAAGATATAAAAAATTATTTGTAACAAATAGCAAACAATAGGGAACTCTTCAAATGGGGGAGAGGGGGAGACAGGAAAATGGAATTAAACTTTTTCCTTCTTTCTTTCTCGTTCTACAATTTACTGACTAGATTCAGTGGAATGTAAAATTAAAAACTTTAATTGGTTTTACAAATCTCATTTAATGACACGGTAAGAAACCGGTCATGCCACCGCCGAATCAATTTGTCAAAATTATTTCCCTCTTTCCCAATAAAGTCAATAAGCATTCTTCATTAGTTTTACTCTTTTTTTTTCAGTCATTTTTCTTTCTTAAAGATTATCTACATTTAATTGTTCTATTTTATCCATGAATATTTCTATCACATTTATATATATCAGGGATATGAGTGGCCAATGGCAAAAAAAAAAAAAAGCTGAAATTTCCGATTTTTTTTAGTGCATGCCCCTCCCCTTCAATCCCCCTCTCTTCGCTCGTGAAATTTAACATAAAATGATGTGAACATTCCAGGCTATTCTAGGCAGTTAACCAGAAAAAAATGATGTGCCATTTTTTTTTTTTTTTTTTTTTTTTTTTGGGGGGGGGGGGATATTAAAAAATTAGTAAAAAAAAAAACTTACCCTACCACTTACTCGAGTTTCGAATGTTAACCCCTTACTACATAAAAAAATCATTTCCTTAAGTCTGAATGGCCAGCCCAATCCATAAAAAAACTTCCTTAACCCTACAACCAACCCTAAGTTCGAGTGACAACCCCATAACTCCTGTAACTCTATTACTAACCTTAAGTTCGAGCACAAGCCCCCAAACAAACAAAACATCGCAAAACCACATACAATCGCCTAAAAATATTTGCAGATAATTTATCTCTCATAGCAAAACACAAATGGTTAACTGCTTTAAAACGCTATAATGACCGGGAATGAGGAATCATTTTACGTTAAATTCATATGCGAAATCTCTCACACTAAAGTCTGAAATTGTTTTTTTTCTTCTTTCCGACAAGTTTTTCAGGGTGTTCCAACATAATCGCTTTAAAAAAGTAGAATCTCATTTTATTTATTTTGTGGGGGAGGAGGTGATTTAACGAAAGGTGTTGATATACAATACTATTTTTTTTCATACTGAAAGTATCAACTGATATATTTCAACTTTATTTTTTCTTTTAATTTCGTTAAATTAATATTTTGTGTAAAAAGAATATTCAAATATTGTTTTTGTGTGTAATGAAATTTGAAAACAGTAAAAATATGTTTAATCCAAGAAATGAATAACAAACCAAAAAAATGCCTTTAGGAAGAGAAAGACCCCAAGTGTGTATGTGGAGGAAGGGGACAAAAACTTTTAATTAAACAAAAATCGTTGACCTACGATACGCATCGTTTGCTAGAGGCAAATAGAGAGAGAGAGAGAGAGAGAGAGAGAGAGAGAGGGGGAGAGAGAGAGAGAGAGAGAGAGAGAGAGAGAGAGAGACAGACAGACAGACAGACAGACAATCCAGCCAAATGACAATGTCGTAACACACTATCAATTCGGCGAAAGTCGGTCTTAATAAAAAATACAAATTAAAAAAAAGTAGCAGATTAAAGCGGCATTCCGCTTCTTCTGAAGTACAAAAAAGCGTTGTTGCGCTAAAAAGCGCAGAACTCTCATCCCTGATATATGCTAGGATACCCGTGTCGCCGAATACAACAATTTTGCACCACTTTTATGTCCCCTTACGAATATAAAATCAAGATATAATTATACTAAATCTGATGTCTAGAATTCTTATTTCAATTTTGATCAAACTCCATTATATGATTTTCATTCTAGAACATGTGGAAAATTTAAAGCTCAGGCTTAAGGGGTATTCATAAGAAATTGAAATTCAGGAAATCTTTCTTAATTAGTGTCTAATTGCTACAGATAAAATTCAAAGGACATCTGAAATACTTGAATTTATGACCTCTAAAACCCTTGAAAATACTTCAAAGATACTTAAATTTGAAAAATAATTATTAATTGATGTCTAATATTTATTGTTTAACTTTCATCAAAGTTGGAGGTATATGCATTTTGACGAGCGCTTCCACCTTCTCTTTACCCCTTTTGCATAAAACAAATGAAACTAAATATAGCCAACATTTGGATCCGTTACGCCTAAGGGCTGTGTTCCAAAATTCATAATGATCGATTTATTCATTTAGGAGTGAACCTTCTACACACAAAAATATAAACATACTTAACTTTATAAAAATAGATATAAATTTATTTCATTTAGTTTTCTCCTCAATGAAGATCCATTCAAATCTTTTTCTTTCTGGTTAAACACAGGAAAACATTAGTTTGTTATTTATTAAGAATAAAGTCGTAGATAAAAAGAAAAATTGTTGATATTCACAAGAATTTAAATCAGATTTTAAAATCATTATATTTTTTGTCATCTTAGTAATAAAAATGGCAGAAATTCATATTCTATTGAATTTATAATGCTGAAAAATTTTTTTTTTATTGATTCAACGCTCATAAATGCAGAATATTCGATATCATGGATTATATCTGACATTATTTTCATATGCATATATATCATTTTTATACTCATCTAATATATATATATATATATATATATATATATATATATATATATATATATATATATATATATATATATATATACATATTGTGTTGTTTTTCGTAGGGCACCTACGAGAACTTTTTTTATGAAGATGCTCTTTTGTTTTAGAAAGTTTTATGGTTACTATAATAACTTAAAATAAACATTGCTTTGAAACAGCTGTAAACAACTATAATACCTTGATTTAGAACTTGATATGAAAAATGATTTAAAACGTCAACATATATACATATATATATATATATATATATATATATATATATATATATATATATATATATGGATAGACATGTGTATAAAGGTATTAAAATGTATACAACGTCTATGCGCATGAAAAATTGTAACGACATACCTATACGTATGACGATACATATAAAAGGAAGGTGACATTTTCTTGGATGATTTGACGTGTTTATTTACATGCCTCAAATTGTTATCCCCATTGTCGTTATTATATTAATAACGTTTCAGCCGCTGTAGTCTAATACACTCTTGTTAAGGACATTTTATAACTTTCAATAAATGAATAGTGTTCACTTCAAAATGCCCGGGTGCTCATAGCAAACGAGAAAACGTGTTTGAAGAAGTATGGAGAATACAGCAACCCAAACTTTATGAATATGACATGCGACAATATAATATTTCGCAGCTAAAAATAATTCACTCGCATTTGAAAGAAAAAGTTTTTTGTAATCTTTTGATTTGATAACTAAACCACAAAGAAACATTGCAAATAGCAGCAAGACATTAGTTTACATCGATAGTCTCATGAAATTAGTTCATTGATTATTGCTGCTTCCAATCAATTATATTGATCGGTAAATTGGAGTAAACTTCTTGACTTATTGGTAATTAAAGAAATAAAATGAGGGAAACTTTGTGTCTTACAGAGACTCGTTCTTTCTCCAACAGATTTATACATTTATATATGTGAGGATAAAATGCACGATATATCATCTTTTTTTTCCTATGTTTCGCCGTTATTCAATACATTCACTTTTCTGAAGACGTTCGTTGATCCGAACGAAACCGGTAAATTTCTCGTTTTTTGTGATTTATTTCTGTATTTAATTTGTTTTTCCTTTTGACTTTTTCACACGCACAATATATACATATATATATATATATATATATATATATATGTTTGGTTAAACATTAGCAACAGCTTCTGTTTATTTATTTTTTTATTCGTTTTTTCGATTCGTCGCACGACCGATTTGGTATTGTCGGCCATGTTGTGTAAAAAATCGCCATATTTTCGCGAACGTTTTCGACCGACATCAGTCATCTTCAGGCGGATGAATGAGTATGCAAAAATAAAAAAATTGGTGAATTCATATTGTAGTATTCGTCTCCCCATAATAAAAGCGTTGTTTATTCAAGTAAATAAACCTAGTATAAACCATGCTCGGTATGAGGGGGGCGAAGGTATGTTGAAGCGTTGTTGAAGTGGTATTCAAATGTTTTTAAAAACGTCTTCTTAATGAATTCACCAATTTTTTATTTTTACATACTCATTCATTCGCCTGAAGATGACCGATGTCGGTCGAAAACGTTCGCGAAAATATGGCGATTTTTTTATAGGAAATTATAGGTCTTATGTATTTTGTTTGTTTACATATTTTCCACGCTACCAATAAGTTTAGTCAACTTTATAGAATTTTGCTTACGCTAAGTGGAAACCGCTAATTCCTATACCAGAGAACTCATGTTTATTTCTCTCTCTCATATATATATATATATATATATATATATATATATATATATATATATATATATATATATATATATATATATATATATATATATATATAACTGTTGAGCGTAACGGGTGTTGCTAGGGAGGCAGTAGAGTAATTATATTTTTTTTATTTGCTTGTACACTGTAAAGCTTAAGGAAGTAAGCTCCTATTGTTTTCTTAAATTTAAAATGAGTTCTTTCTCTTGCTGTTTTTTTTTCAGGTGATTATTTAAGAATGTTTTTATATATATATTTTTTTTATCTGGGCCGTACTAAGTAAGTTTTTTAAGTAGATTGTAGCTAAGCATGCTCTCATATTACCAATAACATCGTACAACAATAAAAATGAAAATTGGCCAGTCAGGAAAAAAAAAATGGTTTGTCAGCTTAAATGCTATTAGGATCTGATTTTGAAAATCCGACAAGTCAAGAGAGAGAGAGAGAGAGAGAGAGAGAGAGAGAGAAAGAGAGAAATAGTTCTTAAAATATTACCAGTTATTTGTATAACTAATTTAGTATCGAGCACTTTTTGAATGGATATATACCGATTTATTACATGGTAATACGCCTACTCTCCTCTCTCTCTCACATTATATATACATATACATACATTATATATATATATATAAAATATGAAACTAAAAGTATACTTTTAGAGGATAGAACCTATAGTGAAATTGTTTAAGCTCAATATACGAGATAGAGCAATTATAAATATAAATTAAAAAAGAGAGATAAAGATGTACAAATGACAATCTATTTCAACTTCGACTGTTCAATGCAAGGTGTACTAGATAAAAACATGTTTAATTTTCTTTCCTTAAGCCAAGGCTTTTCAAAGATTAAAAAAGAAAAAGAAACATGTTTTTATCGAGTACACCTTGCATTGAACAATCGAAGTTGAAATAGATTTGTCATTCGTACATCTTTATCTCTCTTCCTTCATTTATATATATGTGTATATATATAATGTGTGTATGTGTATATATATATATATATATATATAGTACGAAATAATGGAGAGAAAATCTATAAAATTGCTTAAATTTTACAAAAGATATTTAATGAAACAAAAAGCAACAGAAAAAAAGACAGCTTGAATTTTGCAAGCTTTCAAAATTAAATTTCGGTGAAGGTGTGTGTCTGCATCTGTGTGCGTGTTTCCAAGCACTTGTTGGAAAATAAAAGGAAATTATTACAATGAATGAAAAGAGAGGAAATAAATAAATTTCCAGAATATGGACATAGAGATATGAAAAGGTAATGATTTTGATAAAATTGAATAAAAGCCCATGGGAAAAAAATAAAAACCAAACTGGATCCCTAAAAAAAAAAGAAAATAGACAAAATAAGGAAAATAAAATTTCAAAATTAAATGACAGTAGTTTTAATAATAATTTCAGGATATATCGACAATAATAATAATAGTGTATATATATATATATATATATATATATATATATATATATGTGTGTGTGTGTGTGTGTGTGAGAGAGAGAGAAAAAGAAATAATGATTCTGACACTATTAATAAAAATAAAAGGAAGAAGACGTGTTCGCAAAGAATGGTGAATAATAATAAAGAAAACGTCTAAGTGAGAAAATAAATGGAATTATAATATTCATTCTGGGATATCTCAAGTAACAAAATCAACTAGCATGAAATCAGGTGTGTTACACCTGAGTGAATTCTATTTAATACAAAGACATGTTTTCGAACGCAAGTACAGGCAAGACTTAAAAAGAAATACAGATATAAAGTCGAGGAAAACATGTTGTTTTATTTTAAATCAATAAAAATGAAAATAAAAACACACGATAAGATTCAATGCTGTGAAATTCAAGTAAATGTTACAACAAAAAAGAAAAGAAAAAGATATAATAATAAAGAGAAATTATTGAAAATGGAAAACAGAATTTTAGGCTCTTAAAGTAGAGAAAGAAATATTTATTTTGTCAATTTCGCCAATACACGATTCTGCTCATAAATAAATATTTCTTTTTTTAAATTAATTTTTAAAAAAGTTTTAAGAAACTTTTTTTTTTTTTTAAATATCCTCCTCACCCCCAAAATGCATTTTGTGTTTTAAATGTTATTTGACCCCACCCTATTTCTGTCAGGTGCCCGGAAAATTCGGCAACGGAAAATTCGGCAATTTTGGTAAAGTAGGAAAATTCGGCAATTATGGAATAAATATCGACTGAAAAAAGATTTTAGAACCGTTCTTGCGGGGGATATAGTTGTAAATACGAGCCCCCCCCACACACACACCGATAAAGAACACTTCTCGTATTATCTTTTTGGTACTTGTGCAGTTTACGGAACGGGCTATCTTTTAGATAAGATTTTCAAGTTAAATTCAATTTTTACGATATCTTTTGTTTATTAAATTGTTAAGTAAAAGTACAGAATAGTTCGTAATTAATTTACGAGATTAAATCCATCATAATGCATTTAGGTTTGGATCGGGCTATTTTTGGGGGTTTCTTCGTAAACAAGTCAGCCATTTTAATATTTTGTTAATAATTAAAAAAAATATCAATTGCTTCGTGGCTGTTCGAAATTTGAAAGGAAATTTGTTTTTCTTGTCATAAATAAATTTCTAAATAAAATAAATTTCAAAATTCTTTTTTTGTAACTGTAATTCAGTGTTTTAATCTCGGCCGGAGAGAGGATATGTTGAAAATCGGCCGCCTGTCGCGTCATTTTTTTTACTGCAAAATTGGTAAATCACTGTAAGATAAAGTGGTTAATTCGTCGTTTCACAACCAAAATGGCGGACAATGAATCGACTGTATTTTATTTGAAAGAAAAAATTTTTTAAGTAGTAAATAAACTTTTTAGTTAAAACTATATTTAGGCAAGATGGTCAGCAGAGATTAAACAACTGAATTACAGTTACAAAAAAGTAACTTATAAATTTATTTCATGACAAGAAACACAATTTTGCTTTTCTAAATACATGATTTTCTAAACATTTTAAAGCCAGTTTAAATGACTTTCTATTCAGTAGTTTAAATACTTCCAAATTCCTTTCAAATTTCGAAGAGACGCGAAGTAATTGATATTTTTTTCAATTAGTAACAAAATATTAAAATGGCTGACTAGTTTACGAAGACACCTAAATGTATTATGATGGATTTAATCTCGTAACTTAATTACGAACAGGGTTGAAATAACATTATTTAGAAAGCCATTCTTAACAGTGAGAGAGAGTGGGCTTTATTAACTATTCTGTACTTTCACCTAACAATTTAATAAACAAAAGATATCGTACAAATTGAATTTAACTTGAAAATCTTATCTAAAAAATAGCCCGATCCGTAAACTGCACAAGTACCAAAAAGATAATACAAGAAGAGGTCTTTATTAGAGGGGAGGGTAGCCTCGTACTTACAACTATACCCCCCACAAGAAAAGTTCTAAAATCTATTTTCAGTCGATATTTATTCCATAATTGCCGAATTTTCCTACTTTGCCAAAATTGCCGAATTTTCCGTTGCCGAATCTTTCTAAATTCTTCTGCCAAGGAGAGATTTGTTGGCACGGGGGATAATTGCTGTTTTTTTTTTGTTTTTTTTTTCAATTTTAGAATAGGGGCACCGTTGAAATATCTGACATATTTCGCTTGATTTTGCACACATTGTGGTTAATATTAAGTTTAGGGGAATCCTAAAAAAATATAACTCGGCACTATTTCAAAACACATTATTGTATAAAACCATTATATTTAATGTTTTTCTTGACAAAAATTACGTGTCATAAAAAGCTGTTTGAGAGATCCTGAGAAACCATCTTTGCAATATGGGTTTGTCTTCTTTACATGATTACTGATGCATTATGGTTGAATATACAATTTATTTATTTTGGGCTTTGTCTCGAAATGGACATATTTCGCACACATTTGGGATAAAAATTGATTGTTGTTCTTAAATTGTATTTTTAGTCCAGAAATCAAATTGCAATTTACTTTAAAGTGTATTTTACTTGACTTTTGGCGAAAAAATATTCGACCATAATGCATCAGTAAACATCTAAATAAGACACAGTCATGGTGAAAAATGACCTCTCACCGTCAGTCAAACAACGATATTATTTTTTTACACTCATATTACAGATTTTTTGGTTAAAACATTAAACATTATAGTTTTGTTAAGTATCGAGGGTCGTGTTCCCCCGATTATAAACGTGTTCGTTAAACCAAGCAATTGTTGCATGCAAAGACGGAGTAATAATTAATAAACAAAAATGAAGTAGTTCAAATAACGTTTATTGAACGTGTGTGTACATGGAATGATGAAGTGTGTGATGTATGCATGTGTGTCGATGGAAAAACAGTTCTTGAAAAGGTATAAGAAGAAATGAGTCCGGCGTAGGAAAAGTCTTTGAAAGCCGTAACACAAAGAAAACGAGTTGAGAACTCTTACCGTTGTTTGCCCACGTGTGTTGGTAGTTGTTATGCTGGTTGAGAAGAAAAGCGTGAGACGAAACGTTAGTGTATTAGCGTCGTTCTGCCGACCAGAGAAGAGTGAAACGGAACGCTAGTGTCAGCGTCTGCCTGCCGAGGCAGGTCGGTGGAAAAGAGAGGGATTTTCCGTTTTGCACCGGCTCTTATAGTCCGAAGGGCAGATAACTCTGGTGTCGCTTTACGGCGCCACCTGTCGGTGAAAAAGCGCCACCTACCGGCAAACCGGTGTAGTTATGTTTTGAAAGGAGGAGGTAACTGCTACAAGGACTCCCCCCCAGATTGAAAAATATGAAAATATTATTCAATATGTACAGTTGTAGATGAGAAGCATTCTTTGTGGGTATGTCTGTTTTGCTGTTGAAGATTAGAAAAAGTAGTGTGCACGCTACTTATTTCTGTTTCTGCATCTGTATTGAATGATTGATCGCAAGTGCGTCTGTGGAATTGAGTGTTTGTAACGCATGTGGATCTGCGTGTTGTTTGGGTCTGCATCAAGTTTGAGTGCAAGTGAGTTTGCGGTCAAAAAATGTTGAGTGCAAGGTAATTTGCACTTGTTGGTGGCGTTGTTCATGTTGATTAGTCTGCGTGATGCGGAGCTGATGAACGAACGTTGAATTGTCAGTGTTGTCCGGGAATGTTTGGTGCTTGGGTCTGCGCGGTTGTTGATGAGTGAGCACAAGTGAATCTGTGCGGTATTGATGAGTGAGCACAAGTGAGTCTGTGCAATTGTTGATGAATGAGCACAAGTGAGTCTGTGCAGTTGTTGATGAATGAGCACAAGTGAATCTGTGCAGTTGTTGATGAATGAGCACAAGTGAATCTGTGCAGTTGTTGATGAATGAGCACAAGTGAATCTGTGCAGTTGTTGATGAATGAGCACAAGTGAATCTGTGCAGTTGTTGATGGATGAGCACAAGTGAGTCTGTGCAGGTGTTGATGAATAAGCACAAGTGGGTCTGTGCAATTGATTGATGAATGAGCACAAGTGAGTCTGTGCAATTGTTGATGAATGAGCACAAGTGAGTCTGTGCAATTGTTGATGAATGAGCACAAGTGAGTCTGTGCAATTGTTGATGAATGAGCACAAGTGAGTCTGTGCAATTGTTGATGTATGAGCACAAGTGAATCTGTGCAGTGTTGATGAATGAGCACAAGTGAGTCTGTGCAGTTGTTGATGTTGTTCATGTTAATTAGTCCGTGTTGTGGAGCTGATGAACAAACATCTAGTTGTTGAGATTGGTGGTACACTATGGTCAAAATCAGATGCACAAATGTCTGCAAGTGAGTTAGCAGGTCCAGGTACAAGTGGGTCTGTACTGGTGTTGGTGCGCGTCGTTCGAGTTGATGTGTCCCCAGTTGATCAACGAACGTCCAGTTGTTGAGTATTTAGTCGTGCTTGTGCAGTTGTACTCATTTTGAACTGGTGTGATTTCTTCCATAGTGTCGTCAGTGATGTCCGGAGATGTTTGATGAATGTCCGGGAAGAGTTGGTTGTTCAAGTTGATGGGTCCTCCTGTTGATCAATGAACGTCCAGTTGCTGAAGAGGGTTGGTAGCCCTTGAAGGGTGATGTTGGTGCTTGCTGAGCCTGACTTTTTACAACCAGTATTAAGTCATGAGGCTTGGTGATGTTCGACATCGTGTGTTGTCTGTTTTCTTTTCTTTTATATATATATTTCCAACACGTGGGTAGAAAGGAAAAAGAAAAAAAAAAAAAATGGAGTCGTAATTTTTTTCACACGAGGAATGATGTTTTTTTGTTTTCGTTTTAGTTTGTTTGAATGTTAGTTTCCACGTAGAGAAAGAATGGTGGCTTCTCTTTCCTTTGTTGTTGAAAAGAAAGAAAAAAAAAATTCGTATTTTCTTTTCCTTTTTTTTTTTGTTGTTTGAATTTTAATTTCCACGTCGTCCGAGGGATAAAAATGACGTTTTTTTTTTTTTTTTTAATTTTTTTATCAACACGTGGTCCGGAAAAAAGATGGCGGCAATTTAAAAATTTTTTTATCAACATGTGGTCACGAAAAAGATGGGCAGCGTGAGCGTTTGTTTTCTTTTGTTTTCTTTTTATCCCCACGTGTTCAAAACAAAGGAAGTGGCGTCTTGTAAGGTCCTTTTGTTCGTCGAAAAAGAAGAAAAAAAAGGGTTGGCAAAAGTTTGTCTTTTTCTTTGTATATATTTTTCCGACATGTGGAGAAAGAGAAGAAAAAATGAAATTGTAATTTGTTTTATACTCGGGAAGAGCCGAGAAATGTTTGTCTTTCTTTGTTTGGGTATTTCCGCGTGGCCAGGAAAAATAGAGACGGTGGCTTCTTTTTTTTTGTTTGTTTGTATATTTCTACCACGTGGGTAGAAAAAACAAGGAAAAAGATGGATGCGTAATTCGTTTCACCACGAAAGAAAAAAACGAGAAATGTTGTTTTTTTTTTTTTGTTTTTTTGTTTGTTCTAGTACGAAATTAATTACTTCGTCAGATACAACAAAGCTTGCACGTCGGGTCACCAATTGTTAGGATCGAGGGTCGTGTTCCCCCGATTATAAACGTGTTCGTTAAACCAAGCAATTGTTGCATGCAAAGACGGAGTAATAATTAATAAACAAAAATGAAGTAGTTCAAATAACGTTTATTGAACGTGTGTGTACATGGAATGATGAAGTGTGTGATGTATGCATGTGTGTCGATGGAAAAACAGTTCTTGAAAAGGTATAAGAAGAAATGAGTCCGGCGTAGGAAAAGTCTTTGAAAGCCGTAACACAAAGAAAACGAGTTGAGAACTCTTACCGTTGTTTGCCCACGTGTGTTGGTAGTTGTTATGCTGGTTGAGAAGAAAAGCGTGAGACGAAACGTTAGTGTATTAGCGTCGTTCTGCCGACCAGAGAAGAGTGAAACGGAACGCTAGTGTCAGCGTCTGCCTGCCGAGGCAGGTCGGTGGAAAAGAGAGGGATTTTCCGTTTTGCACCGGCTCTTATAGTCCGAAGGGCAGATAACTCTGGTGTCGCTTTACGGCGCCACCTGTCGGTGAAAAAGCGCCACCTACCGGCAAACCGGTGTAGTTATGTTTTGAAAGGAGGAGGTAACTGCTACAGTTTTATTCAATAATAAGGTGTTTTGCAATAGTGTCGAGGGACATTTTTTTAGGATTCCCCTAAAGTTAATATTACCGTAAAACTGATCGTTGGTCTGAAATTGTATTTTTAGTCATGGAATAAACTTGTAATTTTTTAAAGTGCTGAAAATTTGATTCAATGTGTCAATCGCTTGGAAACAGTTGTTGTTTTATGATGATTTTCTAAAAAAAAATGTGAACACTCAAAAAACAACTTTTTACGGAATTTAACAAATTTGAAAGCGAACGTGACTAGTCGATAATTTAATGATAAAAAATGTCCACCAGCGATACAAACTTTAAATTGATAGAATTGAAAAAGCAAATTACCATTTTATTTCAAGACTAAAAGTACAATTTACAATTTTCAGTACTATATCTATCCGGTGTTACCCGGGAGTATTTTTACTTTCATTTTTGTTTCACTCTTTCAGACCCGTCTCCATCTTTGCCTTTTCTTTCGATTAATTTCTAATCAGAAAATACTTACATTTTTGGAAAGATAATTCAATTAAGTAATATATGCCATTAAAATAAATAAATAAATCATTTTTGACAATAAAATCGATCGGACTTCTTACGAAATGTTGAAATGTAAGTCTCACACATGCTTTCGTGTTTGTTTTATTGACAAAATAGACATTGTATGAAATAATATATTTTTTAAACAACTGTTGCCCTCCACTGTTTTATGATTGGCTTACTTACGTTATCATTTGGTCATTCACTGATATTGGGCAATCATGCAGTATAGTTAACAGTCGAGTAATCGAAAACAAATAAAATATACAACAAATAACCTTTACCAAACGCATTAAAGTTAATTTTCTACCGACCTGTATAATTTTAAAGCTCTAAAACTGTTTTTAAATTGTTTTTTTTTATTTCAATATGAGATTTCGTCGATATCTGTTTGTTTTGTTTTTTTCGGATACAGTCTGGATCAAATCTGGCCGATCCATCTGTTGTTGGGTGTTTCATCCCTTAAAAATAGTTAAAAAAAAAATAACTTACCTTACCACTTATCATAAGTGCGACTGACAAGCCCCCCTCCCCCAACCGAACTTAGGGTTAGTGGTAGGGTAAGCCTATTTAAAAAAATATAATTTAAGCTTGAAATTAGTAGCCATCTCCAAACAAAATCGAGCGCCATCTTTGATTGACTCGTGTTCGGCCAAGTCAAAATAACGATAACACATTTAGAGATAATAAATCTTACAATCAGTGTCCACAGTTTAAAATTATACAGATGTGTAGAAAATTTAATTTTAATGCGTTTGGTAAAGTTATTCGTAATCATTACTATTACCGACATATATTATTTTAAAAGAAAATACCGTTGGGAAATTAGTGAAAAACAATTTATTTTGCTTTACCTACTCATTTCTGACATATTTGCGTAAATATATATATATATATATATATATATATATATATATATATATATATATATATATATATATATATATAATAGAAGTTATAAGCATGTTATGTTCCGTAGATATCCGATATGGGGGCAGTAGCCATCTGTATTTACGTTACTAACTGACTAAGCAGGTCCAATATTTATGGAACTTTACAGGCCATTTAACTTCTATTAAATATTAAATATTTATTTTTAACGCAAATAGATCACGAATGAGTAGGTAAAACAAAATAAATTGCGTTTGACTGATTTTTCAACGGTAATAGTGATGTTTACCAAATTATTTCTTGTATATTTTATTTGTTTTCGATTTCTCTGTTGTTAAATATACCGCATTATTGCCTAATATTGTTTAAAATTCTAACATACTGCTAAAAAGATAATTTTAAATGCTACATTTGAACGGGAATTGCCACAGACAGACGATATCTGGTCTGACAATTTTATTATATGTGGGGGGGGGGGGGAGAAGAAAGAAAACGGAAATAAATGAGATTTTACAATAGACCCTATTCTGTAATTAAACCTATTTAAAAAAAAAAAAGGAAAATAAATTCTCTTGTATTTTGCTCATTTTTGCATCGATTTGTATTTTTTACTATTTCTTTATTTCTCTTCACCAAAATTTTTTCATGTTTTTATGTAAATTTGGTATTTTGTGTGTGTAGTTTAAGTTTTATGTATACCCCCACACACATACAGGCAGGGAATGAAACAAGGTAGGGTTTTTCAGTAGCCCTATCCCCAATTGGAAAACGCCAGAAGAGGCGAGACAGATAAATATCAAGTGAAATATAACATGTATATGCTTTTGTTTCGTTTTTTTTAAATTTAATAATTCATTTTTCTTTTAATTAAAAGAAAAACATAATCTATCTTTTATTTGACACAATTTCTCTCTCTCTCTCTCTCTCTCTCTCTCTCCCTTCCCCTCTCTATCACGCAACTTGTTCAATATAAAAGAAAAACTTCGCAGCAGCTGACTGACTGTTTGACCTAATCTCAGTGTTATTTTTTGGAATAACTACTAGTTACGAATGAAGGAAAGTAATTTTCAAGCCCCCCCCTCCACCCCACGCACTTATTTGGTCCATGGTGACCCTAAGAAAATGAATGTTACATTATTTTCTTTTTATAATAACCAGGCTCGGGACCATACGGAATCCGATCGTGTTAGGTTTGTAAGTGTATCTTTGGTAGTTTCTGCGTTTTAGATGGACACACAGACAGACAGAAATACGTTTTTCTTTTATATAATAAATTATTATCAGTTTTAGCTTTTTTCTATATTTTTTATTTTACCTCTTTTTCTGTTTTTTTCTCTTTTCTATTTTTTTGCTTTCTTTTGTGAAAAATGTTTTTACTTATTTTGTTATATTACTGTTAAAATATGGCTTCATTGAGTCTCATTAAGGCATAGGTAAATAATTGTTTGAAACTAGCATCTGTATGTTCTACTCCTCATGCCCAAAAGTGGTGTGTTTTTTTAATTTTTATTCTAAAAGTCTAGATTAAAATCTATACCGAGTGAAATTCCTGTCGTATCTGTTATGTGCATTCCAATATTATTACGCTTCGGATTTCCCTCGAGCTACGAGAAAAATAGCAAAATGTGTTTATTTAATCTTATACAAGGAAGTTTTTTTTATAATAAGTATTGTGTTTTCGTTTAAAATAACATTAAAAGGGTTGATATGCAAAACAGATTAACGGAAACCTAGATTTAAAATAGTGCATGGTGCTTTGAAGAGATTTGGTGTCTCTTGACTTCCGATAGAAAATAAGGTACGAATTCCAACATGGTTGACATACAAAACTTTACGAAAAAAGAAAATATTTCGAATTAGACGTTATTTCACAAAAATAAATGTAAATAAACGTTATAAAAATATTTTTTTGTACTGCTGTTCGTTTAGGCATCTTTATCAATCACTAACCCTAACTTAGGGCAGGGTGGGGCCAGTATTTGCATCTGTTAGGTTTGTTAGGGTTGTAGACACTTTTACTTTATCTAAGAAATTTATAACATCTATCCGTTGCATAATTTAGATATTTTCTCATCATCTATTAAAAAAAAAATTAAAATAATTATCATGTAATACATGTTGCGTTCCCGAAGTGAAATTGCACCGAAAACCAAAAAATAGTTCCTCTTGAGAGAGAGATAGAGAGAGAGAGAGAGAGAGAGAGAGAGAGAGAGAGAGAGAGAGAGAGAGAGAGAGAGGCGGGCACATTAATTGACAGTGAGAAACGATGGGAGAGAAGGATAACATCTAATATATTGTGAATCTGGGAAGAGTTGTTGTCATTCAGATTCCAGATAACACCACTTATGGCTGCCGGTGAGCGATCACTTGTGGGAACTCATATTGAGTAAATAATCTTTTCTCTTGACCTTGTTTACCAAATTAAAAATTACTGAGTTTAACTTTTATGGTGGGGAGTTGTATTCGACAATTTTTTTCTCTGACGATAAATAAAGTGAATGAAAGAATAACTTGATATTTCTAAGATTAGTTTTTCTATTGTTATTTACAGGTTTCGGACTGTTGCCCACATAACTGTTTCGGCCGTTGACAAACATAAGTGAATTAAGAAAGGGCACTTCAAGAATGCCGGAGAGTAAAACAGCCGAAACGTTGTGACAAAACGACCGTCCTCATATCATCAAATTTTATTCATTCCATTAATTATTTTCAATCGTCTCATAATATTCTTCATCTCCTAACTGTTAATCTATTCATCTCATTAACTATTATCCTTATGTAGTTTTTAGCCTTGATAACTAGTTACTCATTAGTAAAAACAAAACAAAAAGTATGAAGATAACAACCCGAAACATAAACCTAACTCCCTCCTCCATTATATATCATTTCCAAGACACTTTAATCCAAGAACTTTTTACTGTTTGTGAATTTTTCTGATGATTTTGTAATGTTGCAGAGACGATATTAACATAAAAATGTTGTTTGGCAAAAGACAAATGAAACGGACCGTAAAAAATATATTTCATAGAAATGTTATGTTTTTTGGAAATGTGAAAAAATAAAAATAAAAATAATAAAATAAAAACATGGTTATTGGAATATAATATATATATATATATATATATATATATATATATATATATATAACTACTCTACTTTTGGCAGTATATAGCACTTTTTGATTCGCCACACATCATTTTTTTCAAATTATTTTATTTTCCTCCCCTAAAACTAGGGCTTTGAAGTCGGAGTGAGAGAGTTGGATTTAGAAGCAATTCAGGGATCACTGAAGCAAAAGTCGGCAAACATATACCGGCGCCGATACTACTTGATATAATCAGTATATTTGTGTAGGTCTACTAAAGTTCCGTGCGCATGCAAAGGCTTAATTCCATAAAGAGGAGTCGAACGTGTTAAAAAGAGAGGAGTCAGAGAGTTGTGTTCAGACTCCACAGCCTTACGTGAAACTAAAGAAGTGCTACATTTCGAACAGAAAGAGTTTGATTATTTGAAATAATAAAGTATTTGTTGATTGAATGTCTGGTTTTTATTCCCCATTGTTTATGCTTGCATGCATTGGAAAGAGAACGAGACACCTAATAAATAAAGATTAAGAAAAAATAAGTTAAAAAAAATAAAAAATAGACACAAATATCCTATAAAAATTGAAGAAAATAAATAAATAAAAAGAACGGCCCTAAAACTGTAGCAAAAACACAAGCAACAAAGTTTTTCGTCAATTTCGTTCCGCCTTTCGGATTTTAAAAAAATCGCCATTTTCGTATTTGAGTATACAAATTAAATATGGTTTTAGTCAGTTGGGTAAAAGTTAACGTCAGGGAAATGACGAATTTTCTTGACATCAGTCATGATATATAAATAAATAAATAAGTGTAGGATTATGAGGTTTCTGTACGTTTTCTCTGTACTTTCATCAATAAAATGACACGCTATTATGTTTTCACCATTAACATTTTGTTTTCCGTGATCATTCTGTGTTAGATCCAAAATGGCGGATCATATTCAACAGAAACGCCGGTTTCTTTTCTATTTGATGTATCAAGAAAACAATAACTAAAACACGACGAATAGAAACGTTTTAAAAGATTAAAAAAATAAGAAATAAAAAGAAATAAACTTTAATAAAGAAGAAATCAAAGAAAAAACTCGAGATAATCTAATCTCCTATGATACAACGATCAGTTCTATGGGTACCTGCATTCACTCCGGCCGAGTTGAGCTGGCTTCCTCCGTAGGAGGGAGTTTCTAAAGAATATTAAATTGACAAGCGGTTCCGAGTCGCATGTATATCCCGCTCAGGAGACACGACGACGTTAGTTTTTGCAGGAAGGTATCGACGTCCTTCCATATACAGCACCTGGTCACCCATTTTATACTGGCCAGGCCCAATGTTGCTTAACTTCGGAGATCTAACGA
>OY744524.1:41716198-41743698 GCA_963556195.1 Sepiola atlantica
GATACCAGAATATGTAAAATTATTTATTTGCAAAAAGAAAACAAGTACACATTTACAAATTAGGCACAAGTTTGTTTGTTTTTTTTTGGGGGGGGGGGGGGTCGATAGTCATCTTCTGTCTATTTTACACTTAACTATTCACCCATTCGTCAACACACTGTTCTTTCTCTCTTGCACCATTTGTCCATCACTTTCACTTCATCAGGAACCACACTACCACATTTACTCGATGAACTACCCTACTTCTTTCATCCCAGTTCGAAGAGGAAGTTTCCCAAATGAATAGATCGATAGAGAAAATTTACAAGTCAAAGTGCAATATTGATGAATCCAACACTAGTATTTATTTAAACTAGTATATATGAAGAACAAACATATACTACATTGCCCCCCTCCAAGGGAGATGGTGATGCTTGGGAGGATGATATTATGACAAACGAACTTACATTACTCCCAAAGGAGGACGTAATGCCTGGGAGAGTGGTCTAATAACAGCAGAACAAATTTTACACTACTCTCACTCCCTGAATTGAGCATTGCAAGATAGTAAATTAGTCTGAAATAGTATAGTAAAAATATAGTTTCAGACAGACAGATACGAAATCTCGATTAGTAATTTTTTTCTATACATATACTTTATGTGCGTTTATGTTTCTCATATTTGAGAATATAGAGAGGATAACCTCTATTTTGTAGTTGCCAGCTGCAATCCTCTTTTGACGAGGTTAGTTTTTGCAGGGAGGTGTCCCCGTCCCTCAATATAAAGAACCTGGAATTCCCAAATTGTTACCCAAAGTCCGATGATCTAACGAGTATTGATTTACTCCTCTCCAGGAGTTAGGCACAAGACTAGTTTTTATCTTACTCCCACAAGTAAGATATGACCCAAGGTCGGGTCGGGAAAGTGGGGTTTAAAAATTGCCTGGGCAGCCCCGTCGGCATTCTCCGGTAGGGGCGCCTCAGGCAGTAAGCAATAAACTTACTCCTTCCTAAAGAGGAGAGGCGAAGCATGGGAGAGTAAACCTCCTAGAACTGCACAGGACAGACCCATAGACCGGCGTAAATCAAGCCCCGACGGCCAAGACAATACCAGTTTTCTTTTGGCTAAGATCAAAGTGTAGTATCTGTTCCGATGGATACTGCACGCCTGTCCTGTGCAGTTCTAGGAGGCCCACCCTCTCAGGCTTTACCTCCCCTCTTTGGGGAGGAGTAAGTTTATTGCTTACTGTCTGAGGCGCCCCTACCGGGGAATGCCGACGGGGCTGCCCAGGCAATTTTTAAATGGCCAGAGTGCTCACCTCTCGAGCGCTCGCTTTTCAAACCCCACTTTCTCGACCCGACCTTGGGTCACATCTTACTTGTGGGAGTAAGATAAAACTGGCCTTGTGTCTAACTCCTAACTTACGAGTATCTGTTAGTCAACTTTATGAAAAAAATAATAATTAAATATTATCACTCAAACATCCACAAATGAAATACAAATGAAGTGTGTGTGTGCGTATGTGTGCATATATGTATATCATTGTAACTGTCTTAAATAGGTAAGTTTATGTTAAATTAGTTTGTCATACGTGTGAGTGGGTGGAGGTAGTTAGCACGCAGCACGGTGGCTAAGTGGTTAACGACGCGGACTGTGCCGGGTTCGAATCCAGTTCGTTCCACAGAAACACTTTCATGAAAACCCACACCTTACCTTGTGTCTAAACCTAACCCTGTAGGTAAATAAAATACAAGGGAGAAAGAAAAAAAAATGAATATACTAATTTTATAAAAACAACTAACAGGACGACTCGGCGTTGCCCAGGATTGAATGAGAAACCAAATACCCCCTCCGTTGCCAGCTAATAACACCATATTACCTTTTTTTTTCATTCTTATTTTTTACATTTCATAAGATCCAATCTTGGGGGTGGGGCGCTGGGAGGTACTAAGCATTGATTGGATGGTGTAAGTACAGTGACATTTATTGAAATTAATTTGTGCTAAATCTATAGTCCTCAACATCCTCGATGTACACTTGGCGTGTCACCCGCCCCCCTAAAAAATAAGAACCCCTGTGCACTCTTACTTAAAGTATTGAATCCATACAACCATTGTGATTCTTAGTAATAAATTTAATAGCATACATTAAAAATCATATTTCCTTTTTGTGGATGT
The DNA here is from genome assembly GCA_963556195.1 of Sepiola atlantica. Taxonomy (NCBI): domain Eukaryota; kingdom Metazoa; phylum Mollusca; class Cephalopoda; order Sepiida; family Sepiolidae; genus Sepiola; species Sepiola atlantica. The sequence continues at coordinate 41,718,356 of OY744524.1, forward strand.
CCAACGCGAAAGCACCTACTGTGATCAAAATGAAATATACTTGTTCACGTACTCTGTGTAATGCAATTTGAGAATAGATACAGTTATGGGGTTTCTATCTTCAAATCTCTAGAAGGATTTCGGGAACAACCTAACAGACAGGAACTACAACTTTATACATGAAGATATGTTTTGAATATTGGGAATTTTTACTGGGCTAGAAATAAGCGAAAAGAAAGCCGAAATTGTTTGGGAGATGAGTTATTTGTCAACTTCGGCTTTCTCTTGGCGTACAGCTGATTAGTCAAGTGGTTCAAGACGATGTCATTTGTTAGGCGATCTCATTTCTGAGGCATAGGTTCGAATACTGTAGGAGTCTCATTTTTCATTTTATTGTATTCTTTGCTTATTTCCAGCCCCGCGGACTAAATAATAGCTGGTTTTGTAATATTATCCGCGCAAACAATAACACCAACAAAAAAGCAGCTTAATAAATAACATACTGCATACTGTGGAAAATAAATGTAAAAGATTAAAAACATAAAAAAAACGTTCATCGTATTTCGCTGCTGATGTAGCAAGCAGATATAGTTTCATTGTTAGTAAAATAGAGATATGCACAAAAAGTGTGCACTCACAAGCTTATAACACACGCAAATACATACATTAAATGCAGTCTCTCTCTTCCTCTCCCCTTCTCTCTCTCTCTCTCTCACACACACACACACACACACACTTATTTTATTTATCTCACCAGAAGGTTAAAGGTGGTGGAGTGAAAAGCCAATGCACTACGATTAGCGCACTCTGGCATACAACAAATGCCTGAGAAACTCCGTCAGTATTCTCTGGTAGAAGCGCCTCAGACGATTAGTGATAAACTAAAGCCTGGGATGGATCAAGCCAAACCCTAAATTCCATAATGATTCCAATGCGAAGTAAAGGGAAGTAAAAAGTTGAGAGGGAATTCTTCTTTTTCTTTTTCTTCACAACTGACAATTAGTGTCGTGTGTATCCTCTGCATATAAGAATAAGAAACAACAACAAAAACGACTCATTGATTTTGCTCTCAACTTTTCCTTCTCTTTAATACATCCCAAGAATTAACTTATGAATCAGAATTGCTGATATAAAAAGAAACAACATAAAAACAATTCATTTCTTTTCAACCGCGGGTTTTACTATTCTAGCACGTGCCTGTCGAGTATTCACTGGTCAAGTAGAGGGGTTGACCGATAATTTGAGAATATAAACAAATTTGGTTTTCAAGTTTTTTCGGTGGAGTTTCGGAATAGAGACCGCATGGTTTTTTTACATTTTCTTTCTTTCTAGAACGGCAGATTAAAATCTCTATTAACTTGTCTCCCCACGAGGGCAGAGTTAGGCACAAAGTCGGTTTTTAATGTGGGTAAAACCTACTGAAGTAAAATAAAAACAAAAACACACACATGGTCTTGGGGATAGAGCGAAAGCGTGCGGAGTGTACGTTGACTCTATGAACCGAGTTCGCGCCCTGTGACCGTCTGAAATTGTCACTTCCTACACTGATGAGAGCGAAAACTCGAAAGGCCGGCGTATGCCGGTAAACACTATTTAATATTTATTTATAAATATTGTTATACATCCCCTTTAAGAAGTTGAGCACTGTTCGGATATATTAAAAACAGACTGTCACAGGTTTCGATAACGTTCTTTGACCCATCTAGATTGTCTGCTGTTTATTGCCAGCTGTATATAGGCATAAATAGAACTTAATTTCTCCTGTATCACGTGATAATTTCTGATGGCCTTGGGGATAGAGCAAAGGCGTGCGGAGTGTTTGTTGACTCTATGCCGCCCTGTGAACATCTGAAATTGTCACTTCCTACACTGATGAGAGCGAAAGCTCGAAACGCCAGCATATGTAGGTCAAAATAATTTAATATTTATTTATAAGTTTTGTTTATATATATATATATATATATATATATATATATATATACATACACGTATAGAGAGGGGAAGGGAGAGAAGAAAAGTAAATGAAAGAAAGGATTTGATCCTGCAGGATTTGACCGAGGCAGTTTACGACTTGAAAGCAGCGAAAAACAAAAAATGTATACAGGTAGACAAGCATGCGATGGGCTAGGGCAAGGTTGAACACATTTTTTTTAACCTTTCGAAAAAATAAAATGTTAAAAAACTTTCTCCAAAACAACAACAAAAAAGGAAGGTGACTTCCAAATCGTAAACTGTTTCGGCAATTTCCGGGACTGAGTCGGGATTCTTTGTCAATACGCGGAGCTGACTCCATAAGGACTGAAATCCTCTGAGTGCTCATAATTACCAAAGGTTTGGGTTATTATTTATGTTTTACCTAAAATTGAGCCATAAGCCCCCCCCCCCCCAAGTAATTGAATGAAACTTCGAGTGTAAATAATTAAGGATTTTATATGTACAAGTTTTTATTCATTCATTCATTCATTCATGGGGAAGATTAAAGCAGCAGTGGTAGATAAAAATGAACGAATAAATAAACAACAAATAAACACCTTTATGGCGAATAATTCAACCCTCAGATGCTCGGTATAAATAAAGTTATAAAAAAAAATGTATCTACCTAAAGTTGAAAGGGAGCTTGTCGAGTCGGTGTTTTTGTTTTGTTTTGTTTGAGGCGACGTCAGACTATCGGTACGCGAAGAGGAGTCGTAAATGTTTGTTTAGTGGACGTGGGGGAGACAAAACAAATAAAGAACAAATTAAACATACAAGAAGCAGTGTTAATACAAAGACGAGAAAATACGGACATTAAGACGTAGAAAACATGTTTGTTTCTTTGCCTAATTTTTTCTTTCCAAAATGAATAAGGTCGCATAAGTGCGTTTTTCTTAAATCAGTGCCGTTATCACCTTATCTATGTCAACAAAACAACAACAAAATAACATAAGAACACACATTTCCTTGACGTAGATTAAAAATGTGATGGCATTTTCGTTAATAATTTTTTTATGTAATAAAACTTATCATTTTAAAAATTTGTGTTAATTAAAACAAATTAAACATTAAGCCTTTTCATGTATTCAAAATAAGTTTCTTTAAAATTGCTTCAATTTTAAATATTTTATAACAAAAAAACGCATTATTCACTTTTACTAAAAAACATTTTTCTTAATGTAAGGATAAAGGTGATCATTTTAAAAAGAAAAACAATTACTGTTTTTTTTTTACTATTGAAAAAAATATATTTACTAAATGTTTTACTATTTTCTTAATAAATTTTTTACTAATTTCTTTAACTTTTATATAATTTCTTTTATTATTTAAAAAATATTTTTTACTAACGTTTTTACTAATGTTTTAATTAATTTTTAGATAATAAAAAATAACATGAAAAACTAATATTAATTGCGATGTTTTCATCGAACAATCATTACCCAGATTTTCAAAGGCAAACCTAAATAACCTTTAAGCTGACACATAAAACTTTGCTACTGACTAGACAATTTTCATTTGTTATTGTTGTGCCATGTTATCGATAATATAATAAGGTACTTTTCTACAACCTTTTTGTTCAAAATTGCATACTGCAAAAATCCGACAATTAACTTTATATGTGAAAAGAAAAAGAAATGTTTATTAATGAAAATGTTTTTTTTTGTTGTTTTTTTTATAAACTAAAACTCAGCATCTACATAGACAGCGAGGGCATTATTACTATTATAATACGTCAGTAGTTTTCAATGTTTCAGATTGAAGAAAAAACTTATGTAATACCTTTGAGAAATAGGACATAGTTTTGGTTACAGACGGAAATCATCCATTATAAGATTATATTACATACATGTGTATATATACGTACTATTCTATGCAAATACACATATATACACTTGCATAAATGCACACACACTTGCTTAAATATAGACTTGCATTAACATGAATACTACTTATGTACATTTGCATAAAGACACACATGTTTGTGTGCTCATATTTACTTGCCTCTACACGAGGGCACAGTAAGACACAAGGTCGTTTTTTAATGTGAGGAAAATCCAACTCCCCAAAAGGGGCACTCTGGATTGACAGAAATTTTTTAAAAATGTTTCAGTCTAGAAGGATTTCTTTTTCACTGACCGAGAACAGAAAATATGAAGTGCAGTATCAGAACAGATACTACACCTTGCTCCTAGCCAAAATGCGATAAAATATGCTTGTGTAGATACATTTGAATTAATAAAATAAAATTCTAGGATGTGGGTAAATATGTTTTAGCTCTGTGAATTTGCTCACAATGAGCATGTTAAACACACACACACACTTATATATATGTGCGTGTGTGTGTGTGTATATTAGTGTAAAAGATACGTTTTTTTTGTATTCTTACATACGAACTTCATAAATGCTTACAGATATAATAAACTCCAGCAAACTTATCTGGATATTACTGAAAACAGATCCGTTCTTCTTTTTTTATAACCCCCTCCCCCTGCTTTTTGTTGCTTTTTTTTTCAACAAATTCTCATATATTCTGGAAACAACAGAAAATATGACACCTGCTGTATTGAAAATTTATTGCCTTCACACTGCAAATTGAGCATATTTTTCTCTTTTCTTTTTTTCTGTGGATGTAACTTCACTTTAAAGACTTTTACTTTATAAACCAGGGCTGTACAGTCGGAGCAAACACCCCCCCCCACCCACACCCACACATATGCAGCTGCAGACACACACACAGCTGCATATACGCACATATATACAGACATACATGTACCTGCATATTATTGTTTTATCTTTATTCATAAAATTATCTCATCAGATATCATGTGTATGTGTTTGTAAATACAAATAAACATGAATTGTAAAATTAAAAAATAAATTAAAATCGATTAATTAATTTAAAATGGAAATTAAAAAAAAATCTAATTACTGTATTTAAGTTTCAAAAATTATATTAAAAATAATTTGGTTAAAACAGCGGTAGACATCCCTGGCTCTTAGATTTTTGATCTAATATATACAGAAAAGTCAATCGGATTTTTGACATTAGATTTACATATTATGTCATCTGACAATTCGATATTTTATTCTACTTATCCCTTTTCTTTTGTTGAACGTTGATGCATGTTATTTAGAACAATACATTTTAATTCGATTTCATGTCTTTGCAAATACAATTTATCCTGCTCGGAATATTGCTCACACTGAATTCATCTTTCTTTTCAGCTGCAAATGTAAATTACAGAAAGAAGCCATTTCTTTTATCAGCAGCAGATTTCGTTAATAGTAGTAGGTACGCATACTAATAAATTCTTTCTTTTATTACTACTAAAGAACTTTTACAAAAAATATTATTTAGTCCGATACAATCTGATGTGGAAACAAATAGGTAAGATCTGAATCAGATCACGTTGCAGGTCGTTTGTAAACAGTGTATTCAAATTTACACTCGATTTCTTGAATCGCGAAGAAAAATAACAGAAAGAATTTGGTAACTAAAAATAAAGTCTTCCTAGCACCGCTGGGTTTCTTAATCCATAACTGCAATTACAATTACATGACTACAATACTAGCTCCGTTGTAATCGTTAGACTCCTCAAGTTCAATATTTTTTATTTACAGTATACCAGTATCACGACATGCAAATATTATTTCCATTATTTAATAATAATAAAGATTTAATTTAATGTAGATTCCCTTTTAAGGGAACACATTGTTTTTTTGATCAAGTAATGGAAATGGTTTTTGCATCTTGTAATACTGGTATTTTGTTAACTCTTACTTAGTAATACGATATAAAAAATAAATTTTTCAAGACATTGAATTCCTTTATTATTATTAGTATTATTTAGTATACAAAATATGGCGTCGTCTTCTTTACAGCTCGCATTAAATTAACGTAATTTAACATATATTTCATCAGGTACTTCTGTGGGTATTGAGAGGGTAGTCTTCTTTCCCCCTTTTAAAACTTAACCTCATTCATTAATTAATTAGGGCACGAGTGAAGTTTAATTGTTTTCATTTTTAGAGTTCAGTTTGCGTCAAGGGAAGACAATCACTGAGGTTATTGACGTTATTGAATTTATCTGAGAATGGACCTAAATGCCCTAAATCTTCTAGATATATATGTTTTAACTTTTGAGCAACAGAAAGTGATTGATTTCTTACAGGCACACAAACTTTTATCTTCCACCGAGATATGTTCCTGCGTAGCTGTTCAAAAAATTTAATTTTCTAAAGAAACTGTTCGTTTTCACCCGACACCCCCATCACACATTTTCAAAGAATGAACGTTTTAATTTATTAAAAAAAAATTATTTATTTAAAAGGAAAGCACACATTTTCACATAATGACTATATTTCATTTAAAAATTTAAAAAATGTAAATTGAATTCAATAAATGTTCTATTAATTATTTTTTTAATTTTGTGTTACTTTAATGTATTCGTATTGTTTCATGTTTGATTTGCCAAAAAAGTTTTACAAACTTGACTATAACTTCAATAAAATCAGTGATTGTCTTCCCTTGACGCAAACTGAATTCTTCTAAAGTGAAAACAATTAAATTTGCTCGGGATGTTAAACTGCACTAGTGCCTTAATTAGTTCTGTAAAATCCCTCGACTTCGGTTAGTTAACAACCTGCGAACAACCGAGTGACGTATGCAGTATTAGTGCATTCGCACTAATTGTTACTGCTTTCACTAAAGCTCGTATTAAACTCATTTACAACATCTATTTCGCTGAAATTATTCAAAGTTATCTTTCACGGTGCAACGGGCATTGAGTTCGTCTCAATATCGAACGTTTTCTGGTTCGAATCTACCCAGGGTTGATTAGTTTTATTTTAGTACGTACCCTTTACGAGCCAACCGGAACTCCTACGTGACTTACGCATTATTTTTTCTTTATAAACCGAACTTTTTATAACTGATATTTTAAATCCATACTTTATTTAGAAACACATTTAATTATGAAATTCATTCAACTACAATGCACCTTCTTTTACTAAAAACCAAGTAAGCCATTATATTGAATTACTTCGTTAAATAAAGATCCGATTTAGAAAAAGAACTTTACTTACAATAAATAATTTCTTTCATTCATTAAATCCACTACAATGCATTTCGGTCGATAATAAAAAATTCTGCAATTTTAATAATTTTTCTGTGAAATTTAATTTCCTTAAATTTTGTTTCTATTTCTATCAAAATATTGAAAATTTAAAAAGATATTTACAAAAATTTTTAAAAGATATTTACAAAAATTTAAACAAGATATTTACAAAAATTTTAAAAAGATATTTACACCAAATAGATTTTGAAATAAGTATTAAAACATTACCGTAACTAGCGGGCTACGCTGGATCGGGACAATAAAACTCTTATTATTTATCGATTTAAGAGTTAGAAATAACATCTTCCGACGTAATTCTGCGAATAGTTCCGATACATTTAAAAAGAATAATAATTTGGTACAATAATAATTAAAAAAGCGAAACCAATAAAAAATAAATAAAAACCAACAGAATTTTAAAAAAAATACGAAACAAAAATGAAAGGATAAGTACTCCCGAGCAACGCCGGGTCGGGGAGATTTATAACTTTAAAAGTTTAAAAAAAAAAAAAAAACACTCAAAAGTATTTATGCGATTTAAATTTCAACATTTCAAAAGATGTCCGGTCGATTTCATTGATTAAAAAACAAAATAACGTATTTTTTACATTTAATTATCTTTTAAAAATTGTAATTATTTTCTCAGAAGAAATTAATTAAAAGAAAAGTCGGGGGCGGTGTCGTGAAATACAAATGAAAGTAAAACGACTCCTGAGCAACGCCGGGTAGATACAACTAGTACACTTATATATATATATATATATATATATATATATATATATATATATATATATATATATATATAGTGAATGCTTTTATTCAAACAGGTACAAGTTCCGCTACACTGGCATGTCGATGTTATCGATCTACAGCTCTCAAGAGCTGAGGTCTCATCAGGCAGAGAGTTTTTTATGATCCAACCTGGTCGCTGAATTACCCTACCTGGATTACTATATATATATATATATATATATATATATATATATATATATATATATAATAGTTATTCCAAAACATTAACATTTTTCTTGAAAAAACATTTTATTTACATACAATTGATTCTGTCCATCTCAAAAGTATCCATTTTCATGATATACAAAATCATGATCACATACGAAAAAAGGCTTCATTAGTGCATAGGCTAAATTGGTTTCGAGGAAAAAAAAAGAAGTAAAAAAAATAAATACGTAAATTGAATGAATATGGATGCACTTTTTCCAGCTTTTGGGATAGCCAGAAACAATTGTATACAAATAAAACGGTTTTCAAGATAATATAGAATGTTTTCGGATTAACTATCATTGAATTATGAGCTCTAGTGGCAACAGACATTATTGATCTACTGTATAAACCTTTGTGTAAATTTAAAATGTATAATAATGCGGAGGTTTCACTGCTACTTACCCCCCCCCCCGCATTGTTGACTAATTTTCATCTTTGCTCATCAGACAAGAGGAAATACATAAAGAAGATACAAGAGTCTGCTTTTACTGCATCAGTCTGGATATGGCAATAAAAGAGAGTGATGACAACCCAACAAAGTCTGGTATACTGCTGGGGCGCTCTGGGCTAGTGATAATCATGCTTAGGCTCCGAAAATGATGAAGCTTTATTGGAAGCTATACAAGCGACAGCTATTGTATAGACCTTATATATGTAGAAGAAGTTAGAAATATACTTATGGCAGGCAAGCTGTACAGAAACGTAGTTGTAAAATATGCACAGCGTATATCTTTCTATTTTGTCTTTATTATTAAGAAAGAAAATTAATTAAAAAATAAATAAATAAAAAGAGTGTAAAAATGTTAAAAGAAACACACATGCATACGACCATTTTCATTAAAAAGCGTTTTGTTTGTTTGAATATCTATCAAGGTTGATTGAGATTTGAATGCCATTAATAAAATATTTGATGAATGATAAGTTACCAATCAGCGTGGAAAATTGTGACGCTTCAGTTTTTTTGTTGTTTGTTATGCATCAAAGGAGATGAAACGCATAAAAAATTAAAAATCATGATGAAATGTTTATTGTTCGATTATTAATTGATCGGCTAAAGCTGTCAACAGAGAAAGAAAGAAATTGATCTCGAAAGAAAAAACATAAAACAAAACGGGTGGAAAAACAAAAAAAAGAAAAACAGAAAATCTGCCAATATTTGTGTAATTATAGAAAATAAAATAAAAATGCAATTACGAAATAAAAAAAAAAAACGTACAAGATATAAAAAAAATATAAACATGTTGAAAAAGAAGAAAAAATCCGAATTCCACTTGTAAATGACAGGATTTTGTGTATGTATTCTTATACCAAAGCTGAGTTAATCAACGTTTGTTTTCCTGAAGATTTTTTCCTCTATACATTAATTACATAAAATTAGATGCTAAAATATTCGTTAGTTTTCAGATTGAGTTATGTTTGAAAAAACAAAACAAAAACAAACTTTCATTTTAATTGTTTTAATTAGACGTAATTCGTAAATAACTTTCGAGTTATCACTTTAATCCCCCCTCTCTCTCCTTTTCATTGTATGTTGTTTGACGCCCCCCCCCGCTCTTATTCTACACGTGGTCTAATACTCTCGCTTCCGTTTCTCTCTCGCTCTCTTCCCCTGCCTCTATGTGTTTATTAATAGTCGAAGGTAACAAAGAAAATAAATAATATAACGACCATAGGAAGTAATACTATTTAACCCGCAGTTGGAAAGAGAGAGAGAGAGAGAGAGAGAGAGAGAGAGAGAGAGAGAGAGAGCGAGCGCACACGAAGAGGCTAATTTTGAATAAAAAAAAAAAAAAAAAAATTCAACTGGCTTTGCAAACTCACTTTTTTCAGTTTCAAACTATTTAACCCGAAAAATCAAGAAAAAGTGAGTTTGCAAAGCTAGTTAAAAAAAATGAATAGCAAACTTTCTGCCCTCTATATCCTCTCTCTGGGTTAAATAGTATAACTATTTGTGGTGATATTTCCTTTTGTTTATCATAGACTATTCCATAGTAGAGTTTTATTACCTTTGACTGTTAATAAACACAGAGAGAGAGAGAGAGAGAGAGAGAGAGAGAGAGAGAGAGAGAGCGAGAGAGAGAGAGAGATTGACACCATATAAAATAAGTGAGACAGTCACCAAACAACATAGACTGAGAGAGGGTAACAGTGATAGATATTTAGTAAGAGATGGATATTTAGTAATTACGGTTAATTGGAACGATTAACATTGATTTTTTTTTCAAATACAACCCAATCCCAGAACTAAGGAATATTTTAGCGTGTACATAGGAAAAAGCCGTTAGGAAACAAACCTCGATTCACGCATCTTTATTAATTATGTAAAATGATTAGGCTGAACATTTAAAAATTCCAGAGAAAAATGTATCTCATTATTTCTTGGAAAATATGAAAAATATTCCCAAATGTTAAAAGACACACCCAAAAGTTGACATTTCGGGTCGTCCCAATTTGTAAGTCATTGCCATGTTTTTGTATTATTAAAGCAGCATTTGACATTATGTATATTTCTTTTTTGCACTCAAAAGTTGCTTTTACACATTAATCGCAAAAACATGTATAAGACATTAACTGAGATAAGTTTATTTTTTTATATCATTGGAATTTAGAACACTATGCGCTCTCCGGGTGCAAATATCTAATAGTTTTAATGTGATAACATATTCTAAAAAACATTGATACATATACTATACGTATTTATATGTATGAAGATAAAAAAACAGAAAGCAATAATACTGTCCAATTTACAACTTGCGTCTTGTTCAAAATGATCAAAGTAATCATCTCATTTTCTATGTTAAGAGACATTTCTTCTAAATGAATATTTGTGAACGTTATTTTCGTTTATCACATCTACCATTAAAACGACTCATTGTAATTAAACGACTCATCTATCGTTTATCACATCTGCCATTAAAACGACTCATTGTAATTAAACGACTCATCTATCGTCTATCACATCTGCCATTAAAACGACTCATTGTAATTTAAATAAATAATATAACAGTCTTTTGAAATACGGTAAATGCAGAAGAGAGAGAAAATCCAAACACAGCTATTTTTTGTATGCCTAATTTGGATAAGTATTTTTTTAAACAGTTTATAATAAATTAATATTTGGTGATATTTGTAATTTTATTGTCCTATTTTCGTATATATATATATATATATATATATATATATATATATATATATATATATATATATATATATATATATATATATATATATGCAATAGTTTCGCCAAAATTAACAGTAATTAATTAAGTGATTTAATAAAGAAAAGGATAAATTACCAAAACCTTTCTTTAAATATTATGTTCAATAATTTTCAAGGGGGATAATTTGACTGAAAATATTAGTTTTTAAAATTACAATAGATTTATATTAAAGATTTGTAATGTAAATTATGCATGAAAAATACTTAAATTAATAGCTGCCGGATGGTGGGTATTTTTTTGCTTGTTGTTTATATATCAGAGAACATTGCAAATTATGAACTTATACATTGTTAAGGCTTTATTGGTTGAAATGGAACTCAACAGGTTGTTACAAGAGACCAGAGTCTAAGGCAAAACGTTGGCGCTGATACTGAACCATTTTGAACAGCCAATTTGTTTCCTATGTACTTACAAAGGGAAAAGTATCAAACTGAAATAATAAGGATTCATATAATTTTGGTTATTCGGACTACATTTCTCATCTTGAGTGTTATTATCAACGTTTCGGCCACTGTAGCCTCCGGCTTTCTTCAGGCGTATCTCTTCGAACTCAGGAATCTGGACGGAATTTCGAATGGAACCCTTTATTTAATCCACGGGGTAGCATGCTCTTGTTCCGTCAGCGATGACTGGGAGAAGTCGTCAGTAATTCACAATTCTTTGAACCTTCAACCTTCAGATGACTATCACTTAGAACTGAATTTAAGTTAGTACTATATCCACTGCGTTACGGATCCTTGCGGACAGTTCTAGTATAAATTTTGGGAACCTTAAACCGACTCTTTTTTTTTTATGTGTAGTCTTACTACTTATCACTATATACCAATACTTTTATTACTACATATCACTGTATATATATATATATATATATATATATATATATATATATATATATATATATATATATATATTATAACCTTATAAACCTGAAGAAGGCCAGAGGTTACAGCAGCCGAAACGCTGTGATGATAACGCTCAAGATGAGAAATGTAGTCCGAATAACCAAAATTATACAAATTATCAATCCTCATCTCAAAAATTCAGAAATATATATATAAAAAAAATAATGATTCAATAACAAGAGGTAAAACAGCAGTTCGAGGGTAGGGCATTAAACCATGCATTTTCAAGAATTAAACCTTTTTCTATTTACTAGGTATCTTCGTATTAAATAGGTAAAAGTTTCACTCGAAAGTAATAGCTATTTAATAATGATGTCTTATAAATGTTCAAAATTTAAGTTTTACTACTTTACACAATAAAGTAGCTATATTTTTCGAAACCAAGGAAATCAACTGTGAAATGTTTAGTTGGTAAGAATGACTATTTTTACTTGTAAAGAAAAAAATTATTATCTTTGAACAATACTTTATGGTTAGGGATTAACATTTATCACTTTTCTTTATCACAATTAAGCAGATAATTTATTTGAATCATCCATTACTGGACAGAATAGACACACATCCCAAATGTTATATATGTTAAATGTAAGCATAAAGACTTTAAACTTTTATAAAGTGAACTGCTTTCTTTTGATTTTTGAGATTCTTCTTAGGACAAGATGGTTCGGTATACGTTTGTTTGTTTCAAGCAGTTTTATATTATAGATTTAAAAAATGCAAGATGGAGGCAACACTCGATGGTTAATTGGCAAACTAAGACCACATCTAGTCAGAACTATTAATATGTTCATTTTTTTTTTCATTAATAACCTCGGAAAACCCATGAGACCCCAACTTCCTTGCAGCTTTTTGTAAAATAGCAGATTATGTTTAATGAATAATGTAATATTAATACAGCAGAGAGTAAAGACTCAAAGCCCAGCTATTTGTATGCCTAGTTTTCATAACTACTTTTAAAACAGGTTATAATTAATTAATTAGTTATTGTTTGGCGTTATTTGTAATTTCATTCTCCTAGTTTATATATATATGGTAGAATGAAAAGTCTACACTTGAAGCGTTGGTGAAATGGCAATAATAAAGAGAATATTTTGGGAAAAATATTTTGAAAAACCTGGACAACGCATTTATTTATGTTTTTTAAAATAAATTATCTATTTATTGTAAAAACTTGACCACTTTCGGTGATATACATCCTTGTCAAAAGTATAAGCATATTTTATTTCTCTTTTATTCTCGTTTAATCCTTCTTGATTGAGACATACTTATCACAGTCAAGTTGAAGTTCGTCTTGATGTTATCGACTATTAATGTTGATATGCCGGCGTATGTAACACGCGGTTACGTGAATAGGGTATGAGAGAGAGAGAGAGATACTATAGTTCTGTCAATATTAACAGTAATTAATTAAAGAGATTTAATTTAAAAAAAAAGAATAAATTACCAAAATCTTTCTTAAATTATTATGATAATAATAACACTAGAAACTGACAGACCTACTGAGCGTTGCAATGAATGATAAACCCCTTGTCTCTTGCTCCCAGCCTTGAAGTCCATAGTACCATTATTATTATTATTATTATTATTATTATTATTATTATTATTATTATTATTATTATTATTATTATTGTTATTATTGTTGTTGTTGTTGTTGTCTTTTAATTAATATAATTTTCAAGTTATAAATAAAATAAATTAAAGCAATACATTATCTTACCTATTAATTGATGTTCGGCCCGAATGCAGACCGCACAATATTATTGTACCCCTCCCCTACACAAAATTATTTATACCATTGGATTGCTCGTAAAGTTGTTTGCGAGAAAAGTTGTTTGATCTTGGCTTTTTTTTTTCAATTGCCCCCTCATACAGACAGACCGACACATTTCAGCATTAAATAAATCAAAGAGTTGATATGCCGCAAAACAGTCAAAGCAAAGAAAGCATTTTCATCGAACGACTTCCTGTTTGTTCGAGTGACTGAAGGAGACCTATGATTACTTCAACAGACAGAAAATATGGCGGTGGATTAGTACCTGGGTTTGGCACCACTGAATAGATATGTAAGTGCAGAAGAAAAGAATCACCACTAAGCCGTAGAATGTCAATCCCGTATCTTTCTAAAATACATTTATATATATAGTTAGGTAAGGCCACACCAATGAGTCATGGAGGCGACAAAACACGTTCCTGTGAATATATATATATATATATATATATATATATATATATATATATATATATATAGGCTCCTCTATAGGTGGAGCACTCTGTTGAAAGAAATGATTGATATAACCTATTGATTATTTAGCTTATTATTAACTGCATATACCAGTGCACATGAATGTATATATCATGTAAACTGTTTCTATTTTAGCACATTTTTTTATGCGTTGCACACCCTTGAAAAAAGTCTTTTTACATTTTAATCTGTCCCAGAACGTGCATTAATGGCGTTACTGATTTAAAAACGGTTAATAATGTTTTTGATTTTCAAAATGCAAAACAAATAGAAAAAAATCATTACAAGAATCTCATTTTTGTACATGTTCGGTCGCAAGGGGGATTTTTTTTCATCGTTTCGGGGGGTTGGAGTTGGAGTTGGGGGAGGGGTGATTTCCTGTTACTTGAGGTACCTTCATACGCGAGGGAGTGCCAACGCGACTTATACAAATTATTTTTGTTCTCAATCCAGAGTACCCCTTTTGAAGAGCAGTATTCTCTACATTAAAAAATCGACCTTGAATCTAACTTTAACTTCATGAGATGGCAAGTAAACAGTCTCTGACGCACACGGTTGTGTGTGTACCTATTTACTTGCCTCACCACGGGGGCACAAGTTAGACACGAACTCGGTTTTTAATGTGGAGAATATCCAGCACCCCAAAAAGGAGCACTCCGAATAAGACAAAAATTAAAATTGCTGTAGACGAGAAAGATGTGTTCTCCACCGATTGAAGACAGATCAGATACTACACTTTAAGCCCGGAAGGGCATGTGTGTGCTAATTTATTCATCATTACATGTGATTTGAAAAGAAAAAAAAAAGTAAATAAATAAGAACAACTTGAAATACACTCATTCACCCGACCATCCAAGTTGAAAGCTGCAACTCCTGCTGATTATGCCGGCAATAGCTTGTTTAACAGGGCGCACATCACTCAAATAGCACAACTATGGATGTGATTTTCATCTGGTTTCGTTCTCAAGAATTTGGAGTACTTTTCTCCAACCCTAACCCATCGCACCACAAATAAACTCCATCAAAACACTCCACCCTCTCCAAGATATCCATATTCTTATGATACTTTCTACTTTTATTTCTTCACTTGATTAATTAACCATTCAGATTTTACAAGCATACACCTGTAATCCGGGCGAATAGTTACAAAAAATAAAACTATTATACAAAAAAAACTTGTGTGGCTGTGTGTCCAGCTAAAATTTAAAAAAAAACTACATAAGACACATCCACTTAGCTGATATATTCTTTTTTTGGCATTACATCGCGCAAAATCTATGCAAATTTATTTAAAATACTCATTTTTTTTTGTCACCAGGAAAAAAATAGTTAGGAAGGGGTTCGACATTTAGAGCGATGTTTAATGTTATTATGTAGTAATCCGTCAACAATTTTTTTATGTTATTATATAATAATACATCAACGATTTCTTCCCACTTGCCAAAGAAAACAAGCAGTGTTATATATATATATATATATATATATATATATATATATATATATATATATATATATATATATATAAACCACTATTTTTATATGATCAGCATTATTGCAACCATTAACCCATACCATAATATCGGCAAACATTATCTTATCATTATCTAATATTATTATGATAATCACTACCCCCTAGGATTCCTAATATTCCTTAATTATTCTATTTCTTTCCTAAACTATTATTTTTATTATTATTATCATTACCATTATTATTATCATTATTATTATTATTATTATTATTACTATTATTATTAATAATTAATAACGCCAGCATTTTCCAGTTATTCTTTTAGTTATATATTTTTAATATTTTAAAATATTTTTTAGTATCTTTATTATACTTCATTTATTATTATTTTCATTATTTCACCTCAATTATTAGGAGTATCTATTATTATTATTATTATTATTATTATTATTATTATTATTATTACTACTACTACTGTTATTGCCACCATTATGACTACTTCTATAATTTTTCACTATCATCACTACTATTGTTAAGATTTCTGGGATTACCACTCTGATTACTGTTGTCTGTTAAACCACTATTTTTATATGATCAGCATTATTGCAACCATTAACCCATATCATAATATCGGCAAACATTATCTTATCATTATCATTATTTAATATTATTATGATAATCACTACCCCCTAGGATTCCTAATATTCCTTAATTATTCTATTTCTTTCCTAAACTATTATTTTTATAAACTCTAAAATATTATTGACCACTATTATTATTTTTATTATTATTATTATTATTATTATTATTATTATTATTATTATTATTATTATTATTATTATTATTATTATTATTATTATTATTATTATTATTATTATTATTATTATTACTACTACTACTACTACTATTATTATTAATAATTAATAACGCCAGCATTTTCCAGTCATTCTTTTAGTTATATTTTTTAATATTTTTAATATTTTTGGTATTTTTTAGTATTTTTTAGTATTTTTATTATACTTCATTTATTATTATTTTCATTATTTCACTTCAATTATTAATGGTATCTACTATTATTATTATTATTATTATTATTATTATTATTATTATTATTATTATTACTACTACTACTATTCCTGTTACATTTAACGAATATACTTCTTCTTCTTCTTTTTCTTTTTTTCCTCTATGTGTCTCTCCTCTCATCATTATTTGTTCCTCTTTCCACCATATATTCTTATTTTTTTATTTATTTATTTATTTATTTATTTGCCCTGTCTGTTTCAGATTCTAGACCTTAGATTTTTAGATTTTTTAATTTTTAATTTTTAATTTTAATTTTAATTTTTTAACGGCTTTAATTTTTGAAATGTTAAATTTCTTTCCTTCTTCTTCTCTGTCTCTACCCCTCCACTTCATTCTCTCCAAATATGATCTGAGGTTAAGATCGGATTCTAACTCTGCCTGATGAGATCTCAGTTTATAGTAACTGTTGATAGATAACATCGACATGCCAGTGTCGCAGATTTTGTACATGTCTGTGTAAATAAAACTATCATATATAAAGCTCTATTTTGATATTGAGCACTTTTTATAAACCCGGTTAAAATTCTCTGGATTACCACCCTGTGGATATTTTTCACCTGGATTATTACCATTATTATATATATATATATATATATATATGGTGGGAAGAGAGAGAGAGAGAGAGAGAGAGAGAGAGCGAGAGTAGTAAAAAAAAAGAGAAGGGGAAAGAAAGAGAGAGGTGAGTGGTGGTGGTGGGGTAAAAGAATTGTGTTACACACACTTTTTAACTCTTCTAATTTGTTGACGATGCCCCCCCCCCCACCCGGGGGGCAACGCCGGTAGCCATGCTAGTCTATGACATAAAATAGTACCTTATTAACCAACATCACCAGAACAGACATTCAATGTTAACACTGCATTAATAAGTTACATGATTCACATGTTTCAGACTGTCTTCATCACGGTTGCTGGCATTCTCACAACGTTTCGATCGTTGCACTCTCCAATCTTCTTCAGGTGCATTTTGTAGTAGTCCTTAATCTTCAGAGGATTTTGAAATTAGTGCCACGTTTATGTGTATTCAACCAAGTTTATTATTATTTTAAAATAAATAAAAGTTAAATTTAATAATTACGACATTGTTTTGTTATTTAATCATTAATTGAACAAAATTGTTATCAAACTATAAACAATTGTCCTGAATTGCTGTTATCATCTCTATTTATGAAATTATTGGATGTAAATAGATTCCAAAACTTTGAAACTTTTAATACTTTTTAAGAATTTTAAAGTTAGAAACGACTTCCTGTTCGACATTTTAAACAATTCCTTTCATATTTCGAAAGGTCATCAAGTAATTCATTCTTTTTTGCTAACTTGTTTACGAAGAAACCGAAATACATTCTGGTAGATTTAATTTTGTAATAGAAATTATTTTTTTTAAATAAGATTTTAATATTTTCGTTTTATTTTACGCATTTTTATTTAAATAAATAATCGACTAGTAGTAAAAAAAAAAAAAAAAAAAAATCAATTTGTCTATATAGCGATTATGAACAGTCCAAACAGCTTGTACGCAAGAAGAGAGAGAGAGGGTATCATTTGCCATACTATGGGCTGAAAAGGGCCGGCAGGTACGTGTGTGAAGAGAGGCGAGTTGGTCACAAGAATTGATTGCTTCACACTACACTAATTACAGACACTCCAAAACACATCCAACTTTTCCACTAATATTTTTTTGCTTGCTGTCTAAAAACAAAAAATAATTTTTTTTTCTTATCTCTCTTCTTTTAAAATATAATTAGGCTTTTTATTCTTTCTTTCGCGTCCGATTTTCTTTCTTTCTCTCTTTCAAATGGTTGTTTTTATCATATGCAGGGTTTTTTAACTAAAAGCTTGTCCAACAACTACACATTATGTTTTCTTCTTAACAGACAGTGTGATAAAACCATTCCGTTATTTCCTTGTTTCAGAATCATCTTGTAGAAACACGGAATGGGGGGGGGGTATAGGATTGGAAAAATCATTTTATTTCAGGCGAAAGAAAAAGAAAAGTCACTTTACTCAACTTTTCGTCATGTCAAAATCACAATTTTGTTATTTTTAGCCCACCGACCGAAGAAAGGAAAAAATATAACTACCTCCTCTCATCAGACACAACATTCAGGTGTAATGTGCCCGTTATAACTACAACATGTAACTCACTCAACAAGGCGGTTGCGTCAAAAGTTGAAGTTACAATCATTTTTACCTAAGTTCATATTGCAAATAGTGACAATACTAAATTAAAAGTCGCATTCTGCATCGACTTTAAAGCCGACTCTGGTGGAGCGCTATTTGCGCCCCTTAGTCCATACAACTAAACGTTTACAATAATTTACCCCCCCCTAAAAAAAAACAGATCCTAATTATTAAACAATTCAATGGAATAAAAAAAAAATGATTAATAATTATACTGATAATGATGATGATGATGATGATGATGATGATGATGATGATGATGATGATGATGATGATGATGATACAAAATCCTTTGCAATAGTTATCGAAAGAGCTGAAGATTACTGGAAATTTAGGGATGTCACTCAGACTCTAGGAAACATTACCAGTTATTGTCAGTGAGCAATCACTGATGATGACCTGTTGTAGATAAGTCGCGATAAAAGCAAACCACAATCTCTAATACATTCACATTGTCTCTGTTTAAATATTTCTTTCTCTATATACAAATAGTTATTCATTTCTGTGTGGTATCGAGGGGGGGCGATTCAGTATATAATCAAGTTAACATTAGCATCAGCAGCAGTTCACTGGAAATATTAGTATTGTTTTTAATGTAAACAAGACATTTATTTTTCAAAGTGAATTTAATTATAAAAGTTGCAGGTATTTAATTCTTTAACCGTTTTATTTTAAACTAGCTGGACCCGTTCCCCGGCGTTGCGCGGGAGAAATATAAAAAAAATGAATCAAAATTTGTCAACATCCAACAAAACGCAAATAGGTCACACCGGGCAATTTTAATGTTTAGAATGATTGTCGGTTTGGAATTGTGGAATGAGGAAGAAAGGAGACGCGGTTGTAGGAGTCTTTCGGCCACGAAAGCAGGTAGAAAATTTCTTGAAAAATAGGTCACTTAAACGAAGCCTGTAGCTGTCATGCGTTTTATTTTACGATCCGCCAGAAGGCGTACAAATTAAGGGTCCACTCGTCACGTTTTGGCTCATTTCTATACGATGAAATCGATGTTTTTTTCCTCCAATTTTCGGATATTATACGTATGAAAGGTGTACGATTAAGAACATATCAACTTTATAGGCATCTGTCGGGTATCTTGGCGTATATTGACTTAATCAGGAAGTCGAGTCGCTTAAGAAATTGTAGTTGACATGTTAAATAAGAAAAACTGTCAGAAACTATGTTCGTTAATTGCATTCTCTAAAAACCGGAATGAGTATAACTGTATACATAATAGGTAGAAATAACGTAATCCGATATTTTCGAAAATCAGCGGAATTAGAGGTAACATCCATTAAATGTGCGTGTAATGCTTTGTATTATGTAGTAAATTAATAGCAAACAAATAGTAAATATTAACAGACACGTTTTTGAAAAGTAGATGTCGTTTATTAATTCCCGGTGTCGATGGGGAGAGTGTTAGTACTAAAGTGTTGAGGGGAAAGATTTTGCTACCACCTATATGTAGTATGTTTTGAGGAGAGCCTAAGATGGTGAGCCAAAAGTAATATTTAGTTTAAGCTGGAGAAAATAATCACAACTATACTAAAACATGCTCGAGTAAATGAGCGTAATATAATGGTGAGTTTAGTAGCCTGTGATTATTTTCCTATTCTTGACAAAGGTACAGGGGAAAAATCGTCTTAACTTTATATAGAAGATGTTATTTCCTTTTTCTTTAGCTTTCTGGGTGTCGATGCTCGTCAGTGCATTATTAATCTAGCATATTAAGTTATCTTGTAGAATTTTAAAAGTCAGAAAAAAAATGACAATCCGTCTGAAAATTTGATTCGAACTAGCCTATAATTTTCGTTTTTCCGGAAATGCTTATTCTAGCTAAGAAAACTTTTAGAGTGGATACGTTTCTTCTTACTCACCGATTGTTTTTAAACATTAAAGCTAAGTAAGCATGTCATGAGTCATTTTCCTTGACTTCTGCAAAACAATATTTGTTCTTTACTAATGATCGATTAACGTCAAATACTAAAACGAACTTTAAAAGATTCCAGTTTCACAAAATAATTTGCTTACAAAATTTAAGTCACCATTCCATTTCTTTGTAAACAAGTCAACCATTGTTTTTTTTTGCTTTCGGGCAATGCCAGGTAATAACATTAATTAATCTTAACAGTTAAAAATAACAATTGCAGGGTACTGAATTTTTTAATAAACAAAGACAATAAAAAGTATGACGTCATTTTAAAGGTACGGACACACTAATAAAAAATAAATTTGAATAAAAGAAATAAAAAGAAAACATCAGTAAAAGCAGAATTAGTCTTGCTAGCCTAAGGAAATAGTTAGCTACAAACTTATGGCGACAAACACCTGCGTTTTATTTTGTAAAGTCTAATCTAAAATATATCAGAAATCTGTTGAATAACATTTTTTTCATCTTACTTACAATCTATCATTAACATTTCTAAACATTTTTTATGTTTACATTTTTTTTTTACTTGAAGAAGGGTTGTTAGCGCTGTCAAGAATTTGCAAAATTTTGATATTACAATTTTTGTTATACAAAAAGAATTAACAAAAAAGAATAAAATAAAATGATTAAGAGAAGAAAACAGATTTCTAAGAAAGATTTTGAACAAATAAATGATTAGTTTGAAGCCTGAACTTTAAAATATCATCACTTGCTTCATGTCAAAATCAGCATCAATATAAATAACACAGTTGCCAACGATCTAGAATTTATCGGTTGTTTCTTTTACCGTATACCAACCATTAAAAAAATTTATTTAATGATGCAACACAATACTAAATGTATACGATTCATTGAACACAAGTTGTTTTAATCTTTATTGACAGTATTAGTGTTTAAATTAGAAATCTTCAACTCTATAATAAAGAGCAATGTGTATTTATTTGTATATGAATAAATATATATCCATCTGCCCCACAGGATTTAGTGTATAAAGAAGGTGTCTTTTTCTAGTCTCCCCAGACGAAATCATCACGTGATGAGTGGAAATGAGAGAGCAAATAGTAAGTCAAACAACCAATTTGGAAAGAAACTCCCCATTTTATAATACAGTAAACTGTGCTTTTTTTCCTTTAGGTCATCAGAAATGACGATAATAATTTATATAAGAAAAATTAAAGTACTGATGTAATTCTATGATTTTGTATGAACATTAGTGAGAAAACTGGAGAAGCATAATTTTTGCATCATTTTTTGACAGAGGGTGTACACTAGTATATGAAATAAATTCGATAGAATTTGAAATGAACATAACAAATTTCATAGTCTGCGATGCTATCTGTTAGGCGAATTACGTACTCTCTAGTTCATAATGATAAAAACTGTTTCGTGGCATACCGTGTTTAGGGTTATTTAATGATGAAACTGAATATCTACTGTCAACGATTCATTGTATACAAATTGTTGAACAAAAGTCACTAAAGTTTGGGAAAATTGTGGATTGGTAAGTTTCTCAATCGTATTTGTGCATATTTAAATACAATAGATCAGATATATCTCTTCTCTAAATGAGACTTTTCTAAAGATGTCGACAAGTTTACCTATTTTAGCAGAATTGCAGAGAGAGAAAACTGAATGTACGAACCAGAAAAGCCTGAGGTGGACTGGACAAAGTGAAAGAAACCTGGAAGTCAAATCTTCCTACCAACATGAAATGTCACTCTCTTTGAAGCCATTTCTACATCGGTTGTGATATATGAAAGTAACACCTGGACTTTTACAAGACGACTGAAAAAAACAAACTTGACGGTGTGTATACAAGAACGCTAAGAGCTTCTCTCAACATCTCTTGAAGACGGCACCTTATAGACGGGAGGGGGGGGGGCAACTTCGTGAACGCTATCAGATCTCAACCTTGATCAGAGAGAGAGAGAGAGAGAACCAGAATTTTTTCGTTAGCGAGGTTCTTTTATGGATGCCAAAAACACGGAGATAATTCAGTTCGAAGACGGTACAGAACGTATGTTAAGCAACAAACAGGACGTACAATGCACCTATGAAGACTTACCTGGTTATATGGAGGGTAGACACGAATGTCGTGAGAGAGTCAAGAAGATATGACATTATCAAGACTTGATTATGATATCAGATAGGATTTAAACTATCATAGCAAATTCCATAGTCTATTGCGATATCCATTAGGCATATCATGCACATACTGAATTAACTGACGTGATCAACTCCCAAAAGTGATTTTCAGTTGTATCTATAGTGGTGTACATATATCAGCTATATATAAATGGAGAATATTAGCAAAGTAGAGATGCAGGGGGGGGGGGATATAACCACCAGTGTCAACCATCATAGTGTTCACAAAATACTAGAAAAATAACACTCTCTGCGGGTTCATGCTATGGAAATATGAATGTTTATTTTGCGTCAAACGATATGGAACGTCGGTAACTAAAATGAAAGTTTAAGAAGAAATAGTCTACAAAGTCTTAAAACAACAAAGACAGATTCGTCTAGTAATTCTGGTCGAATTTAAAATCGCAACCGCCAATAAAATAAAATCTCTGAAAATATGTTTGAATTTAAAAGAACCGGTTCGTTTGTTTTTTTTCTCAATTTATAAATCAAAATTATTTTTTGTTAAATTTACTCATATTTATTTTGAATTGAGTGGCATAATTTTAAACCTTTTGAATTAAACAAAATTGTAATTTCAAAATTGCATAAATACTTACATGAATACTTTTCGATAATGTAAAGGATTACATAGATTTTCATTCAAAATATATTGTTTGATATAAACTTAACCGGCAATAAAACACAAATAGTATATATATATATATATATATATATATATATATATATATATATATATATATATATATATATATAGATAGAGAGAGAGAGAGAGAGAGAGAGAGAGAGAGATGAGTTCCTGCAGTATACCCCAGAAAAGGAATCCTTTTTTTTTTTAAGTTAATCTCCATTGACCCAAAACGTTGAAACCTTTTTTATGTATCAGTTAAACATCTTCAAAATATGAAACATATGATTAAGCAATTCTTTATTATAGCATCGTCACATGATCAGGATAATCCCAAGAGAAAGGTTGACTTGGAGTGTGTAACTGAAAATTAATTTTTGAGGTAGTTACATTGTTAATGTATAGAAAGATCTCTGATTGTTAGAAAAAATAATATCAATATGAAGTTAAAAAAGCTTCCGCCCTCCGTATGAACTTAAAACCTTGGTTCTACTGAATTTTACAATTTAGTAGAGTAATTAATAGAAGCTATAAAATATAACTATCCCATGTTTAAATGTCATGTCTGAAAATTTCAGGATGTGCCTGTATCACCAATTCATTTAACATATATATATATATATATATATATATATATATATATATATATATATATATATATATATATATATGAAAAGTGAATTGCTTGTCATCCATTTCGAATGTAGAATGGCCAACTTTTTTTTATTATTATAGTCCATTTGATTTTAAGTCAACGGTGGATATCATCTTCTTCCAATTATGCATTCAGGTGATGAACATCACCGACATAGATCTTGCTAACACTACCATAGACCTAACCAATGTCATATTCACCACTCCTTAAGACTATTTTATTAAATTTCTTTTTGAAAACATACAAATAATCATACATATGCATTTGCTTTGACTCATATAGAAATAAGTAATTAAGTACAGAATAAATCTTTTAAACAAACATTTTTTAAACGATAAAAACTTCCAAACATTAGCTAAACTATGTAAACTAATATATGAAGTAAAGCCAGTATTTTTTTTTTCGAATTCGTCAATATAGAGTTACTTCCCCTTGTTTGGACCAAAACTATATTTTGAAAAAAAAAACGGCATAGTTAAAAAAACAAGAAACAAATTTCAAGTAAAACAGTACTGGACAACGCCGGAAGGTAAAGCTAGTACTATATATTTTTATGATAATTAAAAACTATATTAAAACTTTAAAACAGTCAACTTAAAATTGGTGTGCATCTGATGGTCGGAATTAGACGATAGATAGTTCTGGGACTCTTTGTCTTTCTATATATCGTCTATCTGGAGAGACAGCCACATTTAAAGTTGATTTATTTATTTTTTAAGTAAAAATAATTGTCTTATAGTTCCAAAAATATTGTATCCACTTCAGTACTTTTTCCATTGCTGACTTCTACCAGATGTCTTTGGCAGATTGTATGGG
>OY744524.1:41751198-41776198 GCA_963556195.1 Sepiola atlantica
TCTAGAAAATGTTTTTCTTACTTTTCGAGAAAAATATTAAGCTTATATCAAAATTTGCTGGCCTCATTCAATCGCCGCGTACTAATTATTAGTACGAGCAAACATTTATTATCTCCCTTAGTGTTATACAGAAACGATTAGCTATTTACATAGCTATTATAGCTATTGAAACCGATTATATTAGAGATTGAAAATGGCTGATTTTATTTGCTATCAAAATTCTTCGAAATTTTAAACTCATTTTGATAACTTTAAAGTGCCGAAATAAAGTAATTTCTAGAATTAAAGATTTAAAGGCAAAAGTAAAGTTCATGTGCGCTCCTGAACCAACCGGAAATCATAATTTTTACGTTCGCTCCCGTCATATCAAAGAACTCGAAAGATGATGAGTTGGAGAACAGCTTCCTTCATCTGTAAAAAATGGTTCAAGTGTTGGGATTTGCCGATCTCCACGCATGTAGGACGTAACAGAAGGTCAGCTTAATAGTATGGGGCCGACCCGATCATCAAAAATGCTCCCCCCTTCTTTTGGGCGGTGCCAGATGAAATGAGGCCGATATAAATATATCATGAAATGAGGCCGATATAAATATATCAAGAACTAATATAAAATGTATATTTAAACTGTTATTTTACACCCATGCCCGTTCTGTCGTACGAAGACGAAAATAATAATTAAAAAATCAGCAGTCATTAAAACAAAAACAATAAAATAGTAAAAAGAATTAATAAACATATAAAAAAACTGTAAAAATTAAATGTAAAAACTTTTTTTAAAAAATGATATATTTTTTTCACACGACTTTTAAAATTTTTATTTTATATAAAAAAAATCGATGATAACATTTATAGATACAGTTTTATCAGCAGCGGAGATAATGATGTGGCCCTTCAGTCAACGAGGGTTAAGGGTCTTCACCCGCGTTGACTAATCTTTTAAACCCCTTTTCTGTTTTGCCGATGGTATATAGATTAGAGTTGCCTGTTGCACTATGTGGGGTGGGGGAGGCAGGGATCAACAAATTATGAAATAAATAAAAGAATAAATACAAAATAAACAGAAACGAAAGATATACAAACAAAGGAACTCATAATGATACGTTGTTTATTGAGTTGTTTTGTATCGATTAATATTGATTGATGTTTGTCAAACATTGTGACGGAAGGAATGAAAGGCGCGGGAAAAATGGAGATAAAAAGAAAAATAATAAAAAGAAGGAAGAGCGTCCAAAAGAAAGAAAAGAAAAAGAATAAGGAGCAAAATAATGTAAAAAGATAAAAAAAGAAAAGAGGGCAACGAAGAAAAAAAACCCAGGAAAGACAGGGTGAAAGGTAAAGGGGATGAAAGAGGGAGAAAATGAATAATGGGAAAACAATAGACAAGGTCAGAAAGGTACTTCCCGGCCTTCAGGCTTGAGATCACAGTGTAGCATCAGCTTAAGGTTAAAATTAGATGTGATCAAAAATAGGATTACATCGCATGGAACTCAACAAAAGGCAGGTACAAGTTTCGAGCTTACGAAAGAGAGTCAGATATGAGTGCATGTTCAACGTCTGAGAACGGTGCAACAGTTCTGGGTCCTTTTAAAACATATCCCGGTTTAGGTAGCCTCTTAGCTAGTTGAGTGAGTAAGTCATGCACCCCACCCCATTTTCTTTTCGGTATAAAAATCCTCCAAGATGGGGGGCATTTTTTTCACTTTAAAATTTTATATTTGCTTCCTCAAATTGTTTTTATCTTGGAAGTACACTATCCACTCCCAAATTACTTTTGTTCTTACTTTAGTTCCACTACCATTTAGAGATTGACCTTCTTGTTTTTGGTGCTAAACAAACCAGAAAACTTAGTGTTCTACTCTTAGAAAAGATTGTGAGTGCTACAGTGCTGCTGATTTTATTTTGTTGTTCCACTCACATCTTTTTCCCCAATGAAATTGTAAATATATTTTGTAGATACAATTGATCTTAAACTATTGGTAATATTCTAAGTAGGATCGCCCATAGAGTAAATGTGGTATTTCGGTAATTCAAACCGAACGCTATGAATGAAAGTTATGGACAAATAATGAAAGAGCGAAATGATGAATGAAGCAGAGTAGGATAGACAAAGGATGACCAATGATTCACACACTTTTGATGACCTTGTGCCTACTTTGTAAGGGAAAATATTTACGAATAAATAATTCAAACTATAGTATCTGTTCTGTCTGGATACTCTCCAGATGAAAAGATGACCGTATGTCTAATTCCCCCCCCCCCCCCCCGTGGAGATGCAAGTAAAATAGAACAAGGTCAGAAAAGTCAAGAATAACAAAAAGAAGACAACGTATTATTTCATAAAATCATTATATTCACTTTTTTTTTATTTTTACAAAAAGTCCGCAAGGAGTGCGGCTTTTAAGTATGTATATATTAAAAAGAATAAAACAACGAAAAAGAAAATGTTCTTTCATATGAAAATTGATGGTTTCTTTTGATTTAGGTCTGGAGCATAAATTAACCATATTTGGCTGTGGTTTTAAACTTAAATTCAAGGCAGAAATTACTCGACAATTTGAAGGCTTCAATATTACATTCGAATGTCGAAGTTTCACAAGTCAGCCATTTTACTTTTTTATTAATAGATTTTAAAATTGCTGATTTACTGTTGGGAAACTACGAAGTTCGAAAGTAATTTTGAAACTGACGAATAACAAACATAATTTCTGCTTTAAATTTAAGTTTAAAGTCAAAAGTCACGAATTATTGTTTATTTGTGCTTCGAAACCGGATGAAAACGTTTTTTTTTCTTCAATTTTCCCAAGTCGCATCAAAAAACGAAAAATATGAGACCTTAAAAAATTTCAAGAATTGTGGTATTCTTTCATGAGTGGGTGGGTCGATTGATTGTTAGGGTGGCTATGTAATGGGTGGGTGGAGACGTAAAATGACGGATCAATGCCATAGGGGAGAGGTAGGCAATGGATTTGATTGATTTGTGCGCAACATGCTTAGTATAAAATAAAATTTTCCGTTTCGCAGCTCAACCCCCGAGACAGGCAAGTTAAATAGCAAGCTGTCAGTTCATGTAATTCCTTGTGATCACTAATCCATTATAACGTCGGGCGGCTTTTTTTTTATTTATTTATTTTTTTATTTTTAAACGTTCTCTCACCCGAGAGGTAATTTTCTACGAGAATAAAAGTCAGGGAGATATGCTTCTTTTTTCTTCTTTCAAAAGTAAAAATAATAAATACAAATTACAAATGTATGTGTAAGTATGAGAGGTAAAATAGGGGGGGGGGGTTAAAGAGCAAAGAAAGAAAATAGAGAGAAAATAAAATAGAGAGAAAAAAGTTAAAAAAAAAGAAGAAAAGAAAGAAAAAGCGTGGAAAAGAAGACAAAAGACAGTAAGAAAAATCGAAAGAAAGAAATGTAGACAGAAAAAAAGAACATGAGAAGAAAAAAAGACCTAATAAGGAACGAACGAGAAAAAGGGAGACAAGAACGAGAAGTGGGAAGTAGGAGGGGACAAATGTTACATGAAAAATGAGTGGAAAGAAAGAGAGAAAAGACAAAACACCGACAAAAAATGAAAATGAAAATGACATCGAAAAACTGAGAAATGCCAGAAATAAAAAGGTAAAGAATGAAATAAATAAATAACATACACCTTATGAAGCAGAGAGAAAATAATACAAATAAATGACAAACTTAAAAAAAAAAAACTTACATAAATACGGACATGCGTTTTGCATAATATGTGAGTGTGTGTGTGTGTGTGTGAATACTTATATTTTATAAATATATACGCTCTCATATCGGGGCATCATACTGGTGAAAGTGGAATACAATGTTTCCCCTTCTTCCCTGTAAAAAGATATTTGAATACTTTCAATTATCAATATCGCAAAAACAATAATATCAATTAGTGCCAACATTTAAATGCGATATAACCCCATCCACTACTAACGAATTTTTGTGGCCAAGTGGGAGGGCGCCGGACTTCAGTCACTGATTTAAAATCTAGCTGTGAGCCGTAGACGGCGAAACACGCATCGTGGACAAATACACACACACACACACACACATATATATATATATATATATATATATATATATATATATATATATATATATATATATATATATATATATATATATATATATATATATATATATTAAAAACTTTAATTTTCGACGTTAGACGTCAAAATCATAAGTAATAGACATTATTTGTGACTTAATGGTAAATCCGTTCGTGTTACTGTTGACGGTTACAGTAAATGTTGATATTGTGAGGTTATACTGGCTACGCGTTTTGTGTAAGATAAGACAATTATTTAATTAGTATTTTTTTAAAGATGTAAAACAAACGAATTTGTTTCAATTCATTAAAGCCGTTTGTCGTTTTACAGCTACAGTAGTTATTTTTGTTAGAAAACACCACCGCGATAACATTTTTTTGTATTACTTGATCTCATGTTGCAAATATTATTTTTGAGTTTTCTTTTAAAGCAAACATTGTAAACATGACTATATTTTAAATTATTTCTGACCACTGACCAGCAATATTTCCACACGGGCAACGCCGGGTGAATATCGCTAGTAAATAAATAAAATAATAATAATCATGTGTAAGTGACGTAGATGTGAAAACTGCACACACGGCCTTTTGGCTAAGATCAATAGGGACCTCCAATTGGTTGTGAACTATTTATCCCCCCCTATATATAACACGATGTAACTTTAATTTAGATTAAGATTATCAACAAAACTTTTTTACCATTCAAAAGAGGATACATTAAATAAACTGCTGATGATTTTTTAGAATTTTTTCCAGCATACGAAACTCATGAAAATGTGAAGTTAAAATGTTGTGTACTTTTTTTTACGTGATAAACTAACGTTCTTATGTATAAGCATTTATGTGCGCTGTGATAGGCACATTTTTAATAAATCTCGCATAAATCAAGTTATGGCCAGATCTTCACGAAATTTTCAATACTTATTCATTATAGGACTAATTTATCTTTAAAATGCTGTTTTCCTAAAATATATTAAGGAAAATATTTTTTTTACGTAATCCCCCCCCCCCCCTGTTTCATTTTATGAAATATTGAACGAAATATATTGTCATCCGGCGATTTTTTTTTCTTATATAAAACTAAACTCTTTTAAAAAACACATTGGATTAATTTTATTAAATTTTACGTAAACTGTTTTAGTAAACTGGTCCGTGAATGCACAAATAAAAAGTGGAAATAAAAGCAATATTATTATGTTTTGAATTTTTTTTTACCTTTTCTCAATAAAATATACTGTGATTTATTGAAATGCAAAAAAAAATAAAGTTTTACGAAATAATTTTTATTTTCAGAGACATTTATTCATTTCATCGTATTGATCGAGTTTATCGGTTTTAAACATCAATTTTGAACATATTCGTGTTCGAAATTTTTCAAAATATTTTAATATAATATAGCCCGAAGTATTATGAATCGTAAAAGACAAAAGTTGTGGCGGATGTCATATTATGTACTTGGAAAAAACTACTTCAATTGCTAGAAGTAAGAAAATTTTTTTGCACTAACTGATTTTGCCGCAACTATGGAACGCAATACTAGCCATAATTAACACGTCAATTTTTAAAGTGAAATTGTCCCACGCGCATGCGCATACATTTTTAGAGTAAAATTGGTGCACGCCGCACGCTAATTTGTAAACAGTAACACTAATAAGAAAAAACGTTGACAAAAGTAATTATTATTATTATTATTATTATTATTATTATTATTATTATTATATATTTATAATACTTTTTATCATTTTTCTTTTTTCAAATTAAAATGTTTATCCATTTCGAAATATAAACTTATTTTTACTTTGAATTTTTATTATTCAATTGACGAATATTTTTAATCATTAACAAACCACAATACTTTCTCCATTTTCATTTTTAGTTTAATTTTTATTATATAAAATTTAACCCAAATTTAAGTCAAATGCTAACAAAACAAAATAGATAAATCGTTACTTGCAGTAATATGTAAGTTATTCAGGCAATTCTGTTTTTTTTTCAGTAAAAAAAAAGTAATAATCTGTCTCAAGGAAGAAAAAAATGGTTAAAACAAACCGTTAATTTTGTTTACACCATAGTAGTAAAGTAATTTGTTTCACTTCTGTTCATCCGTACATAGATAATATCTTGCCATGTCTCACGCGATGTTTAGTAAACACTACCCCGTGTGTCGTAAAACAAGAAAATTTCGTAGTTTCATCGGACAATGAAGAAGGGTTTCTTTCAGAATTTGATAATGTAACCTTTAACTAAACTATTTTACTTTAAAACAAGTATAACTTTATTTGAGAGAGTTTTTTTTGCAATCGGTAAAGCAAAACGAATGTATGACTTCTTAACGTACACATGAAATAGTGACGTCACCGTTCTTCACATGCAATTGGAGGTCCCTAAAGATCAAAGTGTAGTATCTGTTCCGATGGATACTGCACGCCTGTCCTGTGCAGTTCTAGGAGGTCCACCCTCCCAGGCTTCGCCTCCCCTCTTTGGGGAGGAGTAAGTTTATTGCTTACTGTCTGAGGCGCTCCTACCGGGGAATGCCGACGGGGCTGCCCAGGCAATTTTTAAATGACCAGAGTGCTCACCTCTCGAGCGCTGGCTTTTAACCCCACTTGCTCGACCCGATCTTGGGTCACATCTTACTTGTGGGAGTAAGATAAAACTGGCCTTGTGCCTAACTCCGCGAGGAGTAAATAAACATACGTAAAGTTGTCATATAATATAGAGATACAGGAATAGTCTAATGATCCGAACACTATGAACAAGTGATAACTTAATTGAATGAAAAAAAAAAAAACGAAATAAGAAAAAAAAGAAAAAAGTTAACTGACAGTAAAGATTAAACCAAAAAAGAAAACTTAAGCAATTGTTAAACAATAAAGCTAAAAATTATATGGAATTTAAGTGACAGAAAAGATTTAAATGACCATTTATTAGTGTGTATTAGTTGATCCTTCAATAATCCTTCTTAAAAGAAGGGGAAAAAGTGACTTAAAACAATAAAAAAGAAAGAAACGAGGGTGGAGGATGAGAGGAAAGCGGGTGATGAGAGGGGGAAAGAAATGAAAACAGGGTGAGGCAAGAAATAAAAGAGCGGGAGGAGATAGAGAAGAAAAAGAAAGAATACGGGGAAGGCAGAAAACGAAAGAAAAGGAAGGGGAGATAAACAAACAAAAAAAAAGAAAGTAAAATGAGGGGAGGGAAGAGATAGAGAGGGGTGAGAGAGAGAGGAGAGAGAGAGACAGAGAGGGTGAGAGAGAGAGGGGTGAGAGAGAGGAGAGAGAGGGGATGAGAGGGAGAGAGACAGAGGGAGAGGAGGGGTGAGAGGGAGGGGGGACAGAGAGGGGGGGAGTGTACTTTAACAGGTTCGTTCGTAAAAGTAGCGAAACAGAAAAAAGAATAAAATTATAAATAAAAAAACCGTTCAATTAATTTTGTATAAATAAAAATAAAAAAACTCTGAAGAATAAGAGTAATTATTTTTTAACGACCGATGTCATATAACTTGGATAAAAATAATTATTAATTTTTCCCCAAGAAAAATAGCAACTAATAAATCCTACCCCCCCTAAAAAAAAAACCCAAACAAAAACAACTTAATTCCAGTTTGAAAACAAAAAAAACAAACAAAAAAAACAAAACAATGGATGATCATATCAATAATTTGTGCGATTTAAAGTTCAAATCGAACTCAGTCCAAAAGAATTAAGAATTAATTAGAACGAAATGTACGCCGTTCTAATTTTCTTGTTGATAAAAGAAAAGAAAAACCGATCATTGCCGACACGCTCTTATGTCATTGACAACTATCCACTGCCTCCCCCCCTCTCTCTATTTCTGTACTCCCCCTCTCACCTTTCGTTTAATTTAATTGTTCATTTAATTGAAGAGAACCGGAAATGTAAACAATCTGTGCGAATTGAAGATGTAAAGTTAACTTTTTAGTTTCAGGAAGGCAGAGAGGCTTTATTTGATTCTATTAAAAAAAATATTCTAAAAGACAATTTGCACTAAACCGGAGGTAATCAAAATCAAAGACAATCTGGTGCTTCTGCTGTTTCATAATGACATGTTAGGCCTCTCTTAAAAAAAAAGATAGCTAAAGAAATGTATGAACTTTGTTATGTACTTACGTGGTAGCTGAAAAGAAGACTGTACGCCAAAAAATTACACAAATGCATCCAGTATTTATTAAATAAAAAATAAAAAATGATTTTATCTATATGTCGCCATTTTCTTATATTGTGTAGAATTTCCGAAAATTATCTCCCTTGCCTAATACGTAAGCTGAAATGTCTACTGAAACGTAAGACCGTTTTTTTTCTTCTTTTTCTTATCTAAATGAATAAATGCGAATTATTTTCTTATTTATCCGAACTATATTCATATTATAACAGGTTACTCTAATTTAAATAATACAATATATTATTTTAAACTACTCTATTTATAGTCAAGTAAAGTTGCAAACAAAATCTTTAGTTTACCTAATTTGCATAATTATATTTTTAAACATTTCAAAATAAATAATTGTTTGCTGTTATTCGATTATAATGTGATTGCCCTATTTGCTTATATATATGGAATAGTTTTGTTGACATTACCAGTAATTCATTAAAGTGATAACAAAAAAATGACAAAAAATCGAAACAATGTTCATTACTTTTCAACGAACGTGCGCCCCCCCCCCCCCCTCCTGCAAGAGGAATAATTTCTTTTGACAAATTATTTATTTCTAATTCTCCTCCTCCGCCGCCTCCACAACAATCGACAAGCAAAACAAGATTTTTTTAAACTTACTAATTATTTTTATACACCTCATTTTTAAAGCTTAGTTTTTACTTAAAAAAGCAGCATTCATTATTCCTGATATATAATTTTAAACAATTTTATAACTAAACGCCTTTAAAAAGTTTTTATTTATTTATTTCAGCATTTAATTTTCGTAGTTTTACATTTTCCGTGAAAAATAAATAAATAACAATAAAATTATTGTTTAATGTTTTGTTTACAAACCGCCATTTTTACTATTCTGTCCAAATTACGAAACAATAGATTCGTAATATAATTGTAGATTTACATCCTCTGTTAAATCACCCACCTTCCAAAAAACAAAAAATAGTTTCATCTTTTTAAGCGGTTGCGTACAAACACCCTTAAAAACTTGGCGGAAAGAAGTAAAAAAAAAACCCGCTTATTTTAGAATTTAGAGTAGGGATCAGTTTCGTACATACATTTAATTTACAATGATCCCCTTATTTCCGGACTATTCTAGCGTTTTAGGACACTTTTTTCTTTTTGCTATGGCAGCTAAATCCGTAGCGTTTATAATTTTTTTTGGGGGGTGGGGGGTCTACTTTACATGTAGTTTTGTGATCTTGCCACTCGGACATAAGGTTAGTGGTTAAAAAATTTGATTGATTCCCCTAACAAATCGCCCGGGGATGGAGGATCATTTGGGGGCGGGGGGATTTTCGCATATTAATATACAATTAATTAATATACAAATTTACCCATACTTTATTTCTTTAATCTTATATGTTTTAACTATATACCCCTTTTTTAAATTTTAATTTTAAGCAATTGATTTGTTGAGTTTTCTCGTGAAAATTAAATAAATAACTATTTTGAACTTGGCTAATTAAATATCGTATTTTTAAGGCGTAAATAAAAATATTAAAAGTTTGGGTGTTATTGTAGATTGACACCCTCAGTCCTCTCTCCCCTAAAAAATGAGATTCTACTTTTTAGCCGATTACGTGTGAATACCCTAAACACCTGATGGTGATAATGATAACTTCTTTTTTTCTTTTACTATTCATGAAGTCTTTTTTCTGTCTTTAATAATAAAGACGAAAGGCACAAAGTAACCAGTTTGAATAACTAAGTAATATGAAATTGTTTTATTTGATCAATCGACGTTCCACTCTTTCATTTGTTCATTTCATTATATAACCAGTTTTTAATGGGAAATTCATTTTCATTTTTATGCTGAAACAAAATCAAATTCCTCGATTTTGAATATCTTAAAGACCATATCAATTAACCTTTTCCGTTCTTTTTTTCTAATAAGTAAAATCTGACAACATTGGAATATATCAAATAACACTACGAAAGTCATATTTTTGTTGTTTTCCTCCACATTTCTAAAATATGAAATATAAATTATTTCTTTTTTCTGTAAAGAAAACTACTCTCTCAGTAATTGCTGCCCGGAGGGCGGGTAGATTTTGCTAGTAATTTGATAAATACTGGACGAATTTGCGTAATTTTTTCAGCACAATCTTATTTTCAGCTAACACGTAAGTAGATAACAAAGTTTATACATTTCTTTAAATATTTTAATGTCATTTTGAAACAGCAGAAGCACCAAAATCATTTTATCATGTTTTTATTTTAAAAATAATAATGATAACTAGCGGAACCCGTGTAAATTACACGAACTGATGTTTTCAATACTAATGATCTTGTTCCTAACCTATACATGTTTGAATAAAATATTATAAGATTTGGACTTGTATATTTATTTAAAAAAATGAACAATACATGAAATAATTTACAAAACTTCTTTATATACAATATTTCTAGTGAAGGTAATATTTCGAGGTAATATTTTTACTTTGTAAATGCTTTAGTCGGGAAGCTACACGTTTACCAATGTTGGTACTAATCGACTGTTCGGCGACAGTTCGGCCATTTCTGGTCTGTTCCGGAAATCGCAATCGGAAAAATTCGGGTTAATATTGGTCTCCGGCTATAGAAGTACCAATGTTAATGTTTAAGGTATTTTTTTTTACAAAAACATTGTTTTAAGTAAAAATAAGGGTGCTTCTTTCGCTTCTCAACGACATAAATATATTTAAAGAAATGTATAAACTTTGTTATGTACTAACATGTTAGCTGAAAATAAGATTGTACAGAAAAAAATACGCAAATTCATTCCAGTATTTATTAAATTATAAGAAAAAGAAGAAGAAAAAAAACGATCTTACGTATCTGTAGACATTTATACTTACTTATTAGGCAAGGGAGATAACTCAAATTTGTTTTCAGGAAAAATCAAAATGGCGATCGAGAGATAACATCGTTTTTCATTTTTAATTTAATAAATACTGGATGAATTTGGTGTACAGTCTTCTTTTCAGCTACCACGTAAGTACATAGCAAAGTTTATACATTTCTGTAGCTATTTTGTTTTTAAAGAGAGGCCTAACATGTGAAACGAACGAAGCATCAAAATAAGTTGTTTGGGAGTAATGCCGAAATCGATTACACTGTAAATAATTTCCGATCAATCATTAATATATCAATACATCAATCATTAATATATCAATACATCAAATAAAGAAGCTTACTACAACATTGTAAGACATTAATTAGCCAATATAAGAAATCAATTACCCCCACCGCACTCATTCACACTCTTAGTACAAACAACTTGAAAGATTCACACACACAACTCTTAAGTTTTGTCATATTTATTTTGTTTAGTGCGAGCCTGAGCACAAAAACAAAAGGTTAAAACATTTTCCGTCATTTTATAATTATTTTCAACAAGAAAAATTAACTTCAGATTGATTTTAGTTTTTATCCATTCCAAACTTCAATTATTTCAACTCAGTCGGACAAGAGTCCATATTTACTCGCCTCCCCCAAAAGGACACTCTGTATAGGGACAAACATACCTGTAGAGTCTTGTCGATGGACAATAAACCCCACCACCCCTTCGAATAGAAGAGGTAATACCTGGAAGGATGCCACCCCCATGAGATCGAACAGCTGTTTCGTTTCGTTTGTACAATCATTTTTTTCTTTATTATTTCTACATTTAGAAGTTTACCTAATCTTTCTCAAGCTTCATCTTATTTTAACAAATTTATTAATTAATTTTATTTTTATGTATACATTAATTTGTTGATAGTCAAAGTCGGGGATAAGGTTAGAGTTAATGTCGGTTTTTAAAATTGGGGAAAAAGAGGCACTCGACTGGGACAACATTAAAAATTGCACGATTTCAGAAAAGGTTTCTCCTACACTGCCTGATTATAGAAATCAACAGAACAAAAAAGGGGTAAAAAAAAAGAAAGAAAAACAAATATGCAACAAATAAATGTTACCACTACCAAGATAAGTTACTCTTCTACCTTACCTGGATAAGTTTATTTCTGTTTTAACTTATTTTAAAGCGTTTTTGATTGTAAAATCAAACCTAGTGTCGACTCTGTTCAGTTAGAACGAAAAAATAATAAATATTTACAATTTCATGTAAAATCATGAGGAGTGGGGGGGGGGGGCACACACAAAGAAAGAAGAAAAAAAGCTTTCTTGGAGTATACGACCCCTTGTTTTTCGGTTTGTTTAAAACTTAAAACAAGCAGATCAATCTCTAAGTGGAAGTGGGATTAAAGTGGAAGCAAAAAGAAATAGCGGTGGACTTTGGGAGCAAATGGTATCCTTTTAAGATAAATAGTATTTGGGGAGGCCAGGGGCAAAAAATAAAAGTGACGAGTGGGCATCTTGAAGGATCTCTATTACCGAAAAATAAAACCGGGGGCATGGTTCAATCACTGAACTCGCGAAGAAGCTACCATATCCGGGTTGGGTTCACAAAGGCAGCCACTACACGTTGATCCTAACCTGGAACTCAGACAGTGACAAAAACATTAGAACAAGAGTCTAAGATTATTGTTGCTATATCTGTTGTTTTTGTCTCAGAAAATAAGTAACAAGAAACATTGGCACTTGTGCATTTTAACATCCCCGGCTAATTTAGAAAACAATTAGTAACATCAGGATTGGGGTGCGGGGTTTCGTTTAATCTACCCTTGCAGCGGACGAAACTCTCATAAAATGAAAACAATTAATTTGCCAAGGATGTTAAAATGCACAAGTGGCGAAACATTTTTTACGGAAATACAATTAAAGGAGCAGATTCTTGTATCTAAATTTACGCAAGTATTTCAAAGCTCGCATGCCCTTTTACCTTACTTAACGAAATAATTGGTATTTCCTAAAGTTCTTATTTACTTGCCTTTCCACGAGGCCAGAGTTAAACACAAGGTCGGTTTTTAATGTGGGGAAAATCAAGCTACCCTGGATTGGAACAAAACTTTAAATTACCTCAGTCTAGAAGGACTTCTTCACTGAACGATAGGGACCTCAAAAGCTAACCATAAAACTGACCCCCCCCCCGCCTATATATACCACGATGTAACTTAAATATAGGTTAATATTATCATCATGCAGAAGAAACATAAAATAAACTGCTGATGATTTTTTTGCAAGTTTTTTCAGCGTACGAAAATACTGAAAATGAGAAACTAAAACGCGTGTACTTTATTGACGCCTTAAAACAACGTTCCTATGCAGTGGCCATTTTGCGCGCTTTGATAGACACGTGTTTAATGAATCTAGCAAAAATCAAGTAATGGTCAGATTTTCTACGAAATTTTCGATACTCATTCAATATTGGACTAATTTATATTTAAAATGCTGATTTCGTAAAATATAAGATTGGAACTATTTTTTTTCTACATGACCCCCCCCCCCCCTTATTTTATGAAATCTGAACATAATATATTCAGGTCGATCGAAATTTTAATGTTATATAAAGGGGAAAAGTCTTTAAAAAACACATAAGATTCACATTTTAATTTTTATTGGTATCGTATTTTGGTAAAGTATCCGTAAATTCATAAATAAAAAGTGAAAATAAATACGATATTATCATGTTTTGAACATTTTAATTTCATTTTCTTATTAATTTAAACTATGATACGTTAAATTGCAACGAAAAATCTTCTGAACAATAATTTATTTTTCAGTAATTCATTTTAATGACTTCATCATTTAGACATCCGAATAATTTGTGCTTTTTTATAGAATGTTTATTTGCTCGAGGTAAGCAAGCATTTCGTCAAATTCCTCTGACGCTATTAAACTATGGAAGACTGAATAGAATTTATAAACGTCCCAACTCGTACAGAGAAAGTAGTCGCTTTTGCAAACGCACGTGTGTAAATGTTATTGTTTTGTTTACGAAAGTTTTATTTTGCTTACATTCTTTAAGCTGAAAGAAAAACTATGCCGTTGTACGACAAAAGTAAGTATTATTTTTTTTATCATTTTTCTTTTTTTCAAATTTAAATGCTTATCCAATCAACATTCTTTCGAATTTTAATTTTATTCTGCAAAAATGCGACCTGACTTAAAACTTATTTTCACTTTGAAATAATCTAATTTATTTTTAATTGACATAATATTGTTAAATCTTTAACAAACCGCAATACTTTGTGTTTCTAAAAAATTTTAAATACTTTTTATCCCATGTTTTTTTTTTCGGGCGGAACATCTTTTTAGCGTTTGAGATATTTCAAGAGTTTTTAATTTATGTGTGTGTTTATATATGTTTTAGTGTTTTTTTTTTAATGTTTTAAATGTTTGTATTTTATCCATTTGTTATCGTCACTTTTACTTAGCCAGACACGAGTATTTTCCATCATTTTTTTTTCTACACATGTTCTCTAATTTCACATTAAAAAAACAGGGCATTTTTAACGGCAACTAACAGAACGAAAAAGGGCTAAAAACAAAACAAATAGGCAACAAATGACTGTTATGAAAGGCAAGATAAGTTAGACTTCTACCAACCTGGATAAGTTTATTTGTGTTTTAACTTATTTTAAAGCGTTTTTTTTTTTTATTAATGTGGTGATCACATGTTCAATTAGAACGGGAAAAATGGCTGAAAGTACACTTTCGATAATCGCTGGTAGAACATTACATTTTCCGGTGAATGCGTACCAATATGGTACCCGAAATCTTCGTCTGCAAGGCAGAGATCACGTGATATTAGTAGCACCGTTTTCATGTCCCTTACAAAAAAGGACCGGACCGTAGGGGAACATAGCTTAATGTCAGAGAAGCGGTATTTTGAAAACCCACCCACCGCAAAAAAAAAGCCGGTTTTTTTTTGTATTTTTTCTTTTTTATTATTCATTTTTTATTAGTTCCTATATTTAATAATAATAAAAATAATTAATTAAATAAAAAAGAATTCCTCTCGACTAACTGTACCTGTTGCGGGGAGGTGGGAAAGGGGAACTCGTTACTGATAGTAAATCATATTTTCGTTTAAAAAAACGTTGTTTATTTTCTATTTTTGTAAATACCAAAAAAGATTATTTCTATTTCTGTAAACAAAAATTTATTCAATTTTGACACTCAAAAGGAGAAAAATCACATTTGTAACATTTTTCGTTTAAAAAAAAACTTTATTTTCTTTAATAAATTAATTGCGTTTTGACAATCACTTGTTTGTTTGCATTTCAACGATTTCAATTTCAGAAAACGAACAGCCCGGTATGTTTTTTAGTCGGGACATCAAAACGGTGCTACTAATATCACGTGATCTCCGCCTTGCAGACGAATATTTCGGGTACCATACCCGTACACATTCACCCATTTTCCCACGATTGGTGACATTTATTGGATGTGTTTTGAACTATTTTGTTTATTTTTCGATTTTTCACCGATTATCAAGGGCCTGGTGCAGGGCTGATGACCAGCCATTTTGTTTTTATTTTTTTAATTTAAAAACAAAAAAAGTAGATTGGAAGAACGCCCCCCCCCCCTCTATTATCTAAAAAAAACAAAATTGGATAAGAAAAATGCTCCTCCCCCCTTCACATTTTTTCGCCATTCAACGCTAACGGGCCAAAAAAGTGGGTTCTCAATTTACGTTAAAATTATATAGGAAAATGATCCCCCTCTAAAAATCTTAAATAATAATAAAACAAATTTCTTTGTGTATATTTTTTAAGGCTGTTTGCAATTTACCCATAAAAGTAGAATCTTTTTTTTTTTTCGGGGGAAACTACGGTGGGTATGGTTCTATAAATTTACCATAACTTTTAATTGTTAGTAAACCGGCATAACAACCGAGACCTAAAAAAAGAGCATTTGTATGTTTATATTTAGTAAGTATGGATGTCCAAAAAGGCAATAATCAGAAACAAAAAACAACAAACGAGACCTCCAATGACGCTCAGCGCACGGGCCGGTGAATCAGTTCCCGCCGCTAGATCACGTTCACGTTCGTCAATTTCATCGTGCTTTCGATTTTCATACACACATATAACCATTTGGTACGTGTTTTTGATTTTACACGCAAATCCACATATCGTTTGTATTATGAAGTTTAAATACATAAATAATTGGGTATCTTTTACAATAATCCGCAGAGTCGCGGACGGGGTCCAAAAAACGAACGAGAACGGGGTAAAAAAATAAATATACAACAAGTGGAGGTGACCTACGTCGAGAATAGATATTTTCCTACTTACCTATGACATTTGTTTGTATTTTTACGTAGTATAAATGGGTTTTTATTAGATGTAAAAAAAAATTATTGTTTTTTGTGGCACGGATTTTTACTAAAAAAAATGGCGCCGACGAGCCTATTTTCCAGCCTCGCTTACGAACCCATGTTCGTATGACAAAAATACTGATTTCTAATAAATAGCAGTTAGAACGGCTTAAAAATACAAACAAATGTCACAGATAAGTTGGAAAAAAACTTTTATCGGCTACAGTTACTTTTATTTGTTGTATATTTGTTTTTTGAACGTTTTCACTCTGCGGATTATTGTAAAAGATACCCAAATAATGTGTAAACACAAAAGAAATACGTAAATTTTGGACAAGAACATTTTTTTTGATAAATATGTATGTTACGTAAACACGAAAACATCCGAAGACTTTTAAAAATAGATTACTAAATTACACATTTCTAATTACAAAATTTAAAAAATCCATGACGTTAATTTTATTAACTTATTTTAATATTAATAAAAAAAATGTATGTAAAAAATATGAGTTTTCTAAATTAATATTGGTGCTGCTGCAGAGACGGAGGCCACTGTTTCGATCGATAGCGGCGGAAACTGCCGACTCCTCTTCGGGAGAAATCGTGATCGACGGAAAGAAATTTGATTTTGGGGGAAATAACTAATATTGGGTTAATTACTTAAGGCCGAATGTTGCACACATAAGCAGATGGTGGAATCCTACCTATCTGAGTTCATGTGGCGACAGAAATACAGATGTATTGAAGTTGGAAGTATTTTTGAACTGATCGCAGAATTGTACCCTGTTTAAAACTTTTTTCTCCCCACATTTATCATTCAGTCAATTGTTTACTTTTTTTTTTTTCAAATCACAGTTTTACTTATTCCGTTTTTTATTTCAATAAAAAGTTCGCTATTTATTTGATGTGCATAATAATGTTTATCAAAGTTTTATTTATTTCGTTTTTTTTAAATTTCAAATGTTTATCAAAGTTTTATTTATTTGCTGTACATAATGTTTAATTTGTTTCAATAAATAAATGTTCATAATTTTAACTTATCCTCAATTGTCAATTCAACAGTTATCTTCCCCAAAATCAAATTTCTTTCCGTCGCTCACGTTTTCGCACGATTTCTCCCGAAGAGGAGTCGGCAGTTTCCGCCGCCATCGATCGAAACAGTGGCCCCCGTCTCTGCAGAAGCACCTTAATATTTTATGGTACAGGTACATTTTCTTCAAGAAATGTCTGTAATGAAAAAATTCAAAAAAAATTCAATGACCTTAATTTTATATATTTTTTAAAAATATTAATATAAAAAAATGTATCTAAAAAAACATTTAAGTATTTG
This sequence comes from Sepiola atlantica, assembly GCA_963556195.1. Classification (NCBI taxonomy): domain Eukaryota; kingdom Metazoa; phylum Mollusca; class Cephalopoda; order Sepiida; family Sepiolidae; genus Sepiola; species Sepiola atlantica. The sequence goes on from OY744524.1 coordinate 41,768,953, forward strand.
TAAAACTGAAAAAATCCATGATGTTTTATTTACTCCTCCCCAGGAGTTAGGCACAAGGCCAGTTTTATCTTACTCCCACAAGTAAGATGTGACCCAAGATCGGGTCGAGAAAGTGGGGTTTGAAAAGCCAGCGCTCGAGAGGTGAGCACTTTGGCCATTTAAAAATTGCCTGGGCAGCCCCGTCGGCATTCCCCGGTAGGGGCGCCTCAGACAGTAAGCAATAAACTTACTCCTCCCCAAAGAGGGGAGGCAAAGCCTGGGAGGGTGGACCTCCTAGAACTGCACAGGACAAGCGTGCAGTATCCATCGGAACAGATACTACACTTTGATCAGCTAAAAGTGCCAAGGAAAAAATCCATGATGTTAACTTTATGTAATGTATTTATTTAATATTACCATAACAGCCTTCCACCCAGGCAACGCCGGGTAAATACAGCTAGTTCTTTATATTATAGCCGTGTTTAAAAATGACATAGAAACAATAATTTTAATTAGATTCTCTATTTTTCACGAAAATGTTTTTACATTCCGTTCAAAAATTAAGTTTACATTAGAAAAAAACACGCAACAACATTTCTATAATTCTATTCTGAATTTTTTTACACTGATTTTTTTGTTGTTTATTTCATATATAAATATAATTCAAAATTGGACAAAATATGATTAGATTAAAATTAAAATTTCTATTTTAAACACGTTAAAAAGTTCATGTAAATTACTTTATTACCGTCCTATTCCAAATAATCGGTTTCAACTGCCAACTGGAAATAAATTTCTTTACTTTCTGTATTTAACATTTTTATGCTATCGAAATTTATGTTATATGACATATTTATTCATTATGCCTCTTTGGTCATCTTTTGTGGACATATAGTCTAATGGTTAATACTGTTAGCTTACAATCAGTTCTAAGTGACAGTCTTCTTAGAGGTTGAAGGTTCAGTCCTTACTACATGCGATATCATAACTAAGAAGAACGTAGAACTAGCACTTCTACCCGGTCATGGCTGACAGAACGAGAACAATCTACCTTCATCGATTAAATACGGAGTTCAGTTCGAAATTGCGCACAGGTTTCCAAGTTCTAAAAGATGCACCTGAAGAAGACCTGCGGTTACATCTGCCAAAAATGTTATGAAAATATCAACTAAGAATAGAAATCCGAATAATCCAGATCATCGATCATCATTTAAAATAACGAATATCTTTTGTTTTAAATCAAAAATAATGTCATGTTAACTTTAAAAAAAAATACAGAAAACAAACAAACAAAAAACATAGACAATAAAAATTCCACTAATCGGAGCAAAATGTAGTATCTGTTCCGATCTTTCATCTTTTCTGTTTCGAGAACCGTGTTTTCGGTGAGACTGAGGCAATTGTTATTTTTGTTCCAATCCAGGGTGAACCTTTTTGGGAAGCTGCATTTTTTTCCACATTAAAAACCGACCCTGTGTCTAACTTTTCCAACGCGTGGAGGCAAGTAAGTAGTAACAGTGGTCTCGGTCAGTAAAGGAGAAATCCTTCTAGACTGAGACAATTTTCAATATTTGTCCCACTCCAGGATGCCCCTTTTGGGGACAGCTGGATTTTCCTCACATTTACAACCGACCGCGTGGGGAGGCAACTAAATAGGAACTACGAGGAGTTTAATGTTCATCTCGCTTCATCAACTTTGCAGAAAGTTGTTAATCAAATATTTAAACACCTGTTGATAATTAAGGTCTTTTTGTCGTGTAAAATATGTCGAGAAATTATGATATTAATTTACGAATTAAATTCTGGACATTTTATGTTTCAAAAATAATGTTTTCTCTTAAGAAATAAAAATGAATTAGCAGGCGAAAATTCGTGTGCTTTGAAATATTTAAACACGCCAATACTATTTATTTTCTTGAAAATCAATAAATAAATGAATACACACATCCAATTAAAAGATGTTGCTTGTATTGGGTAAATTAATTGTTGAGCTATTTGATTAATTCTAATAATACATAACATCGTATTATTGTGAAAATTATATGCAAGTCTGCCTGTAACCAAATCTACGTCACTACATACGTCAGAGTTCACCTATGGCTTTTTTCGTTTATTTCAGTTAGTTTTATTTTTTAAATATTCATTGAGGAATAATTACTTATATTATTTACACCGTTGACATAATATATCTACTAAATTTTAATACCCAATGAAAGTTATATATATAACGAAATCATAGTCCTTTGAGTGAATTGCATGGCTAATTAACATATTGATAACAACTAAGATTGTAATAAATAAGTAAAGAGTTTAATGATTTCTAATTCTTTGTTTTAATTTTAATACATATTTAAAATAATTTCGTAGATAAATCTTAAAGGAAATCAATAAGAACCCTGTAATTATATTATCTATTTTCTTTAGCTAAATAGTTAAATCCACTAAATTTTACAATAAAATAGGAGCGAGTGTAAGAACTAGCATCGTAATTCTATTATTTACATCAGTTGAATAATTTTAAATATTTTGTTTTATTTTATTCATTTTTTTAAAATTACAAACATTAGTAGAGGCTCATCAAAGTTAGTCCTTTACTTTGAATTTAACAGAAAGCGTCATACTTTTTCTAGAAATGTCAGTAACGAAAAAAACACAACAATGTTTTACCGTTTCAGACGTTATTACAATGCACATAAAAGAGATCCATTGCATTTTTGAATGAATGCAAATATTGTTATTCAATTAATTAATGTATATTTCATTTAAACTTATATTAATTTAATCAAATTGTTTAAGTTTAAAAATAACGTGTAGGTTAATTTTCTGTGTTAATTTTTTTATAGACATGTTTTAATAAAAAATAAGTTAGCAGTGCTTTTCGAAAACAAACCTTTCTCTTCCTTCGAATTTTTTTTTTTTTTTTTACTGATTTTTGTTTAATTCTTGAGAATACTACCGATCTTGGCCTTTTGGCTAAGATCAAAGTGTAGTATCTGTTCCGATGGATACTGCACCCCATAGACTGGTATTGTCTTGGCCTTCGGGGCTTGATTTACGCCGGTCTATGGGTCTGTCCTGTGCAGTTCTAGGAGGTCCACCCTCCCAGTCTTCGCCTCCCCTCTTTGGGGAGGAGTAAGTTTATTGCTTACTGCCTGAGGCGCCCCTACCGGGGAATGCCGACGGGGCTGCCCAGGCAATTTTTAAACCCCACTTTCCCGACCCGACCTTGGTCACATCTTACTTGTGGGAGTAAGATAAAAACTGGCCTTGTGCCTAACTCCTGGAAAGGAGTAAATCAATACTAGTGATCAGAGCACTAAAAGTGGACACTTTCCTGACAAATTTTATTACCGATTTTTGTTTAATTTTCGATAATACTATTGAGTTTAACCCTTTTTTTCTTTTTTAATAATCTGAGGGTTTGGTTTTCATTCGATATTCTAATCTCGAAATTCTAAAAACATAAATAATAAGTAACATAAATTTTCGAGGGTGCTGAAGAAACCCGGAGAAATAGTAAATGTTCTTTTGTAAATATTGTAAATAAAAAATAACAAGCATTAATTCATTTAATTTAGCGTTATGTAAAAAAATCCTTAATTACTAATTAATTTTTTAAAGGCGGACGGACCACTTCATTATTTTTTTTTTATTATTACTTCTGAAAGATCAAATCTTACAATTAAAAAACAAACATAAAATACTCTTCAGATCGATATCTAAAAAAATGCATTTGTAAAATAGGGTAAAAAAAACATTAGGGGTTCCTTTTACGTTACATTTGCATAGAACTTCCTTCCTCACGATTTTTTTTTAATCTAAAGAGTTATAGTTGGATAGAATTCCAAGGAATAAAAAGTATTAAAATGTTACAGTTCGACGTTGTATGTCTGCCATACAATTTTTTTCAGATCAAAATTTGAAAAAAAATGCTTATTCAGTTTTCAGCAGGACGTTCAGTTAGCTCTGAGCATAAAAGTTCCCGCACTGTCTGCAAAGCTCCAGCCCCTGTTGCATCGCCAGAGTATTGCGTCCCTGTGCTTGTTTTGCAAGTACTTCCACGAAATCTGCTCCGATGAACTTACTGCACTTGTACCTCCTTAACGTAAATACCCCCGACCCACTCGACTAGCAGTAAAATCACACCCCTTCACTGTAGAGATCATTAGATGCGTGAAGATTTTCTGCTCTAATAACTTCTATCCTTGAACTGCTTGTTTTGGGATTCCCTCCCTGCTTTGTTTCACCGACCGTTCCAACATGCAGAAATTTAAATGTAATGTGAACAAGCATCTTGCTACCTAACTCTCCACCTAGATTACCTCCTATAAATTTGGTGCTTTCACAGTACCCCATTACGCTACAGTGGCAATGCGTCTTGTTTGAGGTGAACAAAAGGTTTACAAAAGCATTTTTGGAATTTCATTAAAAACGAAAATAGCAAAATTAAATCTCTCTAAAGATCGAACAGTAAACTTGATATATTTTTTAATAATCTTACGATTTGGTGTTCAATTGATATCATAATTCGAAGTTGTTTTAAAAAAATAAAAGCAACATAAATTTTCGAGGTTATCGAAATAGTAACTCCATCGACATGGATAATTTTAAATGCTAATATAGAATTTCAGTCATTTATTTTATTTAGATTTAGAGTAAGAATTTTATTTATTGAATTAATTGTTTTTAATTAAAAATATCTTATGTAAACGTTATAACAATAATAATAATAATAAGCATACATTAATTTAATTTAGCATTATTTCTTTTAAATTCTTAATTGTTTTCAATTACTTTTAACTTTATTGCATTGTTCGGCTTTTGTTTAAACGTAGCAGTAATTAAAACAAAAATGGAACTATAGAATCTTAACTTCATTATTTACTCTTTTTTGTTGTTAGTTTTGAAATTTAATTTCTGTTAAAAGTTGAGCTTGTCTAAGAACAATATTTGGCGGACGTTTACGATTGTGAAATACACATTGCTAAGGCTATGAAGAAATCGAGAAATACAAACACATCAGTTTATGTTAAACTTACATAACGAACTGAGCCCCTTGCTAAAAATAAAACCAGTAATTAGAAAAAATGTTATAATCTAAGCAAAACAAAAACAACATTGTCGCTATAGTTTTCTGAACATACACCAATAAATATTCTATCTCTGAAACGTTCCTTTTAAAATTTATTTTCTTAATTTTATTGATCTAAATCAATTTTTTCATTTTATTAATTCATTAAGAGATTTAAAGAAGCATAAAAAATATGGGAACCTGTTTACTTGTTCATATCTATATATAAAATGGAGTTGACCCCCCCCCCCCAACCCGGTTAGACTAGCCTTTAAAACTAATGCCTCAAACGCAACGAAACACATCAATTCAGTCGCCAAATATCTTCGAGCGTGTTCCAAAAAACTAAATTAGTTTTATAAGCTAAACCAAAAACATTACTTTCATTCCGCTCTGTAAGCCTCTCCCAACTACTTGAACCAAAGAGAGGGTAGAACGCTAATTTCTCTCTATGAATTAATAACTGTTACCATCCTTAAACACCGTTTGGCAATTACTTCATAAGGAACTGTAATCAAGTTGCACCGTTTCAGAATTTGTAAAACATCCAATCACAGCCAAGCTGACATCGACATTACGCATCAAATCCTTTGCCATAACAAACCAGATAAGTATTATTTTTCTTTGCGATATTTAAACACCTAACTCTGTTCCGGTTTATTTATTCGAAAATTAAATTCTAGTTTTTTAGGCGATTACTTGTACAGAGTAAACACCTTGCTACAATTGGCACAATAGATAAAAATAATATTACAAAAAATACTGGAAATCGGCTTCACGCATAAATTTTACGTAAAATACCCAGACATTCCCGGTCTATCCCAGCGTTTTAGGTGTCAGTTAAACAAAATTATTACTTTTATTTTTTATTTTTTTCAGTGTGAGATATATTCCGTGGAGTTTGGGGAGGTGGGGTCAGAGGTATTTTTTTTTATCTAAATAAACTTAAATTAAAAACAAAATAGCAATAACAATTCGCTTAAAAACAAAACAAGAATGAGACTTTTATGAATAAAAATATAAAAATATTTCTACATTTTATTTATTTGTTGAAAAAGCAAACTTCGTACGTCTACAAAATTTGAACCGAACTGTTTCTTTTTTCTTTGGGGGGGGGGGAACACTAAAATAACTAAACAAATCCTAATCAAAGTTTTAAATTTAGTTTGGTTCGGTTCAACTTCTGTAGAAGCGGTCATTGAAAGAGATATCCTTCTACACTGTGGCAATTTGTATTTTTGTTACACTGCAAGGTAAACGTTTGCTTGGTTACATAGATTTTCCACTTTTCAAAAGCGACATTTGTTTCTTTACATTAAAACTATCCGCTGTGACCTATTTGCGTTCGGTCGGCAGTTTATACATTTTATTTCATTCTTTTATATTTATCCTGGGCAACGCCGGACGACTGGTACGCGATAGTAATAGAATATAATTACTTATGTAATACAAATGCTAAAGAGAGGCCGGTAAATATATAGTGTAAACGTCTTCAACCAATATTGATTTTAAAAAAGAAAAGAAACAATTGGTGAAAAATTCATCCTTTTCTTCAAGTGAATTTCGACTGACATTTTTGTTAAAATATTAGACTACTCGTGACCTGTTGAGTCATAACCACTAGATTTGTTTGTTCCACTTCGATTTAATTCGAAAATTCATAAATTGTGATATATCCTGGGACAGACAATAAAAACGAAATAATTTATTAAAATAATTTTTTTTTTAAGGCAACTAGTATTTAAAGTTATCAAGATATTTTTAAAAAAATTTCCATTTCCCATTTTTGGAATATCATTCTGTGTTTTAAAATTCCCTTTTCATTCGCACATTCACGTGTTTTCTAAAGGTGGTCAGTTAGTTTCGACTATAAGACATATTTTGGTGCTTCTGCAGAGACGGGGGCCACTATTTCTATCGATGGTGGCGGAAACTGCCGACTCCTCTTCGGGAGTAATCGTGATCGACGGAAAGAAATTTGATTTTGGGGGAGATAACTAATATTGGGTTAATTACTTTTTCACGAAATGGACGTAAACCGATTAAACTTTGAAGAGTTCTTGCATTTACTCGGGGATAATTGCAAAATTGTAGATTTTTTGCTAGCGCATAATTTAATTTCAGTTGGAAGTATTTTTGAACTGATCGCAGAACTGTACCCTGTTTAAAACTTTTTTCCCCCACATTTATCATTCA
>OY744524.1:41781198-41788698 GCA_963556195.1 Sepiola atlantica
CAAAGATTAAAATCTTATCATTTCACTATAGGTTCTATCCTCTAAAAGTATACTTTTAGTTTCATATTTTATATATATATATATATATATATACTTTTTAGTTATATTCCAATGACCAAAGGAAAAATCAATCCATTACTATAATTTTTATTTATTTTTCTCAATTTCCCCATTTTCTGACTTTTACGAATACCTGTATTTTTTTCAAGGTATGAAAAATGCAAGTCGACAAACTGCCAGTCACTATGCACTGTTGACTCCATGTCTTCAAACTTAGATTTATGTATGCTCTATAATCAATATTGAGCACTTCTCATTCATAAATATAGAAACTAATACAACTATATTTATTAATCTATATAAAGTTGAAACATTTATGGCACTGACAGTGAGAGTAAAACATCAAATTCATATATTAAAAATGGAAGAACAATAGCTTTCTAATATACTGACCAGGCATATGTGATTGACATAAATTTGCATATTACTTTGCTAAAGAACATCTTATTAATTGACTATTCTTTTTTTTTGTTTTCTAATTTAATTATTCTTTTTATTTATTTATTTTATTTTATTATTATACAATTCTATTAGAGCATATTTTTTATATAATGAATAGAAAATGAGAATTTTGGGTGAGAAGCATCTTTGAAATCTTTTCAAGTCAATTTACATCATGGGACTGTGATACAGTTCTTCATTGTAAATTTAAAACAAAGACATACTCCCCGTCCCAAACACACATTGGCCAAGCAAACATGTCAATTAGTACCCCACCCCACATATACACATTAATTTTATTACAAAATTAAATTCCACCGTAATGCGTTTGTGTTCATTTGTACAAAAGTCAATCATTTTATTCTTTTCTTTAATAGTAAATTAAAAACGAAGCCCTCCCAGCTAAAAGCACACACACACACACCAGATGATCGAACTAGTCAGTGATTACCCCCCACCTCCTCAATAACTTTTTACAAATATTTTTTATATTGTGGATAAAGGTTTAGCATTGTGGACAAAAAGAGTCGTTGCAGTCTTTTCTGGTCAATTTCTTTCTAAAGGTTGCGATTCTTTGTTTCCTCAATTTTCCCACTATTATATATATATATATATAATATAATGGAATCTGCTCCGATGAAGTTGCTGCTCTGGTGCCTCCTTCGACGTAAATACACTCGACCAACCCAACAATCAGCTAAATCCCATTCCTTCACTGTTGAGGTCCCCAGATGCCAGAGAGCCTTCTCCTCCAATAGCTTATTTCATCAAGCTGCCTGTCTTTGGAACTCCCTCCCTACTCCCTGTTTCTCTGACTGTACCGACATGCAGAAATTTAAAACTAATGTGAACAGGCATCTCGCTGCACAGCTCCTAATTTAAGATGACCCCCCAAAACTTTCACCCTAATTCTCAGTAGCCCCTTACATCTACAGTGGCAACTTGCCTCGTTTGGGGTGAACTAAGTTAAAGAAAAAAAAGAGCCTCTAAGCCTTGAATTTTAGACATTTTCTCAAATCAAAATCATATAATTGATTTTAATCAAAATTGGAATAAGAATTCTAGACATAAGGTTTAATATCATTATGTCTTTATTTTAATATAGCAAACAACTGTATACACAGAATAAATTTTACTTTAGGACAACACATAAAAATAAAAAAATAAACTAATCCAACATCTAAAAATAGAAAAAAACATGCACATGTTAAAATAAGGTCAGCTATTAATTCGACACATTCACAAAAAAGAGTGAGTTACCCCCATTGAAAACAGAACAAAAGAATAGGAAGTAAAAGTCAGCCACACCTTTGTTTGTAAGACAACCTGGCATTGGCTAATGGAAACATTCACCCATGATAGGAAATAACAAAGAATTTGATTGGTTAGCTAGCTAGACTGAACACTATGTGTATATATAAAAACACCCGGTAACACAAATTTCCTGCATGATTCCCTACGTGGATGAAACGTGGAAGCCTATGTGTAGCTTCGGAGTAAGTGAGTGGTTGGTGAAAATTGTTCAGGCAATGTATAGAATATTTAATGACCGCTTTAATGTAAAAAGGAGATTATATCAAGTATTTGTATTGAGTCCGTTGCTTTTCATTTGTGTCTTAGAAGTGTTGTCCATACAGGTTGTCCGGAATAGAGATTTTTTATGCTGATCATTTAGTGTCTGAAAAACAATGGAAGGTCTACATAATAAGTTAAAGACTTGGAGGAATTCTATGGAAAGTACAGGTCTGAGAATCCCACCAATACGAAAGTAATGATCAGTGGTTGTAGTGTTGAAAAGCTTCCAGAAAGAGGAAAGTTCTCCTGCTCAGTTTGCAGACTTGTAAGCATCTGGTGCACAAGAAGTGCAGTGAAATGACAGGTAGGTTGAGAAATGATAACCAATTTGTGTTTAAGACAATGGAAACGGATGAGAACTCAAATGTAGAGAAAGTATATTAAGATTGCGAGGCTATTGAGGTTGTTCAGAAATGTTGTTACATTGGTGATACCATTGAAACAAAAGGAGGAGTTGGTGCTGATCTGATTGCAAGACTATGGAGGGAATAGAGTCACTAAGTTCAGGAAATTTCTACCATTACTAACCAGCAGAGAGTTACCACTGTCGCCGCATGGAAGAGTGTTTGTTGGTTCGGTCACATTGAAAGAATTGATCATAGATCTTTGGGTTAGTAGATATACAATAATTGATGTGCACGGGTCAGTTGGTAGGAGAGGGACAAGAAAAATCATGAACTGATAAAGATGGATTTGAGAGAAAAAGGGATAAAGAACTGGCCAGACATAGGTTAGTTTGGAAGTTAATTTTTAAAAGCCATTCAACACATGACAGCATGTAAAACAAATGCTAAATCGTTTTTTTATTTGAGTCTTGTTTTTATTTTTCGTGTGCACTGATATTTTGTCATCTATTATTATACTAAAGCTGAGCTATTCAACGTTTGTTTCCATAAGACTTTTTTTACTATATATTTTAATGAAACAAAAATACATGTTAGAATATTTCTTGTTATTTGGACTGAGTTATTTTTGAAAAAAAAAATCCATTTTAATTGTTCTAATTAGTCGTAATTTGCAATTAACTCAGTAAGATACCCATCTCTTACTATATTTCTGTTAATAACTTTCACCCTTTTCTCACTGTATGTTGTTTGACCTCTCCACTCTTATTCTATTCTTATTCTATACAACTTCTATCACACTAGCCTATGCCTTCCCCCCTCTCTCTCTTTCTCCATATCTCTTTTAAGAGTTAAAGATGATGAAATTAACTTTAAAACAGAAGATTGGAATAGTCCATTATAAACATAGGGAATATCACCATAAGTATTAATACTATTCAATCCATAGCTGGTAAAATATGAGAGAGAGAAAACAAAAAGAAACTAGTTTTGAATTTTGTCTTTTTAGTTTTTGAAAATTAACTGGCTTTGCAAACTCACTTTTTCCTAATTCAAACAATCTAACCCAAGCTCAATGGGTGACCCAACAGGTAACATTTTCCTTACTCTAAATATAAAATTTATAAATATTTCTTTCAATAAATCTTTCATTGTTACTTTCAGTATATGTCAAATTTTATTTCTAAGCAAATATTTTAAAATCCATACTTTTACTTTAATAATAATAAAAAAATAATGCTTCATAATGTTGAATAAATATAACATCTTCTATACAAGACATTAAATTAAGGCATTTCAAGCAAAATATTAAAAAAAAGCAACAATAATTAAAATATAAACATGTTTGATAGCAATAATACAAATACAGTGAGACTACAGATAGTAAAACAAAACGTTTCACTATTATATACAAAACAGAATGAATTTAAATAATCCTATCAGTATAGATTAAAACAGAAATATTAATATAAAACTGAATTTGGATTAAATAATGAAACGGTTAATACACGGTACACATATACAGAGAAAGAAAAAGAGAGAGAGTAAACTTCCTTTCTCGTAAATGAATACACACAAAAGTAAGACCTATTTATCGTTAAGCTTATTTAAAGGTTATTCAACTTTACACAATATAAGCACCATGTTTTATATAGTGCTTATATATATGCAATATCAGTCATAAGGTTAAACAACTTCCATATTGATTTTGAAAAGGGACATTTTATTAATTAACTATTATTTGTTATTGTTTTTTAATTCAATGATTGTTTTGTATTTTAATATAACAAATAATTCTGTTTTGCAATATTTTTTTATTTCTTGGACAAATATTTAGCATTTTCTGTTCAAATGTTCTTTTCTTTACACAGATCGACTTGATTTTCAACAAGTTGCAATCTATATCTAAATTGCAAGTTAAAAGCCAAATTGATTTTTTTTCTTTTCCTTTCTTTACGGTCATATATAAAAGATAAATTAATTTGTATCAAAATTACCAAAATGTGAATAAATGAGAAAGGTTTTGTTTTGTGTTATGAAGTTATGAATCTGATGTTTATTATTTTAAATTAATGTTTCAAGTATTTCAAGTAGCGACCGTTGCAAAGTGACCGCGAGCCCCCCCCAAAAACATCTAGTATATACATATATATATATATATATAATTTATTTATTAATGTAAATATACATGCCTTAGTACATAGGTATGTGAAAAGTGCTTTATTCAACAGTACATTTGACATTTTGGTAAAATGCATACCTCTTATATAAAGTTAAAGCGTAGAAATTGTTTTTGTTAACTATGGAAAGATAATATATTCCAATATGCACGAGGGTTACATAAGAATGTGCTATTGCAAAAGAAAAGAAATGAGAGAAGAAGACAATATTATTCAGAATGAAGGGAAAGAAAATGAGTGACAATTTTGTATCTATATAAAAATAAATAAATGGATCGATCATAGTTGAGGCTGACCCGAAGGCTCCGTCTTCATTGGCAACTACACCATGACGTATAGGAAAACGCAATCCTTTTGCTGGATTTATTCCACTTAATCTTTATGTTTACCTTATGATGTAGAGTGTTTAGCAAAGGGGGCATCAAGTACCATTTTTTTTTAGTCTTGGTATGATTGGACCAAGGATTTAAACCGGGTCTTTCGACCTATTAGGGAATACTCTAACCATTATGTCAAATATATATATATATATATATATATATATATATATATATATATATATTAGTGCAAATAGCAAAATTGTGTACATATAGAAATTTATTTGAAAGAAATCAATGTGAAAATGTCGGTATTTTGTATTATTATTGTATGATTATTACATTTGATTTTGAAAATATATGAATAATGTTTTTAGCAAATAAAAGGAAGCTCAAACAACCCAAAAGTTTATGCACAATTTTATTTGTTGTAATACAATTCATTTTCTAGCACAGAAAAACAAACAGAAATCAAGTGAATTGTGTTTTAATGTCAGTTAAAACATTGAAAATGATAATTATGGAACAACAAAATGAAGTGATTTTCTTAATCTCAATATTTTTAGCATCTTTTTTTAAACAATTCTACGGGTCTTTTATCCACTCATGAAGTAAGTTTATTTACGTCTGAAGTTGTTATGAGAGAAGATACTTCAGAAATAGAATGCAATAGAATATCTTTGCAAGTAAATTAGCATCCGTTCTTGTAGATTAAACGTTTCATAATGGACCATAGGTTTTTAATCGGGTTCATGTCTGGATTCTGAGGTGTTCAATCCATGAATTTGTTCCCTGTAAATCCTTGGTTAGCAAGCCACTCTCTCGTTAAAAGAGATCAATGACTAGGGGCATTATCCTGCTGAAACATGAAGCTCTTTTGAAGGTTTTTATTCTGTGTATTTAACCAGGTAATTAAATTGTTGTCTAGTAACTGGCAATAATTACAAGAGTTCAGTTTCAGATCTTCAGACAATCTGAATAGTCCAACTAATGCATCACCAACAATTCCGGCCTAGAACATCATGAATTCATTTCCCTGTTCATGCTTCAATTGCATGCAAGGATTTCCACATTCAATAAGTCATTGAATGTTGATTGGTCTACATCTGTCCACAGAACAATCTCAGAAAACTGTTTTCATATACTTTTCTGCCGATTAGGTTCTCTTCCAATTAGTTTCACTCAACACCTTACAAACACTAGGTGATCGTTGATTTACCATCTCGAGAGTACGATTTTGTGTTGACTTTGCTATTCCTGAGATGCCAGCTTGATCAAAAGTTGTATTACTTGAACTGTGATGATTCTGAGAGAGACTTCTTTAAATTTTACTTTCGTCTCTGTTGAACGTGGACAACCTCTATTGTTTTTTTGTGCTGCATTTCTCACTCTTTTACATATTTCTTCACTGTGTAATGATCCTGTTTGATGATCTTTGAAATTCCAAAGTACTTTTACCATCAGCTTATAATTGTGCAATTTTACCTATCTCTTGAGTTGTTAACATCTTTCCACAAACCATTTTCACAAAATTTAGTCTATAGCAAACAATTTTGGTTCACTGTGAAGTGAGTAAATCTGTAATAAACAATTCACAAAAATGTTAAATTAAATCTAGAAATTAGTAATCAGTTACAGAATATAAAGAATATAAATGCTTTTAAAATTAATATCTGTGATATAATTGCCATTGAAACATAAAAATTAATACGTGTAAACACTTTTGGTTCACAGGTTTTATTTATATATAAATACTAGCAGGGCTACACAGTGTCCTTCATAAATTATGTAGATTACAGAAAAAAATTTAAAGTAAAAGTAAACACTCTGCAAAATGTTGTAATTGAAATGTCTATTTTCCTTTTAAGAAAAAACTGAGAGTAAAAGTAATCATGCTTCTGGTTAGGTTTGAACTCAAATCCTCTACATTTATATAGTGCATGCATACCGATTGAGACATAGGGGCAAGTGCAAATGATGATATTATTAAATACAGAAACAGGCTTGCACCTTTTCTCTTATTAGAGTCAGAAGTAGATAAGCTATTTATCAAATAGGGAGGAGAATTGCGCCAAATAGTACATACACATGTAGATATGGCGAAAAGCAAAAAATTGTGTTATTAAATTATTACCCGGTGATTTGGGTGACAATTTTTAGACTTAAAACTGTAAAAGTAACATTTCCTCAACTTTCAATTATTTATCACTAATAAAAAAGTAGAATATTGATCAGGCTTAAATATTAAAATCACTGAAATACATTGAAAATCTTTTTAATTGTGTTTAACAAACGTACAAATATCTGGTATGCTTGACTAACATAACATGATTTAATTATGTGGCTTACTGTTGAAATAATATTAAGAAGAGAGTAGAGGTCACTTTTAATTATATATGATATATAAAATGTTTATGATCACACTATATACCAGCATTACATATTTCATAAAATTAACAATCTGTTTATATACATGTACACATAACTAACATATACAATGAATTGTATATGCATATAAATCCATAAATATATATATATATAAATGTATCAATACATATATATATATATGAATGTATCGATACA
>OY744524.1:41798698-41802059 GCA_963556195.1 Sepiola atlantica
CTCACTACTTTTCGTTTATTTACTTTTACAAGTATTTTTTTTTAATTTCATTTTAATAACTTATTTTTTAGATAACTCTGAAACAAACAAATAATTATTTTACAATTTTGAGTTGAATCAAATAGATTTTCGCCATCATACGGAACGCGTTTGATTTTTTTTCTTTTTCATTTGAAAATAGTTTATGCTAAAAATACGATGTCATGTTGTCTGTCGTATTTCTCTTTTTTTCATTTGAAAATTCAAAATGTTAATGATAAACAAACTGTAAACAAAGATTTCTTCCTACAAGTAGCAATACACATGAAAAAATTTAAATTGCTTAAATATCTCAATAATGGCATATATAGAAAGAGCTTGATGATCTAAGAAAGAATCTTTTTAAATTTTTAAAATCTGACTAAAAATAAGGAAGTTATGACTATTTTTGTGCCTCGCACAATTGGATATTTTCCCCTCTTTAATACCATATGCGTTTCGTCACATTTTTTACACTAATTTTTCAGTAAAAATGTTATATCTTTGTTAAAACACAAGATTAAGCAATGAAATTTACCATATAAGTGTATTTTTGTACAAGGAATCAGAATATGCCACTGAAAATCTCCAGATATTAATGGTTTCCAAGTAATCTACACTAAGTGCACATAAATATGCTGCAATACCTTAAAAATACCATGAATCCATTAAAAGAAAGAAGTTAGAAAACTCAATGTTGAATTGTAATACATTTTATGTACAAGAAACTAAAATCTAATACTAGGACTGTTTAAAAATGAATATATTGCAAGATTTCTTTAGCATTATTGTAGATTTACACCTTCTGCTAACTCACCCCCTTACCTCCCCAAAATATGAGATTCTACTTTTTTTATTTAGGCAATTACATGTTAACACCCTGAAAAACTTGGCAGAAAGAAAGAAACAAAAACAATTATTTTAGAATTTAAAGTGGGGATCAGTTTCACATAAAATAATCCCCCATTTCAAGGCCATTCTAGCGTTTTAGGTCAGTTAATTATTTTTTCTATGGGAGATAAATCCTGTGCGTTTTTCTTGTTTTGTTTTGTTTTTCTTTTTTGTAGACGATTATAAGGGTTTTTGTGGGAGGAGGGGGGCTTACCACTTGAACTTCAGGTTAGTGGTAGGGCTAGGGGCAATTAAGTGTGAACACCCTGAAAACTTAGCAGAAAGAAAAAAAAAACAATTCATTTAGAATTTCGAGTGGGGGATTAGTTTCACATATATTTAATGCAGAATAATTCACCATTTCCGGGCCATTCTAGCGTTTTAGGGCATTAATCAATTTTTTTCTATGGCAAATAAATCCTGTGCGTTTATTTTTATGGGCGTCTGCTTTTTTTTTTTTTAGACCATTAGGTGTGGTTTTAATGGGCTTTTTTGTAGGATTAGGGCTTCCTACTCGGACTTAGGGTTAGTGATAAGGTTAAGGAAGGGGTTTTGTTTTGGATGGAGGTTGCCATTCGGACTTAGTGTTAGGGTTAAGGGAGTTTTTTAGGAGTGGCTTGCCACTCATATTTAAGGTTAATGGTACGATACGTTCAAGATGGCATTTTTAGGAGGTGGGCTTGTTAGTCGTACCTAGAGTTAATGGTAGAGTAATTATTTATTTTATAAATTTCACTAAAAGGCAAGAATGCCCGGGAAATCGGAGATCATTTTACATTAAATTTATATGCGAAACTGATCCCCCACTCTAAATTCTAAACTATTTTTTGTTGTTTTGTTTTTTCTTTTTTCGCCAAGACTTTAAGACGTAATCGCCTAAAAAAGTAGAATCTTAATTTTTTTTTTAAATTGGCGACTAGAAATTCATTACTACTAGAAGTTCGAAAGTTGAGTGAAAACCAGTATTTTTTTAAGTATTTTTTATAAAAGAACATAATAGGATTAACTTTTTTAAGCACAAAAACGAATTTGACAAAGCTTTACAAGACGCTGCTGCTGATTGATTGTTATATCAGCAATACTAGTGGCCATTGTTACTTTCGCTCAAAAAAAAGGACAATATTTTTTAGGATAAGATAATTTAAAATTACTATTACCGAAAGACAAAAACAACGTACAATTTATAATTTTAATGCATAAAAAAAGATGAAAGATTAATTTATTTACTAGTTGGGTACGAAAAAATGTAACAACATTTTCTATATACATATTTTAAAATGTTCAAAATTCGTTCTAGAATGAAAATAAACAAAAATCGCCTCGTGTTTATAGCAGTAATTGCAGTAATATATTTGTTCAATCTGTCCTCTTACTAATATAACATTTTTTGGTAATATTCAATTTTATTCAAATCGGAAAATCTTTTCAACCGTGTTTCCTTGTATATGGTGGCTTACTGTAGTAAAAAAACACAATACCGAACGGTTACGGTTTAAAAAAAAAAAACCGATTCGGTATTCGGTATGGAGACGAAACCGAAAAACCGCGGTTTTTCGGTAAAACCGCCCATCTCTACATATATATATATACATATATATACATATATATATATACATATATATACATATATATATACATATATATATATACATATATATATATACATATATATACATACATATATATATATATATATATATACATATATATATATACATATATACATATATATATATACATATATATACATATATATAATATACATATATATATATACATATATATATATACATATATATATATAATATATACATATATATATATATACATATATATATACATATATATATATACATATATACATATATATATATACATATATATATATACATATATATATATACATATATATATACATATATATATATATACATATATACATATATATATATATACATATATATATATATACATATATATATATATACATATATAACTATATATATATACATATATATATACATATATATATATACATATATATATACATATATATATATACATATATATATACATATATAATATATACATATATATATATACATATATACATATATACTATATATATATATATATATATACATATATATATATATAATATACACATATATATATACATATATATATACATATATATATACATATATATATACATATATATATATACATATATATATATACATAATATATATATACATATATATATATATATATATATATATATAAATATATATACATATATATATATATATATAAATATAATATATATATATATAATAATATAATATATATGTATATATATATATGTATGTATATATATATGTATATATATATATGTATATATATGTATGTATATATATATATGTAAAATCTATTCTTAAAATATATAATA
>OY744524.1:41809759-41997259 GCA_963556195.1 Sepiola atlantica
TCGTGGGGAGGCAAGTAAAGCGCGAGTACACTTGCTGTTTCTTTTTTTTTTTAATCACCAAACATTACAGAATTATCTTATTTGATGGTTCAGCATTTATTCAATAAATTATATCATTAAAATTTTCATAACGAATACAAATTTTCGATTTTAACAGCATAGTGATTTTCAAAAGAATGGAAATTTGATCAAATTTAAGTTTTGGTCAGATTAACACACATGCGCAGTAATCTTTTTACTCAAGATGTGTTGGTACTGTTAAAAGCAAATCTTTTCTTTCAGACAATATTGAAGCAAAGAGACAAAAAATAATTTAGTTGGTGTCCTGAGGATTCAAATCCCTTAGAGGTTGTAGATAAGTGTTTAGGATAATATCGTTGTGACTAAGAATACATAACAGGGGGAATGTTTCTGTATTGTTAGCAGTTGATGATGTTTCTATGGTTATGTTTCTTATGGCTGGCATGTATAAATTGGGGATGTCTTGCTTCTTATTATTAATGTTTTATACATTTATTATTTAAAAAGACCCAACTTATTAACCTCAAACAAGGCACATTGCTATTGTGACGTAAGAGGCTACTGTGGATTAGGGGACAGATTTATAAAGGGCATCCCAAGTGAGGAATTATGCAGCGAGATTTTTTTCACATTACAGTTAAATTTCTGTATGTTGGTACAGTCAGGGAAACTGGGAGCAGGGAAGGGAATTCCAAAGGCTTGCAATTTGAGAAAAAAAGCTATAAGATAAGAAAGCCCTCCGGCATCTGGGGACCTCCACAGTGAAGGGATGAGATTTAGCCGACTGTCGATGGACGGGGGGGGGGCACCAAAACAGCAAATTCGTTAGAGCTCATTCCATTGACGTATATGTTAAACAAGCACAGGGATACAACATTGCGGCGATGGGACAAGAGCTGGAGCTTAGTGCACAGTGTGGTACCTATTAGATTAGAGACTCTTTTTCTGTATCCTATCTAAAAGGGAGAGACTAGAGGTTGGTGCACCAGCCCAGATGTGACAACAATACTCCATGCATTGGGCGAATACTGGAAGGTGTAAGACGTTTTCTAACCCGGTAGAGGGGGCTCACTTTCTTTTTGCAGCCTTGGCAATGTCTTCTATGTATTTGTTTCAATTCATGTTATCTGTGAATGTTAGGTTCTCATGTAGGATGCTATTAGCCAGGGCAATCGGTGGTTGAAAACGTTTCTTATAATTATTAAAGGAAAGGAGCTTTGTTTTAGTAGCACTAAATCTTACGATCCATTTATGTCATTATTCACCTACAGACTGGAGGTAATTTTGTAACGATTCAGCCATTACCTTGTATATGTAAATGCTCGTTTTACCATATATATATATATATATATATAATTTCCAAATATGATCTAAGGTTAAGATCCGATTTTAACTCTGCCTGATGAGATCTCAGTTTATAACAGCTGTTGATCGATAATATCGACATGCCAGTGTCGCAGATTTTGTACATGTCTGTGCAAAAAAAAAAAAAAATTTATATATATATATATATATATATATATATATATATAATGTGTGTGTGTGTGAAATGGTTTCGCTCGGCAGTGTTTTTACTGAGAGAGAGAGAGAGAGAGAGAGCACACACACATATATATTTCTTAGTAGAAACACTGCCGGGCGAAACCATGTCAAGTGTTTAGGGGAAATAAAATAGCAAGTCAGATTACCCACAGCCGTCTTAAATGAATTAAGAAAGAAATCCTTTACTCTATTTCCATAATGAGACGCTTTACTCTTTTTCTTTTCTACTTTCTATGCCGACTGATGCGTTTTTTTCTTTTTGTAAACTGTCCAATTTCAGACGTTTTATTTCTTTTATTTAATTCACCGATTTAGACGTAAATTTATATGAATATGAACATAAGTGCAAACACTGGCGAATCATAATTTCCCCTGTCATTTTGAATGGAGGGTGTACACTCGTATAGATAGAAACACACACATATGCACAAGTATTTGTGTATATATGTATAATATATATACACACACACGCATACACACGTGTGTGTGTATATACGCTGTGTTTGTGTGTATTCAACTGTTCGTATATTTTTATAAAGTCCCCTCTGTTTGCTTGTTAGCCGATGTGATCTTATAAGTGCTATGACAGCTTTTGCCCCCCCCCCCCTCCGCTGCCGTCTCTTTCGAAAGCAATGGCTGAGCCATGTTGGCCATTTTTATTATTACCTAATTGCATCGAGCATCCTCTAAAAGTCAGGCAGACAAGACAAATCACTGCGTACATTGTGTAGCAAGATGAGACTCTTGCCCTCGCACACTATCGCTCGCCTCTCCTTTTTGACTCTTTCATGAAAACACACACACACACACACATATTAAGTTGATAATACATTGGTTTATGTATAGCGTTACGATGCTCAATATAACTGACAGAGCTTATTTGAATATGTGTAATACTGTAGAGGGGGATTGACAGTTTCATGGTGATTGACAGCTTCATACCGTAGGCGACCATCAGACTGATGCTCACTTTGGACGTGCAATTGTCAGTCACCATAGCTACTTGTTTTGATCTCTCCCCCCCCTCTCTCTCTCTCTCTCTCTCTCTCTCTCTCTCTCTCTCAATAGTAATAATTATTGTTGTAACTTGAAAGTACTCACTAATTTGAAAGACAACCTGCATTGCATCTACACAATGGACTCAATATCATTTAAGATAGAGCTTTATAACACTAATAAATGAGCCTTATACATACATATAGATTAATACTCATACATATAAATACTCTCATCAATACATAAATATACACACATCATATAATATATATATATATATATATATATATATATATATATATATATATATATATATATTCACTGTAAAATAAATCCAATGTCAATCACTAGGGGAAAGAGGGAGAACATAACCTTTTCCAATAAAAGTTACAAATTAAAAGGCGGCAAAGGATTTTTGCTAAATAAACGAAATCTCTATACTATTACTCCGGCTACGTAATTTTTTGTTTCGTTGAAGAAATACATTAGCAATAAAAGCTAGCGTTGATTGACGGTAGAGAGAGATGGAGAGGGGGGATTGATCGCAGTGGCGCCGTACAAGCAGCACTGACATGTGATTGACAACAGTTGAGAGAGGATGCGTGTGTGCGTGTGCGACGGAGAGCGAAGGTGGGGGGGGGGGTGGCAAAGCCAACCGAATTGGTTATTATTACTGGCAGATATTTGCATTAGGAAAAGCTAAAAGGACTCGTTCTACAAGATTGTAGAACAAATTATAACAGCAATAATAATAATAATAATAATAATAATAATAATAATTATATATCAAAAGGAGGAGTGAAATAAACGTTTGATACAATTATATAATATAGTGCAAAAAAAATGGAATTAATAATGTTGCTATTATTGCTAGATGGACCCGTTTTGATGTTGGCTTGTTGTGGTTGGGTTACTCTTGTTGTTTTGTTTTGCTATGAGAGATTGAAAAATTCTAGTCGTAAGGGGAAATGGTTGTCGATATTGTTGCATGTATTTGAAATGGAAGAGGTTAAGGATATATCGATGGTCGGTTGTCATGGAAAATGGAAAGAGAGATGTCATGCAGACGAATTGATGGACAGCAACGCTAAAGCAACCGAGCTGAGTAGAAGTATGCCCCCCCTCTCTCTCTCTCATATATATATATATATATATATATATATATATATATATATATATATATATATATATTTATATATATATATATATAATGTATGTTCACCCGGCTATGTCCGGGTGGAGGGCTTAGAGAAAAATAATTAAAAATATTATCATGTTTACATTTTTTTCAAGAGATTTAAAAAAATTCTGTTCAGCTTAACCTTATTTTATGTTTTATTTCAATAAATATTGGATTAATATTTTTTTTAAATAAATAAAAAAAATAATGCAATGTGTTCTTATTAAAGTTTCGTTAAGGCGAAACCCCCACCCATACTCATGATATCGTGTTTGATACAGAGATGTAATCCCCCAAATTAAGATATATTAGAATATTTCCAAAAATTTTACAGTATTTTCTTTTCAATAGTGCGAAATACATTGGTAAAGTTTTTTCAATTTTAATAATAATAATTTTAATAATAATAATAAAGTAAATGAGTACACAGATGCAATCATGTTTCAAGCATATATAATTTTGCATTTGTTATACTATTAAACATATTTGTGTATGTGTGTGTGTGTGTATATATATATATATATATATATATATATATATATATATATATACAAACATAAATATAGTATAATGTATATGATCAATTGATGATAGTGCTCAACTCCATTAGTAAGGCCAAAATATATTTAAAATCTTTTGCGACATGTGTCGTTAAGTCAGCCGCTGATGATTAAAACCCATGAGCTTGATTTTTACCCATTGATCCAGAAACCGCCGGTACAGACGGGCGTGTGTGTGTGTGTGTGTGTGTGTGTGTGTGTGTGTGTGTGTGTGTGTGTGAGGGAGAGACTGGCTACAGGCTGATGGATGGATACTGTCCATTGGACAGATGAGAGAGAGAGAGGGTGATTGACCGAAATATATTGATTGATAGATTACTTGATTGATGTATATAGAACGTCTATAGTGACATGTAGCTGCAGAAAATGTTATTGATGGATAAGTGAATTGATATGGACTGACTCGCACAACAATGATAGACGAATAAAAAGAAGCAAATAATTATCGTCAGAAAACGCGCGTGCGCCTGCGCAGGGTGTGGGGGAGCGGGAAGTTCCCCATTGACAAGTAGTAATGCATGAAACATTAGATTACGATAAATGTAGTCATTCTATTAAAAACAAAACGCATAAACTGGCGTAAAAGCAAATAGTTTGCAACTGAATATTACATTTGGAGTAAACAATAGAATTAAATTGCCATATTTATGTTGTGTTGCGAAAATTGACGGAAACAAAATTTTTTTTTTTTCCAAAATACGTGCATACACGTGTAAACGATGATCGTAATAATCCGTGTGATTTTACGGAAGATGGCACGAAAATATTGATCTGCCAATGATGAAACATCATAATTGATTTGTCGATTGTAGTTTAAATTTATACTAGAAATCACAAGGTAATTCATTGATGGCGAAGTGTGTGTGTATAATATATATATATATATATATATATATATATATATATATATATATATATATATATATATATATATATATATATATTTGTGTGTGTGTGTGTGCAAATAGCAAAATTGTGTACATATACGTGAGAGCCAGCTACTGGAGACGGGTTAACCTGATATCCAACCCTACGTGTTTAATTCCCCAATAATCTCCGAAACCGCTCGTATAGATGGCTAATCCATATATAATTGTATAATATTATAAATAATATATTCGTCCGCCACGACTGAAGACTTAAATAATAAAACGCCCTAAAAACAACAACAACAATAATAGAGCGAAAAAATCTGACGACAATCGTAAGCGCTTGAGATGGACCTAAAATCAACTCTCCGATCCATACTGCAACGATTGAAACCAAAGACACGAAAGCTAGCTCGCAATTAAGAAAATAAATAAAAGGGGAAAACATCTTTCGTTTTAAATCAGACTTGTATCGACAATAATTTGCTGCATATATATGAAATGTGTGTGTTTGTCAATAATATACTATGTATATGTAATTCGCAGACAGCGGTTTAACCATATCATGACTTTTTAGTGTGGCTCGATCTGGCGAGTGTTTTTCACACTGCGATTCGAAACCTGACCGCTTGATCACTTGAAACTGTGATAAAGTCAGTGATTTTCTAGTCTCTAATAAATTAGGATAAATGGTAAATAAAAATTTTCCCGAAATTCAAAGTAAAAAAAAGAAAAGGAAGAAGACAGATTTATATGAATGAAGGATCACAGACGTTTATAAAGAATGGGATATAGAGAATGTTTGTGTAGTGTAGTGCGTTTTAAGGGCGTCGTTGCGAAAGGAAAAGCGAGGACAGTTGTCATGGGGAAAAGGATATGCTAGATTGACAGACCCGAGACGGACAGACAGACAGAACAAGCAGCAACGTCGATGTTACGAGGGTCGGATGTAGTAGGGATGGGGGTGAACAGTAGAGAAGAAAAAAACCGAATAGTCGACAGACACTGACAGACAGACGAATGGACCCTAGAATGGAGACGTATCGACTAGAGGGAAAAAGGGGGACGTTAGAAGAATATTAGAGCGAACTGAAGTGTTTTTGATGGATGACGGACGGGTAGATGAAAGCCAAGGGAGAGCAAAGGAGAGAAAAGGCCGTTTCATAACTGCATACGCGCACTGTGGTGTACACATATCATATTTTACCTCTCTGTCTCACAAGTTAAAAAATGCAACACTTTTAGAAATAGAAAATGTTATGTGTAAACAGACGTGTGAATAGGTTTAAAAAATAAATGAAAATAGTACAGTTTTCAAATAAGAGGTCGAAGAAGACATAAACACACGTGTATTTCTTTTTTAAAATACGCAAGAGTACCGGGAGGGGGAGCTTCGATTTAAGAATATCGGATTTTTGTGTCAGTGAGTCCCGTTTTACTTTCCTCCCGACGAGGGCAGAGTTAAACACAAGGTCGGTTTTTAATGTGGAGACAATCCAGCTTCCATAAAAAGACACTCTGGATTGGTGGAAAAAAAATTTAAATTGAGTCAGTCTAGAAGGATTTCTCCTTCACCGATCGAGCAAAGAAAAGATTAAGTGTAGCATCGGAACAGATACTACACGTTGTTCCTCGTGTCAATGTTCTTTTAATTAAATGATTTCTCGAATTGAAATTTAATTACAAAACAAACAAACAAAAATGCAACATTACGTACATGTCGAAATTTTAACAAGTGATTTTAGCAATTATTTTTTTTTAGACTCAAAATAAACTTAACTTCCTTGTACATCCAATACGCAGAAATTTAATTCAATAATCTGGATTTATATGAATTATAATAAAATGTACTTAGCTTAAGCATTTTACTGGCATCAATCGACACATTTTCAATTGATGCCAGTCGGAGACATTTCTGGTGCGGATCGGTAATGCTGTGAAACTGCAGTAAAGTGTTTAAGCTATGTACATTTTATTGACATTTATTATTCATATAGCTCTGTCCGGTAAGATATTGAACGTTTTATTTGTCCAAGATCTGTTCTGTTAATTCGCTTCAGTTCCGATCTTGGGAGGCTTCAATTTGTTTGTTATCTATCTATCTATCCCAGTCTATCTATCTATCTATCCCAGTCTATCTATCCATCTATCCCAGTCTATCTATCCATCTATCCCAGTCTATCTATCCATCTATCCCAGTCTATCTATCCATCTATCCCAGTCTATCTATCCATCTATCCCAGTCTATCTATCCATCTATCCCAGTCTATCTATCCATCTATCCCAGTCTATCTATCCATCTATCCCAGTCTATCTATCCATCTATCCCAGTCTATCTATCTATTTATCCCAGTCTATCTATCTATTTATCCCAGTCTATCTATCTATCTATCTCAGTCTATCTATCTATCCCAGTCTATTCAGATCTATCTATCTATCTATGAGATAGAGAGAATGAATAGTGATAAATAAGAAGATTTATAACATTATTTATTACAGTTCCAAGAATTCAAAGTCAACGATGGTCTGGCCTACGATCGTTTCAGAAACGATTAGGGGTAGAATTAAGGTGAGTAGACTCCGATGCTGCATGTGTCCATGTGATTTCGTCCACATGTGTAGTTAGTTCAATTACACAGAGACATGTGTTGTGTATGCGTTGCTACACGGGTGGATCCGGGGTGGGTGTAAGAATGGGTTCGTGCTTTCTCTTAGCGGTAATTCGCTTACCCCCTTTTTCGTAAAGCACTTTATCACCACCAATCGAAAACAAATTATAAAGAACTTATTATGACGTAACTAAGTATTTGATTAAAACTAATTGTTGTTAAGGTAATGTTTTTTGGGTTTTTTTTTAATCTCTTTATAAAATGATTGGATGTAAATTCGCTTCCAAATCTTTCAATATTGTAATACATGAGGATTTAAGAATTTTAAAGCCACTTTCTACTCGACTGTCAATGAACGCTTCATGCTTTGTCTCTAGGCCTTTTGGCTAAGATCAAAGTGTAGTATCTGTTCCGATGGATACTGCACCCCATAGACTGGTATTGTCTTGGCCTTCGGGGCTTGATTTGCGCCGGTCTATGGGTGTGTCCTGTGCAGTTCTAGGAGGTCCACCCTCCCAGGCTTCGCCTCCCCTCTTTGGGGAGGAGTAAGTTTATTGCTTACTGCCTGAGGCGCCCCTACCGGGGAATGCCGACGGGGCTGCTCAGGTAATTTTTAAACCCCATTTTCCCGATCCGACCTTGGGTCACATCTTACTTGTGGGAGTAAGATAAAAACTGGCCTTGTGCCTAACTCCTGGAGAGGAGTAAATCAATACTCGACTGTCAATGAAGTAATTCATTCAATTCAAAAAAAAATATTAACTAAGGATTAAAATGGATGATTTGTTTGCGAAGAAACCGAAATGTATTAGGGTAGATTTAATTCCGTAATTAAATTATTTTTTAAATAGGGTTTTAAAAAAATTCGTATTAGTATTTTATGGTATTGGATTTTTTAAATTTATTTTAATAAATTATCGCTTAATAGTAAATAATAAAAATTATGTGTAAATCACATAGAGGCGAAAAACACACACAGGAGAAGTGATCACACAATGTTATTAATATAGAGATTTTTAAGCTGACTTTATTTGAAAACGTTCCTTAAGCTGTATTGATAGAGAGTACACAGCCACTGTAGATATATAGCCCCCCCCCCCCCCAAATGCAAAGGGCACGTGGGTCTTTAAAACAAAAACAAATTCCCCGTGAGAGGAACCTGAAGCTTTACGGAAAATACTTATCCACAAACATAAACATTACTTGTCTGTGTCCTACCCCCCCCCCCCCACCCTCTCTCTGCCAACTACTTAATAACACTCATAGACTTGCCCCGAGTGCTTTAAAAAAAAGTAACTCGTTCCTTGGACTTTTGATATCAATAAATTTGTGTGTGTGTGTGTGTGTACATATATATATATATATATATATATATATATATATATATATACTGCGATGATTCTAGTTAAGAGTAGGATAGACAGAGGATGACCACTACCATCCCACTCCCTACAGTTTTGATGGCATTCTGCCTAATTTGTAAAAATGTATTAAAAAATATTTTTGCAAAGTGTAGTTCTCGACTGAAGCAATTTTTATTTTTGTCCTCATCCACTGGTTCTTATTATGTGAGCTGGATTTACCCCACATTAAAAACCGACCTTGTGCCTAACTCTGCCCTAGTGGGGAGACAAGTAAATACGGACAGTACGGACACTTTTGCGTATATTCATTGTGAATGTTTATTATTATTATTATTATTATTATTATTATTATAGTTAATATTTATAGAAGAAACATGATTTTCGCGTGGGTTTGGACTTTCACTTGATTTAATTAAAACCGCAAGAAATTAAATACATTGACACTCGTTTTAAATAAAAGTATTTTTATTTTTTATTTTCCGATAAAGCTAACAGATGAGAAATCAAAAACAAAAGAAACAAACCAAAAAATAACTTCGACCTGTATACTTTAAACGTTCTGAAATTGTTTTCAAGTTTATTTTTTTAATTTCAAAATTAGATTTCGTTCAAAGGTCTTTCTTTCGACGTACGAGAACACAAATGACTAATTGGCCCTCTGCTTTAGCTAGAGCGTCATCCTTTAAAAAAAATATATACTTACCCTACCACTAACCCGAAGTCCGAGTGGCAAGCCTCTCCACCCCCCCCAGATTTAGTGGTAGTGTAAAAGCTAAGCCACCACCTTTAAAAAAATCGACTGCTATTTTGATTTTGTTTCGTGTTTCGATAATTCAACTTAACGATAATAAATTGAGAAATAATAAATCTTACAATCAGTTTCCACACTTTTAATACGGGTCATTAGAAAATTAAATTTTAATGCGTTTGGTGAAAGTTGTGTTGTTATTTTGTTATTATTGTAGATTAACACCCTCAGCTAAATCACCTCCACCCTCTCCAAAGAAAAATGAGATTCTACTTTCTTACGCGATTACTTGTGGACACCCTGAAAAACTTGGCAGATAACAAAACAAAATCAACCAATATATATATATATATACAAATGAATAAATGCGAAAGTTTCTTACATCTATCCTAACAATATTAACATCAAACCCGATTTCGGTTACTTCTATTTATCTTCCTCCCACAAGGTAAGATGTGACACAAGGTCGGGAAAGTGGGAAAAAAAACCAGCGCTCGAGAATTTGAGCACTCTGGATTTTTAAAAATTGCCTGGGCAGCCCGTCGGCATTCCCCGTTAGGGGCGCCTCAGGCGATTAGCAATAAACTAACCTCCTCTCAAAGGGTGAGAAGGCAAAGCCTGGGAGTAAATAACACCTCCTAGAACTGTTATTTATTTACTCCTCGCTAGGAGTTAGGCACAAGGCCAGTTTTATCTTACTCCCACAAGTAAGATGTGACCCAAGATCGGGTCGAGAAAGTGGGGTTTTAAAAGCCAGCGCCCGAGAGGTGAGCACTCTGGCCATTTAAAAATTGCCTGGGCAGCCCCGTCGGCATTCCCCGGTAGGGGCGCCTCAGACAGTAAGCAATAAACTTACTCCTCCCCAAAGAGGGGAGGCGAAGCCTGGGAGGGTGGACCTCCTAGAACTGCACAGGACAGGCGTGCAGTATCCATCGGAACAGATACTACACTCTGATCTTAGCCAAAAGGCCGAGAAGCGATCCTAAATACACAGAATAATTTGAAATACCAACCTCCCTCAAACAAATTTCGATATTGCTCATTTGCATATTTATTTCCTTTTAAGATTTAAATAAATCAATGTTATGTAATATACATTTCTAATTTGTATTACCAAATGTTCTTCTCTATACTCTTCTATGGATGCAATCGTTTTATCGATAGTACTATTATATTATAATTATTAATAACATTATATAAAGAGATTTTATTTTTTTAAATATAGCGTTTTAAAAATATTTGCAATTTCATTTTCAAGGGAGATAATTTGCTTCCAGCATTAAAACGTCAAATGTCACTCAGATGTGGAGAACAGATACTACACTTTGATCGTAGTCGAAAGGCCAAGGAACACTAAAATAATGCATTTGCGCCTAGGCATTTTTAAATGAACGAAAATAAATATAAAAACACTAAAGAAAAACTTGATTTAATCGGAAAATCTTTCAATGGGAGTAGGTAGTGTAGTATTGGTGACGTTGTCATAAGACCGCCCTCCCAAGAATCACCCCCTCCGTAAGAGCTCAACATTTTCCATGAAAAATTATAAATATACATAGTCTGAAATAAAAATGTTTTCACTCAAAATACAAACCAATAAAATTTAATTTTCTGTTTAAATTGTAATTTTTTTTTAATTTAAAGTTTTCTTTCACTTAATAAATCCTGTTATCAACATCCCCCTTTTAGTTTAGTTCAATTTACGCGACTGAAATAGGAAAAGGACTAAAAATATTGTTTTTATTAAGGATTAATTACTATTTCAGTCACGTAAATTATTTTGAGTGAAATAGGTTTAGGCTTTTTAACTTAAACCATGTTTTAGTAAAAAAAAAAAAAAAAAAGAATTTTTACTGTTTTTTTTTGTTATCCCAAGTTTCAGCGTAAGCATGAAACGCCGAAATCAAAGTTAGGTCGGAAAAATATAGTCGGACACTAAACAAGTCGAGAAAGAAGCTAGCTAAGGAAGAACGATAACTCAAGTTTTAGTGATCGTTCTTCTTTGGCTAGCATATTTCTCTTTTTTTATAAAGATGGCGACTATATTTTTTGTCCAATTTTCAATTCGGCGTTTCACGTGGACAATGAAACTTGCCATTGTTTTTAATGTATAAATGTGAAAATGTTTTCATGAATAAATGTTTTAATGAATAAATGTGAAAATGTTTTCCACATATCCTAACCATATTAACATTAAAATGGTTTATGCTTATTTAATTGTGTAGTATATTTTAATTCGTCAGGATACATTCCTCCCAGACATTACTTCCTCTTTTGAAAAGGAGGCAGTATACGTTCGTTCCTCACGATACCAGCCTCTCAGGATAACCATCTCCTAATTTGTTTGTGGGCGGGGGGTGGGGGGGTAGTGTACTATCTATTATGTTGTCATGATACGCTCCCAGGAATTAACTCCTACTTTGTGTGTGTTGGGGGGGGGTCGTTCGTCATGATATCATGCTCTTAGTCATTACCTCCTCCTTTGGGGGTCAGTGTATGTAGTTAGTTCATCATGATATCACCCTCTCAAAGATATGCTCCCTCCGGTCACATATCTTTGCTAGTAATTATTTTAGAATTTAGAGTGGGGATCATTTTGCATATAAATTTTAACGTAAAATGTTCCTCTATATTCTAGCGTTTTAGGGCAATTAACCACTTTTTTTTTACTATGGGGCATAAATTCTGCGTTTTTTTTTTTTTTTTTTTTTGAGGGGGGTCAACTGTTTTAGGCGATTGCTTGTGGTTTTACGACCTTGCCGTCGGACTTAGGGTTCGTAGTAAAATAATTTAGTTAACATACATAAAAAGTTAGAATAGTTCGGAAATGGAGGCTCATTTTACGTTAAAATTATATATGAAACTAATCCCATATTCTAAAATAATTTTAAAAATTTGTTTTTCTTATTTCTGCTAAGTTTTTCAGTGTGTTAATACGTAATCGCCTAAAAATGGTAGAATCTTATTTGTTCTTTTTCCTGGGGGTGGATTTAGCTGAGGGTGTTAATGTACAAATTTACCGTATTTTTATTTCTTGGCTGTTAACTATTCTTCAACTTTACCGATATTCCTTTAGATGCCCTAGAAAGAGATTAAGATTAAAGGTCGATTTGTTTTCATAGCGGAGTCCCTACACGCTTTTTAGATTTTCATAACAGTAAACAAACAACCACACCCACTCACGCGCTTTATGTCGCCTTATTTTCGCCATTGACAATCATTACGTAAGGGTAACAAATTAAGTAACCGTAAAATCAATGAACAAGTAGACCCCCCCCCCTTCTAATTTTTTTCATGATCTTGGTTATTTCACACACGTCGGAGCACAATGTCCAAGTTTTTGTTTTTGTTTCTTTCCCCAAAGCGCAAAGAAGGCGAACTCAATGGCGACCTATTTAAAACACAATCTCATAACACACCCCTTTTTTCTTAATCAGCAACGCAACGCCAGAAGAGGAAATGGCAAAAGAGAAACACACAAATCTCTTAAACATTAACAACCACCCATGGACACAGTTACACCCCCCTCCAATAGGGGTATCGTGGAATTTAAGTACAAGAAGAGGGGATGACCACTTCTTAGAGAGGGCACCCTGCCCTTTTAAAGTTAACAGTGCGCGCAGATACGACCCGATTTCTTAGTGCAAACAGACAAAATTAAAACAAATAAAAACAAAACTATTTTGAATAGACTTTTTAGACTCTGTGTCAGTGTCCGGTCTTATGGCTAGGATCAAAATGTAGTACCTGCCCTGTTTTCAGTCAGAGGAGAAGAAATTCGAGGCAATTTTTATTATTTTTATCCCAATCCAGAATGTCCCTTTTTGGGGGTGGGGGTGGGGGGTGCTGGACTTCCACCACATTAAGCAACGACCTTGTGTCTAACTTTGCCTTCGTATAGGAGGAGAGGACAAGTAAATAACAGTGAATTTCTTCTAAGTTCCTATAGAATTCAAACGTATCTTAAAAATGTCGGTTAAAAATATCATGACCGATTCCTGACTTTTACTGACTAACGCCCATAAAAGCGCAAAGCGTAGACGAAGTTGCTGAGGACACATTTTAGAATGGTTTTCTCTTTTCGTTTTTAAATGAAAAATAATAGGAGTTTTGAAAAAGAAAGGAATTAGACATTTGGTTCAATTGTACTATAGGGACCGTTTGAATATCTCGCCTATTTCGCTTGGTATTCGCCCAAATATTGGCTAAAACCAATTCTTAGTCTGAAAAATTACTGGCAGTGAAGTAAAATTTTAATTAATTTTTTTAACTTATATAAAATTGAACTTTTTTCATGCCAAATTTTGAATTTTTACAGTAATTTTCTTTTCGATAATTTCTTCTAAAAATATCAACTGGTATCTTTTTATTTTATTTTATTTTACCTGTTTTTTTTTCACTTTGAAATTCATTAAAACTTGTTTTGTTGTTTTTGTTAAAAAAAAAACACTTGAAGTTTATTTTGTGTATGGAAAAGCTTTTTTTGTGGGCAATAAAAAAAACTAAAACAGTAAAAATATTTTGGTTCCAGAAAAAAAAAAACATGGCCGCCAACGATTAAAACATGAATCAAAGTTCGATTTTCAAAACTTTAAAAAGTAAACTAGAATTTTATTTTAGGACAATAGATACAATTTAAGACCAACAATAAGCATTATATAAAATGTTGGCGAAAACTATGCAAAATATGAGATATTCTAATAATTCTTATACTACAATTGAACAACATTTATTTAATCAAATTTGAAAAATAAATAATCCACTCACAATTATTTTCAAAACCCCAAAAAAAACATGCAGAATTATTTTAGAACCAAACTAAAGAAACATTTCTCAATTATTTTAAAAACCAAACAATACCACCCACAAATATTTCAAAATCAACCAACTAACTCATAATATTAAAAAAAAAACAGAAAAAAACTCTCATTATAATTTTGAAATCTCAACAAAACCACTCACAATTATGTTAAAACCAAACAATACACTCTTAATTGTTTTAGATCCAAATTAACCACTCACAATTATTTATAAACAAAACAAATCGCTAACAATTATTTCAAAATCAACAAAAACACTCTCAATTATTTTAAAACTTAACAAAAACACTCTCAATTATTTTAAAACTTAAAAACACTCTCAATTATTTTAAAACTTAACAAAACACTCTCAATTATTTTAAAACTTAACAAAAACACTCTCAATTATTTTAAAACTTAACAAAAACACTCAATTATTTTAAAACTTAACAAAAACACTCTCAATTATTTTAAAACTTAACAAAAACACTCTCAATTATTTTAAAACTTAACAAAAACACTCTCAATTATTTTGCAAACAAATAAGCCACTCATAATTATTTTAATAGAAAACAATCCACTCCGTTATTTTAAAAACCAACAAAAAACTACTCAGTTGTTTTAAAACCAAATAACACCACTCATAATTATTTTTAAACAAAATAAATCGTGCACAATTATTTAAACCTAAACAAAACAACTAAGAATTATATTTAAAAAAGCTCAAAATTATTTCAAACATCACACAAAATCACTTGCAATTATTTAAATAACAAACACACCATTCGCAATTATTTAAAACCAAACAAAACCGACTCACAATTATTTAAAAACCAAACAAAATCACTAACAATTATTTAAAAACTAAACCCACTCACACTTATTTAAATACCAAACATAACTACTCACAATTATCTAAAAACTAACCCAGCATCACTCACAATTATTTTTAAATTAAACAAAACTACTCACAATTATTTTAAAACCAAACGACATTTCATTCCATTAAACTTTGTTACTCAATGTTCAATTTTATTGCAATAAAAAGTTAATTTTATTGAAGAAAAAGAAAAAACAAAATGAAAAAGTTTACTATTTTTTATTCTTACAAAAAGTTCGAATGATATAATATTAACTTTCTAAGAAATATAATTTCTCCAAGAAACAGTTTATTTAAACAAATTGTTTGTTTGCATTAATAAGTTTACTTTTTGTTACTAAGTAAATGTTTCTTTATTTCATATAATAAATAAATATATAATATATATTTTATAATTTGCTATGATATATTTTTATGGACGCTTCTTTCCGTATGTTTTGTGTTGCAGATTAAACAAAAAAATACATAAAACAAACAAACTTCAACTTTGTTGAAAAATGTGAAAAGAAAATAGTTAGCAAACATTAGAAAAGACGTCATATTAATGAAAACAAATTATCCTGAACGTCCAAGAACAGAATTTAAACGCGTTCATTTATGCAATGGCAACAAGTGAGACAACAAAGTTTTGGTTTGTGTTTTTCTTTTACGATTTTGTAAGAATCAAAAGGTGTTTTTTTAGAAAATCCTCCAAAAAGTAATGGAAATGTTTTTTAATTCTACAAGAAAAGAACACGTTTATTTATACAACTAGCTTCACAGGTATCCATTGTACACATTTCAAAGAAATCGAACACCTAGCAGTAAAGAAATATTTGATAGTTAAAGAATTTAAAACGTATATGCAAATACTTCAATTTATTTATTCTAGCAAGGTTTCTCAATCGGAGCCATGAGATATTTTCAGGAACTACAAGACCAAATTGGAAAAAAATGGGGAAACAGAAAATTTAGGACCCACAAAATATGGAGTATTTTATAACTAATAATTATTATTTATAATGAAATGTATCATTAATTCAAATATTAAATTAATTTAATAACACATTTTTTATTATATTTATTTCGTCAGATAACAGTGTTGGATTTTGAATTTTTTTAAATCGAAGACTCTTTTCTTTCACAAACTTTTCTTTCTATTTTTCTTTTTGTAATTGTCACATTTAATTATAATCTTCACCTTTTTGCTAATGAATCTTTGATTGCTCATATTCCTTGATTTTCTGAAGATGACTAAAATAATGCAGTCACCAAACAATAGAAAACCACTTCCCTTGTCAAACTTTCGACCGATTTCTGTATTTAAAACCATGCCAAATTAAACTGACCGTACATGTATTTATCTTGTAAATTCAAATAAAATTATTCTTTGATGTTTCGATGGAGTTAATGCTTTGCTGCCATCATACTATCCAAACTACTTCCTTAGATGTATTAAGTTGAGACGGGCAGGGTTGGGTGGATAAGTACTGAACTTGACATGTTGAAGAGGTCATAAGAACTGTCATAAGTGCTGTCGGACTGAGGTACGGTCCTATTCAGTCTCAGGGGAGTCCACCCTCCTAGGCTTTTTCTTCTCTTCAAATTGCATGAGAGGCCTCTACCAGGAAATCTGGAAAGGGCTGCTCATGCATTTTTCTAGGCCAGAGTGCGCTAATAGTGCACTGGCTTTTCAACTTACCACCTGACAACTAGAACAATACCTGTCCTAGGACGGGTAAAATTAATTTCCCGAACAGAACAGTGTTGCACCACTTCTAAGTCCCCTAATGCTACTAAACCTTATGTCTAGAATCCTTATTCCAATTTTGATCAAAATCCATGACATGATTTGATTCTAGAAAATGTCTAAAATGTAAGGTTTAAGCTTAAGGGATCTGTCTGATAAAGAATTGACATCCAGAGGATCTTACTTAAGTGATGTCTAATGACTATAGATCAAATTTAATGCAAATCGTGAATATTTGAATTTTCAAATGGGAGGTTGTGTTCATATTATGCCCCCTAAAACCCTTTAAAATATTCCAAATAAACTGAAATTTGGAGAATATTTATTAATTGATGTCTAATACCTATTTCACAAAAATCTGAGATATCTGAATTTTCACAAAACGCTTCCACTCCCTCTTTGATCCTTTTGCATAAACTGTTATTAAACTTAATAAATCCCACATTTGGACACTTTAACCGAACATTATCGGTAAGGTTTAATCAGTTTAGGAGTGAATCCTATACATAGAAATATGTAAACATATTCACATATTTCTAACTTTATATAAATAGAGATGTATTAAATAATTGTAAAGTCATACAAGGAGTAGAAGACGTTTTTCAGAGTCTGTGTTCAAATGACAAGTATAAAATATCAGTATTGAATAAAGGGACCAGTTTGTATTTATTTGCTTCCCATTGCAGTAAGATGTTACACAAGGCCGGGAACACTCTGGTAGGGTACAGCATCCTCCGGTAGGGGCGCCCCATGCGATCGGCAATGAACCAACTCTCACTCTCGAAGGAGGAGGCGGTAATGTCCAGTTAGGTGGACCTCCTCAGACCGAGCTTGACCATACCCTCCTAGGTTGCCGGAATGATGACAACTGGCCGGAACAGCAACGATCAGTTGGTTTGGATCACAATCACACAGACTTGACCTTCTCTCTGTTTGGGGAAGAGAGTGATTCTAAAAAAACACCGACGACACTTGTGCAACAACAAAGTGTAAATAAATGTGTCGGTTAAAGTTTTTCCCTTATTTTCGGTTAACTCAACAGTTTTCATCCCTAATAAGGAGAGTCGAAAGTGGACCTATGATTTACTTTCGGCAGCCTCGTAACGCTCGCTTCCCTTATTTTGTCCTTTAGCCCCCACATTCCATGAACGCTGTTTCTGACAGAGGGGGAATAATTGCTGTTTTCTGGGTTGGAATCTATTCATATAACACTTATTGTTGGCTAATTTTTTACCTTGAAGTAGTATTTTTCATTTTTAGCTCCTTACATCAAGTGGCTTCATGCTTCGTCTGGAGCAATTTCCATTAAAAAGATCAATTGAATAAATCTAATTAGCTGATTTAAGAGTAATTAATTATCTCTGTTTTAAGAAAAATACACCAGTTACAACACTGGCAGATTTAATGAATAAATTAAATAAATATTAATAAAAAGGAATAAATATTTTGTATTATGTTTAAGAATTTTTTAGATGAACATTGATGATTGAAAGTTTGGATTTTTCGGACTACTATTCTCTTCTTTATCAATATAGACCCGTGGTGCAACGGATAAAGGCATTGGGTACCAGTTCTATATGGTAGTCTTTTCGAGTTTGAAGGTATAATCCTCATCGCAGATGATACTAACTAAAAATAAAATTAAGTGTTAAGTAAATTTAATTTAATTTTCAGTCTGTATCATCTGTGATGAGGATTATATTTTCAACCTCGAAAAGATAACCATATAGAACTGGTAGGTCTGTGGATTAAATAAAGGGTTACTTTCGAAAATCTGTATAGATTCCCGAGTTCGAAAAGATGCACCTGAAGAAGGTCGAAGGTTACATCGGCCGAAACGTTGTGAAAATAACCAAGATGGTAATAGTGATCCGAATTATCCAAAAACTTTGTAAATTAAAAGAAATAACTTCTTCAAAGATGTCCAAAACACTTCAGATCATCAACCAACAATGAATTGATTACTTTTTGAATGTTGATTAATTACAGTTAGCTATGTGTTTATATATTTCTATGTACAAGATTCACTCTTAAACTAATTAACCGATCATTATGAATTTTTAATCACGACTGCTAAGCGTAAATGATCCTGATATGGGCTATATTTAGTTTAACTTAGTTTTATAAAAGGCAAAAAGGGGGTTGAAAGCCTTTCGTGAACATTCAGATAGCTCCGATTTTTGTGAAATGTTAACAATATGTCTTAGACATCAATTAATAATTATTCTCCGAATATCAGTTTCTTTGGAGTATTTTAAAAGGTTTTTAGACGGCATAATATAGGCACTACCTCCCATTTGAAAATCAAAATATTTCAGATTTGCATTAAATTTGACCTATAGTCATTAAGCATCAATTCAACAAGATTAGCTGAATTTCAATTTCTTCTCTTAAACCCTTTAATCCTTAAATTTTAGATATTTTCTAGAATCAAAATTATGTAATGGCTTTTAATCAAAATTGGAATAAGGATTCTCGACATAAGGTTTAGTATCATTATATCTTGATTTAAATTTTCGTAAAAGGGCATAAAAGTGGTGAAACACTGTTCTGGGAATTAATTTTAGCCGTTCTCGAACGGGTAATCTTCTGGTTATTTATAACAATAAAATCATAAAGAAATAGCCTTTATCGTCGTCATTATTGTTCGTGTCAAGTTGGTGTCGTTGTATTTTGCGGTTTAATTAAATTTCAATGCTTGTTGACTATTTCAATAGACGCGTCTAACATACGCACACGCAGGATGCATTGTGTGTGTATATTTTGTACCAATTCATACTAAAATGATTTTAGAATTTAAGTTAACAATTAACACAATTCATAGAACAAATTTAAAAAAAAAGATAACTTTAACAAAGCTTTAAAAAATATATATTATTGAAGTTTATTGAATAATAATGGTTACGGTTTTCGTTACGTAATTAAGTGGTACCCGTGTTGAATAATACTGATTCATTAATTATGGTATAACAATTAATAAAGAACATTTTAGTATTGTATATATTTATTTGAAAAAAATAATTTTAGTACGTTTATTTATTTTATTTTATTTATTTATTCTTAATGGCCAATTAATTATTTGTGAGTGTTTGGTTTTCGTACACACGTGTACTAGGAAAGTATTCGAAAGAAAAAAAAAGCAAACAAATAACACGTTTCACACATACTTTTGCCCTCGGTCAGTGAAATAGAAATCTTTCTAGACTGAGACAATTTAAAATGTTTGTTTCCAGTTCAAAGTGCTCCCTTTTAGGGGAGCTGAATTTTCCCCAGATTAAAAACAAACCTTGTGTCTAACTCTGCCCACGTGAGGAGGTACGTAAATAGGAACAATTTAAAATATTACACAGGAAGTTGAAGAAAACAAAAACATTATTTGTGCATAGCATATGTTACACATGTAATCTATCTGTTATCGCCGGCCAGTATCTAGTCGGTGTAGATCACAACGAATAGCTCAGGACGGATGTTGCAGATTAGTTACACATTAGATATAATAATAATGCGTAGTGTACTGTACACCACACTACTGTGTAGACACACCTCTTTTACTGAAAGAAAAACCTGTGTACACGGGGTTTACATGTCCGGGTGGGTCGAGATATTATCGTGGTTGAAAAACGGTAGTGGCTGATCTTTTTTTTAACAAAAAGTTAGTTATTGTTTTTTTTTGGGGGGGGGGGTGGAAGGGTGAGAGAGTAAGTGAAAATGTAAAAATCCACGATGTAAACAAAACCGTAAAAAAGTCAATAAATAACACAACGTGTGCTGATATGTTTACAATTACATTAAAAAGGAGTAACAAAAAATAATTTTAGATGTTTATTTCGTCTTTTTCTTTCATCTCAGTAATTTTTTAATCGGCATGTACCGTAATCAAAGCAACATCGAGTGTCGGCAATCAAACGACACCCGTAAGTCATCAGGAAGAGAGAGAGACATGACACATAGAGCTAACGTGTTTTTCGCCCCTAATTGTTAATTTAATCGAATTACCAATCATATATCGGAAGAATGACATATAATATATTGATTCCTAAATATTAAATAACAAAAAACTGGCCCACAGTAGGTGGGGGGACACACACACACGCAAAAAAAGCACCAAATAAGAGAAAACAAAATCGAATACAATGCGAGCACTTGTTCGTTGTAATTCTTGTACGAATGTACGTACATTGCACAACAGTTAAATTGTCATGTAACATTAACTTAACAAGTGTAACCCGTACACGAAATTACACATGCTAATACAAACATTTTAAATTGGTATACACTGTGTACTTAAATACGGATTTATGTACACATAGGTGAATAATAAATTTAGGATTTTTTTCTCAGCGGAGGTTGTTCACACACGCATTTTAGGAAACATATCTGTGAATTGATTTCATAAATTTATTTAATTCCATAAACGTGCCAAATAATTGGACCTGATTATTTATTTACATGTTAGGATCGGTTCTAATGTAAATGATTTTAAGTAATGGCGTGTATAAGAATGATATAAGTATTATTTTGTTTATCTTGTGTGCACCAGGAAGGGTCACACACACGCACACACAAAAAAAACAACAAACAAACAAAACGTAAAAATGTGTTTAAAAAAAAGCAGTTATGAATGGGCAAGTGCGAACAACATACACACTTTTTATTTGTGTACTTAAGAATCAATAAACACATATTTAAGGGTTAAATCAAATTTTAATTCACGATAAATGAATTATAAGCCCCCCCCTCCCTAAAAATAAATAAAACCACGCCTCTTCTTAAAATATAAACGTTTTCACAGCTTGCATTTTACAGGCTGGGATCATTAAAATACCCTATTCTTGCTTGGAAGGAGGGGGTACCATCCCAGGTTTTACCTCCTCCTTTTGGGGAGATGTGATGGGTTTACAGAATGTCGTCTGAGGCGCCCTAAACAGGGAATGCCGACGAGTTTGAACATGGCTATTTTTATATCCGCCCAGAAGCCCCTTTCCCATCTTTTTGGGGAGCTGGACTCCCCCATTTTAATCTCAAACTTGTGTTTCGTAAGATAGGTAGGCTTAACTATTACCTCTTCAAAAGTAGTAAAAATAACACCGCCAGAATGATATTTTTACACATTTATTACACAATATTTACATAATTAAAAACAAACAAAAAACAGCCGGTAAGATAAACATTAAATTTACTTAAGAGACACCAAAAAGATGTTAAAACCGTTTATTTTATTTAACAAACTTAAAAACAAATATAAAGTTGTCGTAGAAACGAAATAAGAGATTCATTTTAATCAACCAGAAAGACGAGGAACCACGCCTGATCGGTGTGTATTATTATTATGAATTTCACACACACGTTCCACTGACAAATAAGTAAATAAATCTACATACAAACATACAGCATCGATATAGAATTACAAAGAAAAGGCATTGGTATTAATTATAAAAGATCTAAAAACTATTTATTAAAATGTATCAATATAGGTAAATTATCCAAGTCTCTCTGTAATGTGCAGTACACAGTAAATAAAGCAGACGACAAGATAGATAGACAGACATACCGATCTAAAAACACAAGTGCTCTGATATTCCGTGTTAGATAACAGATAATTCACTCTAGTTAAACTAACTAGAGTTATTGAAAATTATAGTATATATGATTTAACACTTACTGTGTGATTATTGACACTTTAACTAATTTACATGTTAAAAAATAAACAGTGTTAGCATTTATTCACAACGGTCAGAGCAATGAAGAAAAAAACACATTCTGCAACTCACTTAATATCAATATAAGCTATATAAGTGTTATAAATAATGAAAACAATAATGCATTTTAGAATGTCAAGTTAATTGACACTTTTTAATTTATATTTTTCTTTCTAAGTATATCTTTTTTTAATGTAAAAATATATGAACCAAAAAATATGTATATCAAAAAACAAAACAATCTGTACTTACATTTTAAGCGTTTGGGACAGTTTTGTTTTCTTCTAGGCATTTTCGAAGAAAGTATAGAAACACAGTCCAACACAAGAAGATCTTTGAGGGTGGGGAAAAAAAAAGACCCCTCGAAAAAAAAAATAATATATATATATATATTTTTAAATGTACCGCATGTGGCAAGCACTAGTTCCCTTCACAACAGCCTCTCTCTCCTTCCTTCTTCCTTGCCAAGCGAGACTGACCTCGCGTGACCCGGAAGTGATTGCTTGCAGAGGTCAGGTTGGGTCACGGACTGGGTCAAAGGTCATCGGCGGAATGGCGGTCTCAGCGCATGCGCACCACAAGCGGTTATGAAAACTACTTCCGCTAAAAAAAACAAATATTTTCTGTTGTGCTTTTTTCCCCAAAAAAATATTACCCGAAAAGTGAGTAAGAAATGTTTTATGTTTATATCACGATACGTATTTTTGGTTTATTTTCATTTTAAAGATTTTAATGGAATAAAATATATTTATTATTAATTAACATTCCTCTATTTTTCTTCTTCTTTTAAACCCCCTCGTGTGTCACACAGAAGAGAGAGAGAGGACCCTTATTTTATTGTTTATACTCTCTTCTTGTCCCCAAAATCTATGTCCTTGTTCCAATGTTTGTTGTATGAAAACCTCAATAAAAAGTAGGGAGATACGTTTTAAAACATGTTTTATTTATACACCTATCTTGTGGAGTTTTGAATAATTTATGTTTGATTCGTATTTAATTAAAGCGATCCTCAAACTTCCCCGGTCTCGAAAAAAAAGTTAACCTCTTTTCGTGTCCCAACAAAAGTCACCCTATAAACGTATTCAATATTAATGCTTATTACTAATAATTATATTCAAGCTTAAATATTTTCGACATTAGTCCCTTCTACTTGCCTTCTTCAGGGGCACACTCAGGATGGGACATAAAATAAGACTTACCCCAGTCAAGAGTAAGGACAGAACGGGTATTACAGTTTGATCTTATTCCGATCGTCTTTAAAAATGTTCTCAAACTAATTGCTGTTTAATTAATAATAATAATAATAATAATAATAATAATAATAATGACTAATAGGTTTATTTGTGTAGATAAGACAAGTTAATGATAACTTGTCACTCAGATTCCAGTGAACACCACTTGTTAATCTCAGTGAGCAATCATCTATAATAACTCGCGTGAAAGCTCATAGTGAATAAATAATAATAACGGGTTGTCATTCAGATTCCAGGGAACAATACGTGTTG
This sequence comes from Sepiola atlantica, assembly GCA_963556195.1. Taxonomy (NCBI): domain Eukaryota; kingdom Metazoa; phylum Mollusca; class Cephalopoda; order Sepiida; family Sepiolidae; genus Sepiola; species Sepiola atlantica. Next base: position 41,834,261 of record OY744524.1, read on the forward strand.
TTACCCGTGAGCGATCACTGGTAATGACTCGTGAGTCAGTAAACAACACCATTAACTGATTTCTTGGTGTAATTGTTTATTTTTGATTGGTGTTAAAATGTTTTTAATGATTATTATTAACAAAGTGAGTCTTCTACATTGAATTTTTTATTCGAGTATATAAAGGTAAGTGTCGTATAGTTTGGACACGTTTTATTTGAATATTTAGTGTTGATAACATGAGATCCGTCCACGTGTTTCAACCTAATCCGTTTCTTACATCACGATATTGTTTTATTTTTTTTTCTGCCTCCCCGATTAAATAAATCTATGGAAACAGAAAAATGTGTATGGCAAACTAGAGAACAACATTGAATGTTTCGGGGATGGGGTTGACATTTGCGAACGTCTATTTGTTTTTTGTTTTAAGTTTTTATTTTTTTAGCAACTCAATTCTGTTTTGTTCTTTCTCAGCTATTTATAGAAAGTGATAATTAACATCAAGGTATGTTTTTTTGACACTTAACTTCAAATATTTTATGGAGGCTTCTTTAGTCAAACTAATGCATATTTTTCTACCTGTATCGTCGGAAAATATCCGAAACGGCAGTCAATAAACCTCGGAATTGATTTGATCGACCCCTAGAAGTTATTTCGTCTTTTTATAACTTTTTGGGGATACATTTAAATGATAACATATAGAATTAGTTTTATTGTTGATTTTTGTTTTGTTTTTTCGGCCTTTATTTTTTGTTTGTAAGAATAACACTTTCTTTATAAGTTTATATTTTCCTTTTGACAAAATCAAACTGTTATTGAGAAATTGTTGACATTTATGTAAGATTTGAGTTGTGTTAACAGATGAGGCACATCCTCATCACCTATTGATGTTGCTTCGCAACATTTTAAAAAAATTTACTTGCAATAAATAAAAAAAAAAACAGTTAAACATTTATTTTTTATTTATAGGATCACATTTTTTTTACTTCAATAAATTAATATTGCGTAGCCGTTTTTTTATGTTTGTTTTTTACAATTACATCAACACATTTAACGTGGATTTCGCGGGTATCTTTAAATACTACTGCTATACGTAAACTAAAAATATATAGTTTTACTCATATATATTTTGTTTTGGAAGAAGACTACCCTTTTAAACTTCTTGTAAACTGTCGATCAAATTATAATCCTAAAATGAAATGTTACTTCAATGATTTCCGAAATATATTTCCTATCTAACAAAAAAAAAAAGAATAAGTTACAAATTAATATATATATATATATATATATATATATATATATGTTACTTGTGTTAACTTCAAGTAACAGGTGCTATCGCAGATTTTCAGATAGTCTTTTCAATTCTATTAAAAATGGTATAATTTTCAGTAAGCGTACATTAAGTGCTAGTTTTTTTTTTTAATATCTGAATTTGATTAATCCATGTACGAAGCTGTTATATATCTTTTTCTTATCAATTAATTAAAATTTCATTTCAAACAATCACTTTCAGAACCCTTTTTTTCATTAACAATCAGAATGTTCGTGGGTTCATTTTTTTTTTAGTCTCTTAACCTCCAAAACGTATAAATTAAAAATAAAAACAAGGAAGGAAATCCCCATTTCTTAATATTATTATCCCCACACGAAATTCTCCGCTGTTTAGTCGTCACCGTCTGATTTGTAGTCCTCTTCAAAATAAAAGACACGAAAATTACACTTCCTTCTAAGCTGAAGCTTACGGAGATAATATATTCCATGTTGTCTAAACCAGCATTATTATTAAAACCATTAATTCTGCCTGTAGATAGCTATTTCTATTATTAGTGTTTCTTGTATAAATACATATTATATTATACACTGAGAATTACTTTTTTTGATGTTCTCTCCCTACTGGCTTCAACTTCCGACTGCCACCACGTGATTAACCGGTCGCGTTAAGTAGTGCGCGTTTAGGAAAAACGTGATTGGCCAATTCTTCTTGCTATGGATGGCCAGAGGGAGAAGTAATTGCGAACAATCGGCGAAGGTAAAATTAGAAAAAATATGCAATTATTATAACTCGATATTTCTCATACGGATCGAAACTAAAAGAGGTGTCTCCATTTATATTCTCATTCCCAGCTATGTTAAAGATTCTTCCCCTCACTCGTCAATACGCTTCATTTTCTTTCTTGTTGGTGCGATTTATTTAAAAACCCTATAAATGTCTTGTTCGTGTGTATTGTATTGTATCTATGTCGTAACTAAATAGCTACATAAACTCAGCCATATCACTTCACTTACATCGTTGTTGCGGGTTTTATTATTTTCCCTATGTATTGTCATTTCATCTGTCCGTAAACATTCTATCGAATATATAATTTAAAACTACTTTTATGATTAAACATTACTCGATGTTTCTGTTTTTCTTTCTCACGCCACGACAGAAACCGTCGAAATTCAATTTCCATCATGTCGTGAATTTTACTGTCCCATTGGTCGGCCGTAACATAACAAATCATTGAAACGCGTGTTATGAGAAAGATGTCGAGGATCTCGTGGTTACCAGCAGCGATTGTATCGTCTCTTGCCTTCTCTGATTTATTTGACTTTATTACGTTCAACAACCTATCTAGGCAGTTCTCCATTTTGCTCCGGCTGTAGTTTCTCACACAGACATGGCTGCTCGCTTCTTTCTTTCAATGATAGCAGCAGCGGTAACAGTCAGTTACGATGTAAAAAAAATACTTTCGGTTATTTTGGACTACTATTCTCATCTTTGGTGTTATATTCACAACGTTTCCGGCCGATGTAACCTCCGACTTTCTTCAGTACGTCTTTCTGGACTTGGGAACGTTCTAGTCGAACTCGGGAACTTGTACGGAATTTCGTTCGGAACCTTTCATTTTATCAACGGGGTCAGATTGTTCTCATCCTGTCAGCTATACATATTGGTACTTTCACAGATTAGGATCCACACTAACTTTGACCCTAACGACGAGGTCAAAGTTAGCGTGGGTCCTAATCTGTGAAAGCACATACATATTTCCAAGTTCAAAAAGATACATCTGAGGAAGGTCGGAGGTTACGTCGACAGAAGCACTGAATATAACTACCATGGTGAGAGTAGTAGTCCGAATGATACAACTTATCTATCCTCATCAAAAAAACTTAAAAAACTTCCGAAACAAAAAATACCCATCGTGAACACTTTTTTGTTTACTTAAATATATAATTTTAAGTAATTATGCCTACCTCTTGTAGTGAACCCAGTGCTATTTGGTAATACGGCAATAATTAGAGGAAGCAATTTCTTTTTTTACTTTGATGTTTGTTTTGTGAATATCGCTCGATATTTGCTATTTCGTAGTTATTCTGAGAAGACAGGAAGTGAAGAAATGTTATTTTTCTTTACATTATTTAATATTCAACAAACACTTAAAATATTGTGAAATTAAAATAGATTATTTAAGTGCTAATAAGTACATGATGATAGATTTATATTACTGGATTAAAAAAAAATAGACATTAACTTAAGAGTACTGCCCTTAAAGTGTTCTTTTAAATAATTGCGTTCTTTATTTTATTAAATAGAATCGAGGCGCAACATGGTAATATTTTATAATTTTAATTAACGGAAAAAAAAATAATAATGTCTTCTCCCGCGTGCTTCCAAAGCGGATCCGGAAGTTAAGTGTTTAGTCAAAATAGATTTATCTGCCCCTAACTCACTAAGAATATTCTATCAACTCACGGTCTTCTTTTTTCATTCTCACAATTTTTATGTCTAATTACAGTTTCTTAAATGGTAAACACATAATATAATTTTTTTCTTTTGTACTTGTTCTAAAAAAAAAAAATACATGAAAAGCACCAAAGATAAAATGGTTAGCGTTTCTTTGTTTTAAATTTTTGTTTGTTTATAAACTTTTTTTAAATTTAAGCTAATAAATGATTTTTTTATTTTTTAAAGATGTTCACGAGTTTAAATAAAAAAAAAAAACACGCTTGAAATAACATTCCATTGTCAAATAAAGTTTTCATTTCTCCTTTTCTTTCCAATGAATTCTAGTTATAACGACAAGAAATTGATAATTTTGTTATTATGACGCCCCTATATGTCATGATTGAGTAATATTTTTTGTTTTCATAGTTTTGGTAGCATGATTACACAAATCTATTCATTATTAGATTTTTTGTGTGATATACACAATCAATTTTCAATCTAGTTTATTATTTTATGAAAAGTTTACCATCAGGTGTTATTGCGAGAAGTAAAACGTCGAAGTTTAGAAAGTGATCGAACGAAACGGACCGATTTTGTTGCTGTAGTAAACAAAACTTCTACTGACAATATAGATATTTTTCATGTTTCTATGAAAATCAACATCGTCAAAATAAATAAAAACATTAGACTCGGATTCATGATAAAACTATCAGTTAAGATATCCTGTTTTTCGCCTATACGTAACTTTGATAAATGAAAAAAAAAAGTAACAGAAAACTAAAACATCCTATTAAAAAAGTATAAACCTGACTATATTTTGAATTATTTTTCTCAAAGCTCCCCACTAGGCAACACCGGGTAAATACATATCTTTTTGAACCCGTTTATTATTGACAACAGTTTTTAAAAATGTTATTGTATGCAAAATAGCCAATTTAGTGATTATTTTCACCGAATTTATACGTGCGATATTCGGCGAAAAATCGCCATTTTCACGTAATTAATCAAATCAAATTTATTTGGCTAAAATTTTTTTTAAAAACGTAGCAAAGTTTTACAAGCCTCACGCCATGTAGATTATATTAATAAATAAATAGGTAAATAAGCATAAAGGCCCACCACTTCCGTATGTTAAACCAATTGTTTTTTATATTTAAAAGTTTTTCCAGATTTATAATGAAATTAAATAATTCACATGAAAATGTTGGATTTATCTAAATTTGATAACTATTGTGTATTTTAATTAGAACAAAATATGCAAAACAATTGGTTCAAAACTTTCGGAAGTCGGGTTCAATGGCCTTTATGTCCAGTTATCAATAAATCAATCAATAATAGTAATCAACCATTATTATTTATAACCGCTAACATTTTCCCGATATCTCAAAAGTACCTTATTAAATATAAGCTCGTATCTAAGGTACGTTATACATCAGAATTATTAAAGAACGCGTGTCGGTTTTATTGTATTCATTACGTTTGGCTTAACCTGCACGTACAACTGAAAACAAACCAAATTAAACGCGTCATTTTTTTAAATAGATATGTAAAAAAATTCTCAAGAAAAAAAAATCCCTGGCAAAAATTATTAATTGTAAAAAATAAAAAAAATAGAATTAAAGTTTTTTTATTTCGATTGCAGTGAAATTTTTTCCCGTTATTTTCGACTTTTGTAGTGATATTCCGTCCGGTCACCATAGTTGCAACTAAGTAAAAAAAATAAAAATAAAAACCCGTCTTCAATATTTGTGTACACCTGTAGATCTTTTCAAATATTTTTTTAATATTTACTATTGTTTTGGTAATACAATAATAATATTTGTGTTCCAGCCCAAATAAAACATTTTTCGTAATCATTACTATTACCGTCATACTATGGAAAATTAGTGAAAAGCTATTTATTTGTGACCTATTTGCGTTAAAAAATAATTTAGCGGAAATACCGATTCTGAGCAAATTAGCCATCTTGTTTAACGTAAACAAGTGGCTAAACAAAGATAGCTACTTTGCTCAGACTCTGTATGAACGCTAACTTAAAAAGCTTATAATTTCTATTAATATTTTTAACGCAAATAAGTCGTAAATGAGTAGGCGAATCAAAATAATTTGGTTTTGATTAATTTCCCAACTGTATTTCGCTTAAAATAATTTATGCCGGTAACACCAATGATTATCATATTCTTTTTTAAAATGTCACTATGAAGTTATTTATAAATATCATTTTTTGGGGGGGGGGGGGGGATATCTTAGCTGTTAAACCCTTAAAAGCTAGTAAGTATAAAGTTGCCCCTCTCACATAGTGTAGTTATGACATTGAAATATACAGCGAAAATTCTTATTTATTTATTCGTTATGAGTTTCTTTTTTTTCAATTTAGGATTTAAAACTTTGAATTTTGAAAGAATTCTCATCTAACAAATGAAACGAGTGCTGTGTATTTTTGCTAGATTATCTAAGAACTGCCTAAATACATTCTTAGATAATCTAGCAAAAATACACAGCACTCGTTTTCTTTGTTAGATGAGAATTCTTTCAAAATTTAAAGTTTTAAAATGATAAATAGAAAAAAATTAAGATTCGTTACTAACGAAGCACTTTATCCACTTTTAATATTAAAAATAATATTGAGATGATCAATTAAACACTTTTCTAGAAAGCAGTTAAATGGTATTTATTTTGGCATTTTTACTCCAGTCGTTGAAATTTATTAAGGATTCTCAGTAACAATAAATTAAACTTGAAAGAAGAAAGAAGATATTTACCAAAGAAAAGGTGTGTGTTTTAAGGGGAATGAATCTTCAAGAGTTTAAATTTTAATGCGTTTCATTTACTATTAGAGTCGGTATGACGAGTAATGGCCCTTAAACTACCATGTCTATGACAGATAGCAATTCAGTCATAGAATTAAGAGCTGATGAATACGTCACAGACGATGCAATCAACTACGTCGAGTTCAAATCCTAACAGATCTATTGTACCATTACATATTAATCGCCCTCCCCTCCCTTGATGCAGATAAACAAGTGACTTGTGTGCGACTAATCGTATACAATTCATCTTAAACGATAGGTATTTTTCGTTTTGACATTTAATGACAAATTACTCAAAAGATGTTGATTATGCCATCAAACAGGCCAATCGACTCGGTTCTGATACCACACTTCATCTTTTTCTGTCCTCGTTCAGTGAAGGAGAAATCCTTCTAGACTGAAGCAATTTAAATTTTTGTCCCAATCCAGAGTGCCTCTTTTTGGGGAGCTGGATTTATTAAAAAACGACTTTGTGTCTAAATCTGCCCTTTGCAAGTAAATAGTAATTCAGAATGGTTTGCTGTCTTTAGTATAATATGCACACACTCTCTCTCTTTCTTTTTTTCTCTCTCTTCTTTCTCTTTTTTTCTTTCTCTCTCTCTCTTTTTCTTTCTCTCTCTCTTCTCTTTCTCTCTCTCTCTTTCTTTCTCTCTTTCTTTCTTTCTCTCTCTCTCTTCTCTCTCTTTCTTTCTCTCTCTCTCTTTCTTTCTCTCTCTCTCTTTCTCTCTCTCTTCTCTTTCTCTCTCTCTTCTCTTTCTCTCTCTCTTCTCTTTCTCTCTCTTCTCTTTCTCTTTCTCTTCTCTTTCTCTTTCTCTTCTCTTTCTCTCTCTTCTCTTTCTCTCTCTTCTCTTTCTCTCTCTTCTCTTTCTCTCTCTTCTCTTTCTCTCTCTTCTCTTTCTCTCTCTTCTCTTTCTCTCTCTTCTCTTTCTCTCTTCTCTTTCTTCTCTTTCTTCTCTTTCTCTCTTCTCTCTTTCTCTTTCTTCTCTTTCTTCTCTTTCTCTCTCTCTCTTTCTCTTTCTCTTTCTTTCTTTCTTTCTCTCTCTCTCTTTCTCTTTCTCTTTCTTTCTCTCTCTTTCTCTTTCTTTCTTTCTCTCTTTCTTTCTTTCTCTTTCTCTTACTTTCTCTTTCTTTCTCTTTCTCTCTCTCTTTCTTTAAAAAAAATATTTACTTCCCTTACATCTAGATGATCTCTCATCTCATAGTGTGTATTATGAGGTGTTAGAGAATTAGTTTGAGTTAAAAACAAAACATAATTACATACAAGGATGTTTACTCTTGCTGAGCTAAAGTACCTGCCTATTCTGGCCGAATTAATAGGGGTAACCGCAAATAAAAGCTCAGATGGTAGTATCTCCTTCCCCTCTATTGCCCCCCCCCCTCTCTCTCTCTTAGTCTGTCTTTATCTTTGTTTCTTCATCAAATGTGTCCGCCTGTTTCTTTCTATGTCTTCGCCTTATTTCTTTTTAAACTGAAATTAAAATGCTGATTTTTAATCCTTGTTAGTTATATCTAATTAAAAACCAATGGATTTCTATAGGTTCATTAAATCTATCAAGCTAAAAGTAAATTCTATTTAGTTTTCTTATTCAAATTATCTTAAATCTAAACAAAAATGTATTTAATTTGTCACCTCTGCTCATGTTTTGTTCATTTACTTGATATTTAAAAAGGAGACATTTTCCTCAATTTATGTTTAAACAATTCAAAGTAATAAAATATATAATCACACTAAAAAAAAATGTGATCTGTTGTGTCATTCATTGAGCTCCGGTTATATTGTTTGATTCAGGAAAAAGTGAGTTTGCAAAGCCAATTAAATTTTTAAAAAATAAACAAAATCCCAAATTAGTCGCTTTCCGCTCTCTATCCCCCTTCTTCACTATCTCCCACTCCCTATACCCCCTCTTTATCTCTTTCTCTCTCTCTCTTGAAATCCTAATTTTTATAAAGAACTATTCCAATCTTCTGTTTCATAGTTAGTTTCATTATCTTTGACTGTTAATAAACAGAGTGGCAAGAAGTATATGAAATAAATCTGTAGAGGAGGTTAAACAACAAACAGTAAGTGAGGATGATGTCAAAGTTAAGAAATTATATATCTAACATAGCATTTTCTTGTTCGATTTTTCAAAGTTTAACCTAAATAGCCTTTTTTAAACTGACAAATCAAACTGCTTTTGAAGCCATTTTTCATTTGTTATTTTGTACCATGTTATTAGCAATATAACACCATACTTTGCTACAATTTCTTTTTAAAAACACTTATTCCGACCCAGATGACTTCTAATAAGAAACATTTTTAAATAATCATCAGCAAGGGGTATAACTCATTTTTTAAAATTCAAATAATATAAACAGAGTTGTCTACCTTACAACTAAATTTCTTTTCCTATATAATTTTTTAAATGTGCAAACTAATAAAAATTATAACCTAAAAAAAAATTACTTTATTGCATTCCGGGCAACACTGGATAGGTGCACCTAGTTTAATAATATCTATAACCAACACTTACCCAATGGATCACAGGTCGTCTCGTCACAAATAAAAAAATTTAACTTTTTATCTTTTATTTTTAATTAAATCTGTGATATTCAGTTTTGTGTTGATCATGCACAATCTATTGGATTGTAATTTCTAGAAAGAGCAAGATTTAAATAGTTTGAGTTTTTTTATCTGTCGTTCCAATTCACACTTTGAAACTATAAAATTCTTGCCTCAACCTATTTTCACTACCAAGTAATCTATATTGAAGTGGACCATGGAATTGAGTCAAATCCACTCCTATCTATCACATTCACTTTACATAGTGCTGTTAAAAAAACGTGTGAACACTCCTCTCCAGCTAAATAACAGCATGTGCGCAATGAATAAGCACTTGTGTTTTCTTATTAAATAACCCCAAAAGAGTTTGGATTATTCCGACTACTGTTCCCATCTTGGATGTTATTCTCACAAAATTTCGTCTAATGTAATCTCCGACCTTCTTCAGGTGCAACTCGGAAATTTTTGTTGTACTCTGGAATCTGTACGGAATTTCAAACGGAACCCTTTATTTAATCCACGGGGGTAGCTTGCGCTTGTTCCATCAGCTATGACCGGGTAGAAGTCTTAAGTAATTCGTAATTGTATTCTAAGTATCGCCTGCAGAAGACTGTCACTTAGAAGTGATCATTACTTAGCACATATTCCAGTGTTCAACAAGATGCACCTAGAGAAGGTCGGAGGTTACATTGGCTGAAACATTGTGAGAATAACATCCAAGATGAGAACAGTAGTCTGAATAATACAAATTATCAATCCTCATCTCAAAAGTTCCGAAACCCAAAAGGATTGATATGCTGTGAAGCAATCAAACTATTCTTTTTTAGTCATGTTCCGGAGGCACATATTAGTGTGTGTGCTCAGAAGAAGGGAAATATTTGTCAAGTAATTATTTACTTGTCTCCGCACAAGCGATGGATATGACACATGGTTGGGCTTATTTTTAGGGGGCTGGTGGAGAGCTAGCCATTACTGAGTGCCACATGGTGAGCTTTCATGGCCACTAATTATTATCCACAAAGATTTCCTACTCGGACTGAGGATATAACCTGGACTTGACTCTGCTAGGTATACAGCGTAAAATAAAAAAGGGTCCTCAAAAGTGAGGGAGTGGAGCACAAGTGGTCTAATGGATACCAACGCAGATAATGGAATCGGCTAAGCCGAGTTCAAATCCAATCAGATTCATTACATTTACTTAATTTGTAATATTATTGGAAAATTATGAACACTCCCCCCTTGTCAGTTTAGGTAAATTAGCAACTTGTTTTCAATGAATTGCTTACATAGGTGTTGTGCTTCAGACAAAAAGGCTTGATATGCCTTAAAAAAGGCAAACCAAACCAACTTATGTGACAGAAAAATAGTTTTGCGAGATCCATCGACTTCTTTTACTTACCTGTTGAATCGCAAGGTACTGTTAACACACCATGTTTCCTTGACTTTGTGTCGTCAACGTTTGGACAGGTCTCGGAGTTGACGAGGCTAAAAATTCCAAACTATAAATTGCAGACTGGCATAGGATAAATTCAGACAAAGAAAATCAAAATAAAAAATACATATATAAAAATAAAGAATGAACAAACCATAGCTAAACAACTGTTATTAATTAGATGTTTATTTTTTTTTTTGTCAAAGGAACCATTGTTAATCAAATTTTTCTTAATAAAAGGTGTTTTTTTTTGTACACCGAAAAGTTTCAAAAGATGATTTTTTAAAAAATAACAAACAACAAAACCACTGTTTTTAACCAATTTCTTGTTGTTTTTTTTTAGTTTTTTTTAATGTTTATTTCTTCTTTTTAACATTTTCTGGATTAGGGTTAATCTATCGCTACAAGTGACAATTGCTGACAACTCAATGAGTCCTTCGCGAGATTCAATGTGCTGACACAGATCATAGAAATTCACTTTTTTTTTTTTTATGCGCTGCAGATCATATAAATTAATTTCTTCCAAAAGTTATTGTCTGCTTGCTGCAACCTGATTGTCTAATGCCTGCAGCAACCTGGTTGGTTAATAGTTTCGTCAACTGTCGGGCGCTTCCGAGACCTGCCCGAACGTTGACGACGCAAAGTCACCGACACGTGGTGCGTTCTCTATGAGAGTACCAATTGCAAATACCTACTTCCTCTTTATATTTACATATTCTTTACTTAGTAAAATTAACAAAATAAATGGAATCTCTGACATCTTACGAATTTAAATCAGCTGTACACAAAGTGTGTGTACAGTTCAACATGTGTTTGTTAGTCACTTATAGGCTTCAAAACTGCTCGATAGATTGCAGTAGATTTGGTATGAATGACAACCCCTTGGGATGTCGGGTGTGTCATAAGGGAGGGCGGGAGTGAACGTTAATACTACTGCTAATACTAAAAGCAATAAACGCTTATAGACTCTAAAACTATTGAAAATATTGCACCAACTTTGGCATGAAGAACCCTTGACATGCTGCATGCATTATCGGAGAGCGGAAACATTTTAAAGCTACTGCTATTACTGCAGATAATAATAAATACTTATATTTTGGTCAAAAATTTTTAACTTATATCATGAAGCCCTAACATGTGTCATAACAAGTCAAAATTATAAAATAATACTACTGTTGTTACTATTACTAATAATAGCAATATACACTTATTGTGTTTCGGAATTCTTTAGATGAAAATCGATAATTTGTATTTATTCCACAGGGGTGGATTGTTCTCGTTCCATCAGCCATAACGGATAGAAGTTTTATTTTTTAATATTGTTCTTGCTTATTATTGCCTGAACCATCAGTCTCCAGATCTAATTCTTAATGCCCCTTAAGTGTTACACCACGAGTCCCTGTAGACAATTCGTATGGATTTTGGCAGTCTTAAACTTATTCTTATCTAAATGTGTAGTATTATTACTATATACATACATATATATATATATATATATATATATATCTTCTATCTATCTTATATATATATATATATATATATATATATCTTCTATCTATCTTATATATATATATATATATATATATCTTCTATCTATCTTATATATATATATATATATATATATCTTCTATCTATCTTATATATATATATATATATAATCTTCTATCTATCTTATATATATATATATATATATAATCTTCTATCTATCTTATATATATATATATATATATATATATATATATATATAATCTTCTATCTATCTTATATATATATATAATCTTCTATCTATCTTATATATATATATATATAATCTTCTATCTATCTTATATATATATATATATATATATATATAATCTTCTATCTATCTTATATATATATATATATATATATAATCTTCTATCTATCTTATATATATATATATATATATAATCTTCTATCTATCTTATATATATATATATATATATAATCTTCTATCTATCTTATATATATATATAATCTTCTATCTATCTTATATATATATATATATAATCTTCTATCTATCTTATATATATATATATATATAATCTTCTATCTATCTTATATATATATATATATATATATATAATCTTCTATCTATCTTATATATATATATATATAATCTTCTATCTATCTTATATAGATATATATATATAATCTTCTATCTATCTTATATAGATATATATATATAATCTTCTATCTATCTTATATAGATATATATATATAATCTTCTATCTATCTTATATAGATATATATATATAATCTTCTATCTATCTTATATAGATATATATAATCTTCTACCTATCTTATATATATATATATATATATATATATATATAATGTCAATCGATATGTTAACAGTTATAATATTTAAATAAGTTTCAGTAAGAGTTCAATTTTTCAAGTAATCTAAAGACACCATTAAAATTTTCCTTTGATTTCATCTGGTGTCACTAGGGGCAATTATCGGTTAGGTCCAAAAAATAAATGAAATATATTAGAACATAAAGAAACGAAATTTATTTTTTAAAAATAAATTTTCTTTGTTTCATAAAACGTATCCCTTATTATGAAACTGTCCTGGACAGATATTCTAACTATTTTTGTTTGTTTTGTTTTTTATGGAAATTGATCCAGACGCGGCATGAAGCCACTTGATGTCAGGAGCTAAAAAAAATACTGCTTCAAGGTCAAAAACTAGCCAACGATAAGTGTTAGATGGATAGATTCCGACCCAGAAAACAGCAATTATTCCCTCTTTGTTAGAAACATCGCTTATGGAATTAAAGGACAAAATAAGGGAAGCGAGAGTTACAAGGCTGCCAAAAATAAACCCAGGGTCCACTTTCTACTCTCTTTAGTTTAAAATGATTCTCTAAATAAATGACTTTCATGTTGAAGATCTTAAGGTCTACTAGAAAAAAATGTAACCTGTTGAGTCATCCATTGAGGTTACGTTAGATTGTTTGAATCGGGGAAAAAGCGAGTTTGCAAAGCCAGTTAAATATAAAAAATAAAGACAAAAACTAAAATTAATCTATTTATGCTTGCTAGTTATCTGTCCGGTTATGGGTTAAACAATATTACTATCCCTGGTGATATTCTATTTAGTTTATAATGGATTATTCCAATCTTTTTATTCTTCTAGAGTGAGAGTGATAGAAACTTAATAAGAAATCGGTCACGTATTGAGTTAATTGCAAATTACAGCTAATTAGAAAAATTAAAATGGAAGTTTTTTGCAAACATAACTCAATTCCAAAACTGAGTAATGTTTTAGCATGTATTAAGTCAGATTAAAATGTATAGAAAAAAAGCATTAGGAAAACAAACATTGATTAACTCAGCTTTAGTATAATTAATTATTTGAATCATGTCTGCTAGACAAGTTAAGCTTAGAAAATAATTATACAACAATTGTTTATAATTGACTTCAGCTTTTATTAGTGAAATTCTGACTAATTTCAAATGTTATTATTGATGTGCTTATGCTATAATTTCATGCAAACTTTGGATGTAAAGCTCCCTCAGGATGCTAGTCTGTCGCTTGTTTTATCCGCAGTTAGGCATTTGTACACCTGGATGTTATGTTTGCTTGCGTCACCTGATATTTTCAATGTATCTACTGCAGCAACCAGAATCAACATTACATAACTTTGCAGATCTGGCAAGAACTGGTGTTTTAATAGGTATCCGAAACCAAAAAATTATTCTCATAATATCTAAAAACTTTCAATATGGCCACAAAGAGATTTGCAAAACATAAACAGTGATACCAAATTTATTTTGGTAGCATAATTAGCCATCGAATTATCGCTTCAAAATTTGTTGGAAATTAAAAAAAAATTGCTGTTTTGTGTTCTATTGTTTCAGAAGCGAAATTTCAGTGTATAATCTAAAATTGCAAGCAGTAAAAAATCCTTACATCCTATAGTAAATAAAAATTAATTATAAATCAAGCCAGCCTAAACATTGGCTAAAATCACATTACCTCTCGATAAAAATGACATGGAAGTGCAACTCTGACTGTTCATATAAGATTCATTTCAACAGCTAACACATTGAGACTTTGTAATATGATTCATAGCACAGTAGAGATCAATCTAGATGTTTCTTTTGATAGTAAATCCAAAAAAAACTTGCATGTAAAAACAGATGGAAACACAATTTGATAATAGGTAAAAAATTTAATTCATTAAATTTTTCAACTTGTATTTCTTTTGTGAAAGACAACTTTAAGTTGAAAATGAATTGAAATTGGCTAGTTTGATAGAGATGTAGTTTTAAAGCGATTTGACAATAAGACATAACAGTTTGTGATGTTGAACAATTTTAAAATAATGAAATTTTAATGAAATTAACAGTCAACTTTGTAGAAGTTTATTTGGTTTAATTCCAGTTACGGTTTAGTTGTAAAAAAACTGGTTTGCAAGTGCATTATTTTCATAATACAAGCCGTCCTTGCTTTAACATGCACACACTCTGCGTTGTGTTGTGATTAATGTGAGGTGTTAGCTTACACTGGTTCATAGTAAACCTATCTGTGAGTGAAGGGAAGGCTATAAAAAATAATGTCTCCAAACATTAAATGTTTATTGATAGCAGATAGTCGCAAAATGATAAATAATGCTTATTAGTTATCTTCGGCAATAACATTAAATATTTATAGGTAACAAATACCTGCAGAAGGATAACTAATACCTACAGAAAGCAATACCATTAAATGTTACACATGCACTTGTACATCGACAACGAAAATACCGCCAACCCATATGACTAGCAGCAAAATTACACCCCTTCACTGTAGAGGTTCATAAATGATGGAAAACTTTCTGCTCTGACAGTATAAATTAAGCAGACATCGAAATGTTGATATAAAACAAAAAACAATTTTTTTTTTGAAGTACTCATTTCTCCATTTTATTCCAATTTGCAAAAAAAAAAAAATGCTACTTTAGATCTATTTTTAAAACATAACAAAATTAAGGGATAAACCGTTTAAAATAAAAAAAACATCCATGAAGTATTGTGACAGTTCTTATTGAAAAGATGCTTGCAAACCCTAAAATATATTTTTTAAATGTAATTGAACCTTTTATATTTTTAGTTGTTTTTCCAGGAAGAGATGGATTCATACCTTTAAGATTATTACTGGAAGAGTTGCAATAGTTCCAATAGAAAACAATATACCGAGCACTGAGTTCACGAATCTTCACTAATTTCATATATATATATATATATATATATATATATATATATACATTCCTGAAACAGTTTTTCATGGTAAACAACTGATGATCCCTAAAATAATATTAAGACTAACGTAAATTCTTGGAAGCAAACTAATGTAGTGATTGCAAAAGATTAATTGACTTACAAGCAAAGGAGTTTTTCAACGATGGACTTGAGACTAAAAATGTTTATTTTCTTAGAGTTTTAATGGTTGAAAAACTTCCAAGTCTATCTGTCAGCTTTATAGTTTAGAAGATTATGCACGTAAGAGCGATATTAACTTTTTGATGATACTATACAAAATCAAAGTGAAGAGCCATATATTTTCATAAATGACTTCCTTGATGAAATTGTGTCTGAGATGAGTATATTTGCTGATTAAACCACACTATTCTTGACATGTCGGTAAAACGAATGCGCACATATCCAAGGCAATGGCTGAATCCTTAAAAAATGACTGCCAGTCTGTATTTTAATGGAGACATAATGGATGGTAACATTTAATGCTACTTTTCCTTTAAAAATTATAAGAAACGTTTTCAACCACCGATTGCCATGGCTAATCGCATCCTACCTGAGAGTCCAACATTTAAACTCCTTTGTCTAACACTCACAGGTAACATCAATTGGAACAAATACATAGAAGTTACTGCCAAGACTTCTACAAGGAAAGTGGGCTCCCTCTACCAGGCTAGAAAACTTCTCTCACCTGCCAGTATCCTATATCTCTACAAAGCCACCATCTGTTCATACATGGAGTATTGTTGTCACATCTTGGCTAGTGCACCAACCATCAGTTTCTCCCTCTTAGACATGATCCAAAAAAGAGTGTAATCTAATAATTCCCACACTGTCCACCCAGCTCCCGCCCCCGGTCCCATCGCCACAATGTTGCATCCTGGTTATAGTTTTACAAGTACTTCAATGGAATGTGCTCCGATCAGCTTGCTGCTCTGGTGCCTCATCGACGTAAATACACTCGACTAACTTGACAATACGCTAAATTCCATCCATTCACTGTAAGGGTCCCCCAAATGCTGGAGGGCTTTCAAACTGCTAGTCTTTAGAATCCATTCCTGCTCCCTGTTACCTTGACTGTACCAACATGTTGCTTAAGATACCTCTAAATCTGACCCATAATTCACAATAGCTCCTTACGTCTCAGTGGCAATATGTCCCCTTGTTTTGGGTGAATAAAAGTTAAAAAAATAAATAAAGTTATACCTATGGTTTCAAACAACGTGTAATTCTGCAACAGAGTCAAATTTTCGATATTGTTTTCTCTTCACTCAAAAGGCTATATTTTATATGCATGACTTTTAATAGAACTTTAAAAAAAATGTGGCATTTTTTTATGTTGGTGTGATTGGAAATAAGGACCAACAAAATGTTTTTATGCAAATTGGGATTCTTGTTCATAAAAAAAAAAGAATCATTTTAAAGATAACATTTGCATACCGTTTGAATGTTCATATCTAATATATAAATTTATTGTGTCGGATTTTAGAATTTAGACCTAAATAGCATCTGATACCTCGATATTTGATTCTACCTAGCCATTTTGTCTTTTTCGTCCTTCTAGCATGTTCTTTAGAATACCAAAATGTTTTTCAATTCAGTTTCATTAAAAAAATAAAATGACGATAATTGTAAATAATGACTCAAAAAATGTAAGGGAGATGAATCTTTGCTGCCTAAAATATGATGTATCTCCCTTACATTATTTGAGTTATTACTGAGCATTTCTTACATTTCTTTTTTTTTTTATGTTAATAAGATTCTGCTACTACTTTGCTTGTTTCTGTGTACGTATGTGTTTCTTGCCTATACATGACTGGCACATTATTTTATTTTTTTTACCTTCTAATTTTATTTAGATAATTATTGAAATAATAAAACAATAAAAACTAAAGTTTTATTTCTTTTCCCATATGACTTAAAAATGTGTTATATTAAAATGACTTTGATCAGTCTCAGGCAATGCCGAGAAGGTACAGCTGTATTGTATAAAATGTGATCTGAAATTAAAATTTTGTTGGGGGGGGGGGGGGGGGTTCATAAGAATATTTGCAGTATTCTTGCAAGAGATAAGTAGGAATGATTGCAAATTGAACACAATTAGTGGGTCAGTTCATAAACACTTCTGAGATGTTCAAATAAACAGCTATTTCTTTTCTCATGCCTCCATGATGTTCACAACCAAATCTTACACATGCATGCCCAATTTCACGGTTTTATCTTGAATAGTTTTTAAACAACATTTTATCAATCAAAACACAAAAGTTTACCCAGAATGTTGTCTAACTTTAAATGCTTATATCTAAAAAAAAATTGTGGGTAGTGTTTATAATTTACAAACCAAAATTTTTCTCTTAATATTATATCTATATAAATGTATATCTAGGCAGCATCTTTTCTAGGTGTACCAACCAGGCGTTACCCGGGAGTAAAAGAAATGAGTTACTTCTGTATGAAGAAATGGACATTAATTTTGGCAACTTTAATTTCGTAATCTTATTATTTTGTGAAATAGGAATTTAAAAACAATTTGTCTTTGTACTTGATGTTAATTGACTAATACTAAAGAACAAGTTATATGATTACTTCCTTTTAATGTTTAAGAATATTTGATAGGTTAGAGAAAATGTCTTCACTCTAACAGTTTTCTCAGTCAGAATAAGTATTTTTAGAAAATCTGGAGGAAAATAAAATATATTTGTGCCAATAACAGTGGAAGGGGAAAAAAAAAGCAAATAATAGGCTAGTCCGAATCAAGTATCGATATGTCAGACGGATTGCTATTTGGTTATACAATCCCTCAAGATAACCATATATGCTAGATTTGTTATAAGCAAAGTCTTGATTTAAATTTTTCATGGGCGTTGCTGCTGCAAAGATTCTTTATATTCTGAATAAACATATAAATATACTGAAGTGTCGAATAATAATAATACTGATAAAGAATAATGATTTTTGTTTTGATTACAAATTACAATATGATTTTGATAGTGGCACCCTGAATATCCCCATTTTCTCATTTTAGTGATTAATTCAGTGTTCATAATTAATATTTAATATGGCTACATCTGATTTGCATATTTAATTAAAATAAGATTAGTCATTCACTGATTTGGTGCCAGGTTTCTACAAAACCTGGAAATTAATTTCACATTTATAATTTTCCTGATCAATCGCAGTCTGAAGTTGGAAGTAAAATCATTTTCAGAGAGATGTCAGGATTTCAGTTGATGTATTTCCACATATTACTAATTATTATTATTACTAGCAAATATATGCTCTCTTTGGTCACATATTTTTGCTAGCCCGAGAAGATAGTATCATGACAACAGAACATATAATACACAACCCCCCCCCCTGCGAATTGAGCATTGAAACATATACATTAGTCTGAAATAGTATAGTAAACTGAATTCAGCATTAAAAGATAGTACAATAGTCTGAAATAGTATAGTAAACTGAATTCAGCATTGTAAGATAATACATTAAGAGAAGTAATAGTATAATTTCGGCTTCAGACAGAAAGATATCAAATCTCCATTATTATTATTTGATTGTCTGTATATAACTGTCAGATTGATATCAATCAAACATTCCAGACAGACAATATTATCTTTGTATCACTGATTAGTTTATTCACGTGATATTTACATATTTTTTTTTTGCTTGTTAACAAAGACGGCAAAAAAAAAACCATCGGCCAAAAATGTACACATTGATTAAAACTAAAAATTTGATGAAATTCAGTACATTAAAAAGTAGATATAACAGGTACTTGTTAGTCTTTACTGTTGTATGTGATATCACCCCCCCCCCCTTCCTTAACAGAGGCCACACCCAATAATGCTGCTAGTTTAACATATATATTAACGATATAAATAAACTCAATGCCTGGAAAATAACGATTTAAATACATATTAGAGAAAAATGTAGACCTTCCTCACCACCAGAATAATATATGTGTGTGTATATATATATATATATATATAATATATATAATGTATATATATATATATAAGAGGGTAGTGCAGTATTAGTGCAGTTCCAACGAGAGACAAGTATATATGTAAAGGAGTAAGACTACCAACATTTGTAAAATGTTTTTTTCAACATTTATTTATTATTTTGTTATTTTATCATTTTATAATTATAAAATAACAAATAAATGTTGAAAAAAACATTTTACAAATGTTGGTAGCCTTACTCCTTTACACACATATATATATATATATATATAAATCATCTGGACAGACTGTTTCGATATGTCACATCTCCTCAGTGTGGCTAGACAGGCAAGCATTTCAAGCTGAGATTGAAACTAAATGTTTGCATTTTGGTAAGTCTGCATTTCTTACTACTGTGCTTTCGACGACAGGCCATGAGTAAGTGAATTCTTAATGTTTATATTAACATTCTTTGCACTGAAGAGTGTTCAATTCGTTTTTATGGCGAACTTTACATTATCACTAATGGTAGCTAGCGAATTCATTTACTTAATCTATAAAGGGATAATGTGCATATATAGTCTGCCGCCAACTGTTGTTTCGGCATATCATGGCTCTTCTGTGTAGGTGACATAGTGAGTGTTTTAAGCTGAGATTCAAAACACAACCATTTGGTCAGCAATTGCGAGATCTTACTCTTAGAGAGCTCAATTTTTTTACGTACTAAAAAAACGGTTTAATGCACTTTCTTCACACTTGTGTGCAATTCTTCTTGAGGACGATTGTATTCTTGTTCATTCCAATAATATGCAAAATGGTTAACAGCTCAGATGTGGATCTGCTGTTGATGTGTTTGGCTTGCAACCACTCTTACATGGGCCATTTTCTATGCCCTGCTGCATTTACCGATGCGGTGGTCTATGAGTTGCCTTGTTTATCTTGCACTTTAGACCAGTCGACATGGATTGAGATTATGGAAAGCATCCCGGCTGCATTACGACATTTCAATAAAAGTGAAACATGTTTAGAAGACCATCCACTTTGACACTTTCCTTCCCAACTATATTGTCACCATATAGTTACATTTTTTTTTTTTTTTTTTTTTTTTTTTCAAATTTCTATTGAGACTTGGGAAGTTTTCCATTTGTGAATGACTGAATTCATCCCAAATCTTAAGGATTGCCAGTTTGAGGGTTCTGTTTCTTATCTAAAGTGTGACTTTTACCATTGCTGATGCCAGCTAATGATATAAAAAACATTTTTACTTGAAATGTTTTCTTTTATATACTGAAATATTTCTTAATATGTCTTAATGAATCATATTCTTTTGTTTTTGTCTTTTGTTTGTTTAGTACTACAGTGATTTCTACAGTTTTATCTGTAATTCATTGTTGCTAGCAGTTTAGGTTAACATCTTTCTGTAAAAGGTTCCAAAAGTCTTATTAGCTTTGAAATGGGATAAGTTGTAAAAACAAAAAAAATCTAAATGTGAATTCAAAACAATGTTTTTCTTTTTCTTTTTTTTTTGCGTTTTCTGTTTTTCCTTTTCCTCTCTCTCTCTCTAACCTTTCCATATATCTGCTATTAGTAACATCAATCATAATCTTCTGTGCTGATCTTGTTTGCTCAACCAGAAAGAAAACTTGAAGATTTTGAAAGCAACTCTCTCTCTCTCTCTCATTCTTTCTTCCACCACCACTACTACTGTCTTGTATGTGTTTTAACTGTCTCTTTGCTAGACACACTGGATTGCTAAGGTCATTGTTGATTCAAAAATGAGAAAGACATCAGGCGCCATAATCATCACGCTCAGAATTGGACGTTTCTCTTTGGAAAATTAAGCACTTTTCTGTTCTTCACTACTTAACCTATATTGGCAGTGTTTGTGGCCAGAGAACTGATTTATTTTGTCATGTATTGGAATTCCATTATTGCAGTTATTTATTGCTGCCTCCGTTTTTATTGTTTTTAACTCTTGGAGCTGTGACAATTGAGATTTATCTCATTACATATAGAAATAATACAAATTAGGACAGTTTTTGCTGTTTGGGAAATGAGGAACAATGCTTATTGTTAACGGGGAGGAATTGTATTTTTTATATTTTCTTCAAACTGTTTGGTTGAGGTTGTCTCTTTTATGCATGGCTGTGGAATCGGAATTGAGTAGCAAATTCATTATTTTAATATTTTTGGAGTTGAGTGTTTGAGCAACTGATTTCACATCCTTGGTTTTACTGCATTTTCCGATTATTTAATGTAAAAATAAACAATACCTATTAAACGATTAATTTAATAGAAATTGTTATTTTACCCATAGTTGGGTAGAAGTTGTTGGTTTATTATGTAAAATGAAAATGACTCTTACCAGCATAAAGGTTTAAATTGGTGTCCAGTTGACAGACAAACTCTTGCTTCAATGAAGCAATATTCATACACTAGAATGTTCATTCATGGACTAGCAACCAATCAGAAACCAGAAAATTGACTTGCCCATTAAAACACAATAGAACATCGCAGCATGCTCATATACTAATTCTCTGGCTTCTGATCTCTATCTATTTAGTTCTAGATCATGGTCTGATAGCTGAGCACTGATTACTAAATTCAATAATTCATAATTTTTCCAACAGTATTAGTGCAAAAATGAATGTTGATCTACTAGGATTTGAATTTCATATTGCTGATCTCATAGTTTGCGCCAGTATTCATTACACAGATTATGTACCCCTATTCAGACTCTTACATATTTATTTGCAATGTTTTTAAATGTAAATATGATTTGCAATGTTTTATTGGGCCTGATTGATAAGGTCTAGCTATGTTTAATCATGTGACAAAGGAAAGATTTGAAATTGGGCATTTGAGTTACTGAACATGCTTTAGTGAAGAAACATCTAAGTAATGTAAGGTTCTGATCAGGGTTTCGGAGTCAAAGCGAGTCAGAGGTTTTGGAAGGGGTCAAAGTTTGACTCGTAAAAATGCTAGGGGGCGGATTTTTATTCTCCAAAGAGTCAACAATCTAAATATTGGAATACTTTAAAATAATGTGTTGGAGTCGAATATTTTAGAATTCTAGGAATCTGAGTTGGACCTTATACCTTCAGACTTTGAAACCTTCGTTCTGATAGAGGTGCTGTGGGGGATGGTTCTACTAAAAGGAACTCTTTGTTAAGGAAATATGGATATTCCAATAGTTATGTCGAGCATAAAATATATTTTAAAATGCATGAGTGAATCAACTACGAAAGAAGTGATCTTCAAAGGCATTGTTACTCCTGACCAACAGGCATCAACACTCAATAAGGCCAATCTAACAGGACTATTTTCTTTTCATCAAGGTTTTCTATTTATACTACATTTAAACCAATATGTCAACCACCCTTTGTCAGGTGTACTGTTCCTTTATGATGTTTTTACCTGTATTTAAGTGTTGTTTATTAGTTGTGCCCGATAATGTTAGTTTATGTATTTAAATCCAGCCAAACATAATATACATAGAAATATAAACTTCTGTGATGATAATAGTCAAAAACAATATAATTCATGGTTAACTTTTCATCCTCCAAATTAAAGGAATTATATATGTTGTCATTTCTTTGTTAGGCGAATTTCTTATATTTAGAAAACTTCTTTCAAATGTAAATTTTCTTTTTAAGATATTTATGATGACATGGCCATCTTGGTAAAAAAAAAAAAAACTATGCGAAGAAAAAGCTATAATGATACTAATGAAATAAAAATAATTGTTTCATTTATTTAATTTTTGTGTCTATTTTACTCTTTTTTAAGACTTCTATTCTATAAGTTCATTCTTTTTAAAAATCTCCTCTTAAAGCTCTCAATATTGTCGCTGCAATCCATTATTTATTCTAAAATCATGAATCGCTCAATATTATATTAAAAGCTATTTGCACCAGTTACATTATAGACAAGCTTTGGTCATTTGTTCCAGTAATTAAGACCTCTTGGTATAGAAATTGCAATTTTTATATAAGAAATGTTTTTATTTTTCAGATTTTTTAAATAAAATATTAACTTGAGAATAGCCTAAAAAAAAGTTGATTCAGTTTTTAAGGTAAATAGTTCCGTCTTTGCTGGGTGAGATGTCAATTATAATCTTTAAAATTACATCCCTTATAATATACCTCTATTATAATGTCTCTTAAATCATTATCTTTTAATTTTCTCGCAGAAAATAAGTATATAACTACTTCCCGTTCCATCACAGGTCACTGTGGCTGAAAAAACTTATCAGCAAGAAGGCACTATACGAGCTGTGCAACGAAAAACCCCTCCCCACAAAGGTCGCTGAACAAAGATGGTCTATGTTAGGCCATGTCCTACGAATGGACCCTGACACTCCCGCACAGAGGGCACTAGACTTTGCCGTTACTGGCTCGCAAGCCTACCAACCGTGACTAGGACGGCACTGCACAAATCTGCTGGGCACACTACGTGCTGGCCTAAAGCAGGCAGGACTAGGACCACTACGTACAGCGAAACAACTTCACTGCCTACAACAACTTGCGCATGGCAAGGCCAGATGGCCTGGGACTAGCATGGAGGACTAATTGCAGCTACAGTTTTAATAATAGAGAAAATGTTGATTGGTGGATCGATAATTATTGTCAGAAAAAATATCTAAATTTTAAAAGAAGTAATCAGTCTCATAAGAATGGACTTAAAGTAAAGATCGTTTTGACTTTGTTAATAACTAATTTTTACTATCAAGAGGAAACATTAATTTGGTGATTCTTGATGAGACCTGCTAAGACACAAAGAGCACTTTCATTTAGTGTAAAGCATTCTGTATAAAAGAATTGAGCTCTCTAGGCAGTTGCTAATGCAAATGTAAACAAATGTAACAGCATAATTTCCATTACTTCGTGACAAGCATAATAATGAAAGGATAAGAAGTCTGACTGCTAACCAAGCAGTTGTTTTGAATCTCAGCATGAAACACTAGCCATGTTGAATTACAGTTAAAAGCTGTCTGCGGATGACTATATCTATTATTATACTAAAGTTAATCAACGTTTGTTTCCTAAAGTGTTATTTTTATCTACTTTAATGACACAAAATACAATGTAAAATATTATTTAGTTCTGGGATTGAGTTATTTTAATTCTTCTAATTAGCCATAATTTGTAATGAACTGAACAAGTCATCCATCTATCATTTAGCTATCTATGTATTTCTCCATTCTCACTGTTTAATAGTTTTTAATATCTGTGTGAGCATTTCGAGTAACTTTCAGTTAATTTACATAGTCTGTTTGTACACACCGTAAACATGTATCTAAATAAATAGCAAAATAAAGTCTCTTTACTTCTATACTATCCATAGGAAAAATATAGAAGTAAAGACACTTATTCTTTGTATTTATGCTAAAAGACTTTATTAACGAATATATTGCAGTTTATGAATTTTCAAATGAAATTAAAGTGGAACAAATAGTTGTAGTGGTTGTGACCCAAAAGGTCACGGGTAATCTAGCATGCACATATATATATAAATATATAAATATATATCAAGGGAGGCACGAGAGCGCTCTTCTCCCTTAATAGACTTTCATCATGAAATCATGTTATCTGTGTGTACATTTGTACGTGCCACCTTGTATCTCATCAACTATTTGATGGATTCACCTGATTTTTGGCAGAGATTGAGGTTCTAGGGTCTAGTTGATGGCATTTTAATTTCAGTTTACCATATACCTTAGTTTTCCAGAAAATTCCAAAAAACCTCATGAGAAGGCATTGTATTGAGGCATAGCCTTTACAAAAGTAGTGATATTCCATGAAAAATGCCAGTATACTAAAATCATATGCCCTTAATAGGGTTAAGATGAAAATTCATATACACTAAATGTACAAAAGCAAGGAAATTCTCAAATTTTTACACTTTTATTGTCATTAAGGGTATGACTACATATCAATCAAACCATTTGATTATCACATCACTACAGTATAAATCTCTATGCATGAGTGGATGAAGTGTGTGAGGTGCGCTGAAGAAAAATTCCTACCAGTAAAATACATAGCCCTGTTGTGCTCGCATACCCTTAATGACAATAAAAGTGTAAAAATTTGGGGATTTCCTTATTTTTGTACATTTAGTGTATATGAATTTTTTCTGTTTCTTTCCTTACAATATATTTTTTTTGGGGGGGGAAGCGAACTTTGGATTTTTGAAGAGCAGCATAGATTATAGATCCTGAATTGACATATAAATTTTGATTGTTTATCTATGTGCGAAACAGACCATCAAAATGCGGCTAAGTTTTTAGATTTTGTGGGGAAAACTAAATAAAAACATTGTTACTGGAATTTAGCTTAATATTGTTTATTTATGCTCTATTGTTAAACAATCATCGAGTTTTCACCTTAATTTTGATTTATAAGATTTTATTCTGCATAGATAGTATTGAATATAAATAGTGGTTGGAGGTCTTCATATACACCAGTGAATCAATAGTTTTCCTAATTAGATTACAGAAAAAAAGGAAAGAATTACTCAAATGATGAGAGAGAAAAAGAGACAAAACAACAAAAGTAGAAATGATGAAAAAAACGTAAATGCGTTTTGGAATAAAAAAAGGTTTCAGGAAATAAAAAAAATAAATGTCCCGAAGGTGTGCAACTTGCTGCTAAGTATACATCTATGTATCTATTACCTATATCCACCTTGCTACCTTATACAGTTTTCTTTTTTTTTCTTTTTATCTTAGTAAACTCCTTCCAGCTGCCATGACAGTAATTCTTGTTTTCGAACTTTGTTGTGATTAGCCATCGCTTTGAGTCTTTCTCTGTTGGTTCGGTTCTGGTCACTATGCACTCCCGTGGAAACGCGATACATGTTGCTCAGATGAAAGATAACACAGTTATTTGCCCAAGCCCAGATAATCTGTGCACGATGTGCTGCTAATATATCATTGTCAGAATATCTACATGTCGTCCATTTTTTTTTTTTTTTTTTTTTTTTTTTTTTTGGTAGGAGAGGGTGTTTTGTTACCCCCCCCCCCTCCACCTTTAGGGTGGAGGGGGGTAACAAAATGGCTGTTATTTTTTTTTTCCTTTCATATATAATTTTTTTTCTTTTTAGTTGTATTTCCTTTTCCATTTTTTCAATTTTTTTTTTTGCGTGTTTTAATAATCTTTTATTTTTTTGTATGCCTCTTCCAATTGTGTTTGTTGTATTACAGAGAAGGAATGGAGATCTGTCATTGTAGAAGCCTTTAACCTTTTCATATTACTGGAAGTGACCAGTTAGCATTACAAATTTTCACAAGTTGTACTATTAATAGCAATGACTATTACTACTGCTACAACTATTTCTGGAAGTGACCCGGTGACATTTACAAACTATTATCACTGTTATTATTAATAGCAATGTAACTACTACTACTACTGATAGTATTACTGCTATTACTACTACACGAATCAGCTATAATTAAAATAGCAACTTGTGTTTAATTAATTGTATTCACCGAATCGGTATTGTACTTTGGCATGAAATAACCCATAACGGGTTAATGTGCCGAAAAAATTGACCGACCAAAACTAACTCAACACGACTATCATCGTCATTATTGCTCATAATCAGTTATAAATGACCAGTTAACATGTTTAGATATTCTTAATCTTAGTCGTAATGCCGCTACTACTACTGCTACCAGTAATAGCTGTTACTAAATGCCCACAACTGTCATCATTAGAAATACAAATTCTACACTTTTTTTTTCTTTCATCATTTATAGATTAACTAAAAGAACACCCGTCCCAGGATGGGTAAAATTCTCTGAACAGAACAGTTTTTCACTTTCTGTTTTCTTTAGCAAATGCCAGACTATCACCTGCTATTTAGAGGCTCCAACCGAGTGCTCTTTTAACGATTTTGGCCGTTCCCTTAAGTGCAATTATTTGGATTTCTTTTTCACTTGGTTTTCCGGGAATACTTTCCAGATACTTTTTGAATTTTTTTTTCATGAGGCCTTTAGCTCCTATTATAACTGGGATAATGTTGATGTTTTTGAGGTTCCAGTTTCTCTTCATATCATACATTAGGCCTTGGTATTTTGTCACCTTCTCCCTTTCTGCTCTGTTTAAGCCACTGTCATTTGGAACACTCACCTCAATCAGTGTTGATTCTCTTTCTGCCTTATTTAATATGACTATGTCCGGTTTTACTGCTGCATATCCCCTTATGAAGATTAAAATCAACATATAATGCTCATAAACCTTATGTCTAGAATTCTTATTAAAATGTTGATCCAAATTCATTGCATGATTCTGATTTTAGAGAATGTCTAAAATTTAAGGATTAAGCTTAAGGATCTTAATAAGAAATTGAAAGTCAGGGAATAATGCTTAATTGTTGTCTAATGACTATGGATCAAATTCAATGCAAATCTGAAATATTTTAATTTTCAAATGGGAGGTTGTGTCCTTATTATGCTCCCCCTAAAAACCCTTTAAATAAGCAAAATAAACTGAAATTTGGTTATTATGTATTAATTGATACCTAATACCTATTGTTAAAATTTTACAAAAAATCAGGTATCTAAATTTCCACAAAAGGTTTCAACCTCCTTTTTGCATAAAACTAAACTAAATATAGCCCACACTTAGACCCCTTACAGCTATCGGCTGTGTTCCAAAATGCATAATTATTTGTTAATTAGCTTAGGAGTGAATCGTGTACATGCAAAACTATAAACATATACACTAACTTTATATAAATAGATATTGCCATTACCTACATATGATAAAATACGTCTTAATGCTTTTTGGTACTAAATTTTATAACTTGGGTAAAAAAAAAAAAGTACGATAAAATAATTCAACTGTGTATACCAGTAATCACTCCAAACCAGGACAGATCTCTTAGGTTTTAGAACTTAGAAATCTGAAAGCGTAATTTGGCAAATGATATCAATGCAAACCTTGGAATTGTCTATGTGGTGTTCAAATCCAGTTGGATCTATTGCATACCACATCTTCTAATATATAAAATAATGTTGGCCGGATTTTAAAAGTTGGACTTGAATAGCATTTAAGCTAACCAATAAAACTTTGATTCTGGCTAGCCAATTTTCTTTTGTTATTGTTGTACCATGTTTTTTCTTGTAGACTAACGTCCTTTGCTACAATTTCTTTAAAAAAAAAATACTTAATCAAATCCAGCATTTTTTTAATAGGTCACTTTAAAAGAAAAATCGGCTAATTAGTATAACTCTAATTTTTTTTAGAAAGAATTATTTTTTCTTAATTACTTTTTTGTTCATTATTTTTTCTTACGTCTTGCTTCATTCTTATTAAATTAAAACCACGTTCACTTTTTTAGATACTGAATATAACAAAGAAGGTGAAGTTATAGAATATAAATATCATGGATGCCGTATCTGTGCAACTATTATCTTATAATATTGGTGAAGATATGAATGCCCCTCTCTTTCCAACTATCCATCTCTTGGTAAACTAACAACTTCTGACCAATGAATCATGTTTTTTCGTGCATAAAATAATCTAAACAGGCTTGATACACAGTTAAATCGATGCACCAAATGCAGACCCAAATTTTGGTTGATTTCGAAATTGTTTTCTTAAAGCACTTTTTATGATGTCTCAAAATTCAACTGGATTTTTGTAAAAATCGATTGTTTTCACTGCACATAATTTTAATATATTTATTATAATCATCCACTCAGATGCTAGTGTAATGGCAAGAATTAGGAGTGGATGGAGTAAATTCAAGGAACTTTTGACATTACTAATCAAGGCAAGAGTCTATCAGGCATGTGTACGCAGTGTGATGATTTATGGAAGTGAAACCTGACCAGTTATGATTGAGAACATGCATTGCATGGAGAGAAATGATATGAAAATGATGTGATTGATATGTAATGTGAGTCTTAAAGACAGGCTTAGATCTGATAACCTCAAGAAGATTATATCTGGATAGTATAGGAAGATGCGTGCAGAACAGTAGACTTCGATGGTATTGGCCATGTTGAAAGAATGGATGAGTTATTGGGTTAGTAGATGTTGAAGAATTGAGGTATTAAGTTCAGTTCACAGGGGAACGCAAGGAAAACATGGGCAGACGTGATAAGGATGGACTTGTGATAAATAGGAATAAAGACCTGGCCAGAGATAGGTTAGTTTGGAAATGAATTTCTAAAAGCCGTCCAACACATGTCAGCATGTATAATAGAATTTAAACCGAATATGATCATAATTATTACATTCAATCAATCAATTTTATTGGCAAAAAAGTAGCAAAGTGCAGAAAGTCATGTAAAAAGATAAAAGATATTGCATCTATATACCGTCTGAATGTTTGTCCAAGGCGACTTTAAACTTGGATATGGTAGGCATTATCACAACCTCCTCTGGCAGACTATTCCAGGGAGCAGTAACATTGACAGAGAATGCTGTCTTTTTTCTGTTGAAATGAAAGCGACAATGGTACATCTGCAGGTTACCGCGGGAACCTTGACTAGGTGTTGGGATGAAAAACTCGTCTAAAAGTGGATTTCCATTTCTGTTGATGATGCTGCATGCCAGACTCAGATCTCCTCGCATCCTTTGCTGCTCGAGTTTATATCTTAATATTTTGTTTTTGACACCCAATTCATAAAAATATTGCGAAAAGGGATTGATTTATTTTCCCAAGGGTATCAATAGCGAAAGTGGCTGAATAGCACCAACATTACTTTAACATCGTATTCTGAACCTATAATGCATGACATTGACCATTACACAAATTTCACTTCGATTTTAGAAGAAAGAAAAAAAAATCTATACATGGAGTGATCCCCCCCCCCCCTCCAAATGTCACTCATGGAATTAATAAAATTCACAATCTTTTCTGCAATTCGACCATATTTGGTACAAAATATTTCAGTCTAACCCTAACACCTGGATATGAAGTGCAAGATTGTCAATAACTCTGATACACTCCTCTCTTAGCACTGCTCTGATTTTGGTTATGATGGCCCCTTTTCTTTTCAGGAATAGTCTGGGGATTGTTTTGATAGACATCTTTGAGATAACTCCACAGATAAAAATCGCGGGGGGGGGGGGGGAGCAGGTTTAAATCTTGCGAGTGTGAACCTCATTCAGTGTCACACTTCCTACTTCCTATGAGACGATCACCGAAGTGTTCACCTATATCATTGAGCAACGGTAAAACAAAGACTTTTGGACACTCATGACCGAAACTTGGTGGACAAGTCGGGCATAGACTGACATTTATCTGTTTCAAATATGATTCGATTAACATTAATCGATTATTAATAAAAAAATAAATATTTGTGCAAAAGTCGAGGGGAATAACTCATGATTACTTACCTTTTAATGTTTAAGAATAATCGTGAGTAAGGGAAAAAATATCCACTCTAAAAGTTTTCTTAGTTTGAATAAGTATTTTCAGAAAGAAAGCAAAGCAAAATATATTCATGCAAATAACATAGTGGAAGGAAGAAATGAAAGAATAGGCTAGTTCAAATAAAATATCAATAAGTCAGATGGATTGCTATTTGAGTGACTGAAAATTCCACAAGATAGCTTTATATGTTAGATTAAGATATGATGAACAGGTACAGTGTGACATAAGAAATTGCATTTAATGTGACATGAACCTTTTATAAAGTGTCGCAAATAATTATAAAAAAACATATTTAAAAATGGGAAAAACATACTGTAAATGAAAAGTACAACTGATGAAGCCCAGAGATCAGATCGGTCGAAACATATAAATATAAATAGCAAAGTTGTAGGCAATAGTCTGAAGAAAAACACTATAAATAATAATTCGGATTATTTGAACTACTTTTCTCATGTTTGATGTCATTCTTACAACTTTTCGGCCAATGTAAACTCCGACCTACTTCAGATGTCTTATTGAACTGTGGAATCTGTAAAGAATTTTGATCAGAACTCTTTATTTAATCCACGGGTAGTTTATTCTCATTCTGTCAGCCATAACCGGTTAGAAGTCTTGAATAATTCTTAATTGAAATCTTAGTATCGCCCATACTGAGGATTGAACCTTCAACCTCTAGAAGACTGTCACTTAGAACTCATTATTACTTTGCATTTTTATCTGTTGTGCCACAGATTCATGTGAAAATTGGAGGTTATATCGGACAAAACGTGAGAATAATATTTAAGATGAGAACAGTAGTTAGAATAGTCCAAATAATACAAATTATCAATCCTCATCTAAAAACTTCTGAAACAAAAAACAAACTCCTCATCTAAAAAATTCTGAAACAAAAAACAAACTCCTCATCTAAAAAATTCTGAAACAAAAAACAAACTCCTCATCTAAAAAATTCTGAAACAAAAAACAAACTCCTCATCTAAAAAATTCTGAAACAAAAAACAAACTCCTCATCTAAAAAATTCTGAAACAAAAAACAAACTCCTCATCTAAAAAATTCTGAAACAAAAAACAAACTCCTCATCTAAAAAATTCTGAAACAAAAAACAAACTCCTCATCTAAAAAATTCTGAAACAAAAAACAAACTCCTCATCTAAAAAATTTAGGCAAAACCTCCATTAATGATTTTGTATGGTTATCACCATAATATTAAAACTATTGCATCCGAAATTATCAATATTATTAAAACAACGTTCCCATTTTTATCCATTATTTTCTTTTAAACCTCACTACTATTAATAATACCACTACCGTCACTACTTCCCGCCTCCCATCCCCCTCCCCTCTGTTTTTACCATTCCTGACTGACCCGACTGCCGCACCCAATGTATCTGTTGTCGTACGTTTTTTTCTTACAGCATGTTGCGTGCAAAAGTGTACACAAATCACAAAGGAATATTCTCCATTCCAAATAGCTAATGTCAGACAAAACAGACCTACGATAATCTGCGGGTCAATTTGCGCACACGCACATACCTCGATGGAAAGAAGAAAAATAAAAAGTAGACGCCATAAAAAGGGTGAAGGATCAGTTCTACAGTACTTTTAAAAGAAGAGTTCATTTTGTTTATCGACAGCATTGGAGCACACTTCTGATATTGTTTTCATCCTTAAAGAAGTCCTGTCACCTCTCGTTTGGCAGAGTTGAACTGGTTGTAAAACAATCTCTGACCCTTCTTCCCCGTTCTTCTCTCTTCCACAAGCTGGTTGTGTCTAGGGTTAGTGTCAAAATGATATTGTAATCATATTCAATGACTCTCTAAAAAGTTATGTAAGTATTCAGGATTTACTTGTGGGATAACTTTTTTAGGATTATCTTTCCTGTGGAACAAATCTCTTTTAGTTGGAGGGTTGAGTTACTGACTCGAGGGTCAACTCGGCTGTAAAACAAGAAATATTCACCGTTAGTTGTTTCTTTTGTTTTTGTCTTAAATCTAGCATCTTATTATTACAAGAATAAGTTTTGCACTTGGTAAATTCATTGGAACTTTTAAAGATATAGTGTATCGTCTGATATTCTTATTTTAATTTCTATCCACAAATGTCTTGCTTATCTGTCTGCCAACAGATCTCTCTGTCTACAGATCTATGTTTGTCTTTCTACAGATCTGTCTGTCTGCAAATCTATCTATGCTTGTCTGCAAATCTATCTATGTCTGTCTTTCTGCAAATCTATCTATGTCTGTCTTTCTGCAAATCTATCTATGTCTGTCTTTCTGCAAATCTATCTATGTCTGTCTTTCTGCAAATCTATCTATGTCTGTCTTTCTGCAGATCTATCTATGTCTGTCTGTCTGTCTGCAGATCTATCTATGTCTGTCTGTCTGTCTGCAGATCTATCTATGTCTGTCTGTCTGCAGATCTATCTATGTCTGTCTGTCTGCAGATCTATCTATGTCTGTCTGTCTGCAGATCTATCTATGTCTGTCTGTCTGCAGATCTATCTATGTCTGTCTGTCTGCAGATCTATCTATGTCTGTCTGTCTGCAGATCTGTCTGTCTGTCTGTCTGTCTGCAGATCTGTCTATCTATCTGTCTGTCTGCAGATCTGTCTATCTGTCTGCAGATCTGTCTATCTGTCTGTCTGTCTGCAGATCTGTCTATCTATCTGTCTGTCTGCAGATCTATCTGTCTGTCTGCAGATCTATCTGTCTGTCTGTCTGTCTGCAGATCTATCTGTCTGTCTGTCTGCAGAT
Organism: Sepiola atlantica; assembly: GCA_963556195.1. Lineage (NCBI taxonomy): Eukaryota > Metazoa > Mollusca > Cephalopoda > Sepiida > Sepiolidae > Sepiola > Sepiola atlantica. Next base: position 41,868,087 of record OY744524.1, read on the forward strand.
CTATCTGTCTGTCTGTAGATCTGTCTGTCTGTCTGCAGATCTGTCTGTCTGTCTGCAGATCTATTTATATGTCTGTCTGTCTGCAGATCTATCTGTCTGTCTGTCTGCAGATCTATCTGTCTGTCTGTCTGCAGATCTATCTATTTATATGTCTGTCTGTCTGTCTGCAGATCTATCTATTTATATGTCTGTCTGTCTGTCTGCAGATCTATCTATTTATATGCCTGTCTGTCTGCAGATCTATTTATATGTATGTCTGTGTGCAGATCTATCTGTCTGTCTGTCTGTCTGTGTGCAGATCTGTCTGTCTGTCTGCAGATCTATCTGTCTGTCTGCAGATCTATCTATTTATATGTCTGTCTGCAGATCTATCTATTTACATGTATGTCTGTCTGCAGATCTATCTATCTGTCTGTCTGTCTGCAGATCTGTCTGTCTGTCTGCAGATCTGTCTGTCTGTCTGCAGATCTGTCTGTCTGTCTGCAGATCTATCTGTCTGTCTGTCTGCAGATCTATCTATTTACATGTATGTCTGTCTGCAGATATATCTATTTACATGTATGTCTGTCTGCAGATCTATCTATTTACATGTATGTCTGTCTGCAGATCTATCTATTTCTCTGTCTGTCTGCAGATCTATCTATTTCTCTGTCTGTCTGCAGATCTATCTATTTCTCTGTCTGTCTGCAGATCTATCTATTTCTCTGTCTGTCTGCAGATCTATCTATCTGTCTGTCTGTCTGTCTGTCTGCAGATCTATCTGTCTGTCTGTCTGCAGATCTATTTATCTATTTCTCTGTCTGCAGATCTATCTATTTGTCTGTCTGTCTGCAGATCTATCTGTCTATCTACCACTCTACTCTATCTAACAGAAATTAAATCGGACTAATTATTTTACAAAGAAACATTAGTTCATGGTGATGTCATATTGAGACAATACAGATTTATTAGTAACATCAAAATTTAAATGCTTTCATCCATCTTAAAGAAACAAAATTTCATTTTCATCTGATGACAAAAGTTTTTGTTATAAGACAGTGTTGCCTCAAATAGGAGTTCTTTATTAAATAATATTTATTTTAAAATTTCTCACTTTAAACAACTTCTCTGTTATAGTTGTATTAGTTGTTATAGTTCGACTTGTCGAGTGCTCAATTCTGGGGACAGAGCATAAGTTTGGAGATGTAGAGTCAACAGTGCATTGTGATTGGCAAGTTCCCACCTTTTGTTCTTCAGACAAATCATGTTTGTGTCTTTAAACTAGGGCCCTAAAAAAAAAATGACAATTCTCAAAACTGAATGTTAGTCATTCTCAGGACTGGTTAAAAACAGTTTTGGCGGACTGAAAACCGTCCCCCTCTCAACTTAAGAAACAAAAATGAATTGATATTGATTAGACTTCAAACTTTTAGATTATTGCAGAAGAATTTGGAAAAATATTATTTTTAAAATTTTCACTGGGAGAGAGGGGGTGATTGTGTCATTCAAACTAATAGTAAAATGATCCCTTACTGGAAGTGGTCTTAATCTTTAGAAGTTACGAGTTTAGAAATGTATTTCATTTGAGCACCATTTTTAACATCGAGTGTGCAAGGCTGTGGATTTAAAAATGGGATCTGGATTGTAAATATTCACATCCTTGCACATTCCATGTTTAAAATGGTGCACAAATAGAATGACATTAAGGATGCAATGAAAGAAAAAGCATAAATAATTATAAAATTGATTTGTTATTGTTAAAAGAATTAAATTGGAGAATTATTTTCATTTGTGTGCTGTTTTTAACAAAGAGCAATCAAATCTATATTTAAATTTTTACACTAATATAAGCTACGACATTTGACTTAGAGGAATGAATATACACAATGTTTTTATTTGTATAATTTCGGCTCTCTCTAGACGTACTGGCTCGCTAGTCAATCAGTCTAAGGCGATGCCTGTGTTAGGTGGTCCATTTTCTGAGACACAAGTTATGACCCTTTACGAGTCTCATTTTTCACTTTGTGGTAATCTTTTTTCCCAGCCTCGTGGACTAAATAAATTCTTTTTTAGTGATATTACCCATGAAAGAATTAGCAGAAACAAGAAAAAAAAAGCATAATAGATAACATACTGATGGAAATAATTTCCAATGTTAAAAAAATTATCGGTAAAACACGAATCACCGTCACAGAAAAATTCTTTTGTTGCAATAGTGCAACCAAGATAGGAAATTGATATGATGCATGATATTTCTTTGAAGGAAAGTAATAGGGCAGTCTTCTTTTTCTTTTCATTAGTCCTAAGCTGCAGCGGGGTTTGCAATACTGATTTTTGTCTCCATTTTGCACGATCTGGGCGAAGGCCAATTTTACGGAGATCATCAGGCGGAGTGTCTGCCCAACTAATCATCGATCTTCCTCTCGGTTTCATCTTGGGGACTTCAAATTTAAAAGTAAATTTTGCAACCGTGTCATCGTCAGCCATCAGCGTATGTCCAAATCAACTGAACAGCCATTCCCTCATCTTACCCTCGATCAGCACGATCCTGTAGTGTCTTCAAATATCATCTTTACAAATGTGGTCGAACAGTGTAACTCATGAGATCAAGCAGAGCATTTAATTTCCATGGCAGCAAATCTTTGCTCTGCCTCCCTCGTTGTCGGCAAGCACTCAGTTGTACAAAGTGATGACTCTCAGAATAGTCTGGTAGATCTGTGACGTCAGATGGTCGCTGATCCTGCACTCACAGAGCAATGTTTCACTCAAATCTCTGGTTCCTCCTTGTAAGACTCACAGCAAGAACTCATCTTCTACTGCAACAAAGAAAAACTTTCCTTTCTTCCTCAGTGTGCATAGCATCAGGCGAAATCTCCAGACAGCGCTTCTTCGCAAGAGCTTCCCATCGTGTAGAACACATTGCCATTGGAGTGCTTCCCCACAGATTATAACTTGGTTGTCTTCAAAGCCAATGTCAACAGATTCCTATCTAGAACCTTCTTCACAAATATTCAAACTTGGTCCTGACAATAATTCCATCTCGTTGATCCTTATACTCGAGTGACATCTGGCCTTGATAAGTGGTGACCATTTAGTAAAAAAAAAAAAAAAAAAAAATCGGTTTTGGCAAACCGGTTTGAGTAATCATATAAAACCGTTTTTATAAAATCTGTTTTGATCCCTACTATGAGTAGGTCTTTAGTATTGAAGAACGTCATGTTCTATACTGAAGACTACTCATAGTACACCCAGAACTGAAGGCCTATTTGAAGTTTTTTTTTTTTTCCCTTTAAAAAAAAATCTTTTGCATGAAGTTATTTTAATATTTTTCTCTCTTAACAACAAACATAATGAAATAATTTTTTATGAGTAGTTTTTTATTTATTTCTCAAAGATATTTAAAAACCAAAACATGTTAAAGTTTAATTTTAAAAAAGTATAAAGTAGAAGCAAATGTAATATTTTATACTACAAAATGAATGAAACATTAATTTAAGAATGTTGTATCTCATTACTAATGGAAGTTTGGTATCTGTCTGTCTGAAGACAAAACTATACTATTACTTCTATTAATGTACTATTGTACTATCATGCTTTCTATGCTTAATTCAAGAGATGGGGGGTAATGTATCCGTTCTAGTATGAGACCCAGGCATATCCTTCGGGGGGGGGGGGGATGCAGTGTAGTATATTCGTTCATCGTGATACTATAATCCCAGGCATTATCTCCTTTGTTGTTTGAGTAGTGGGGAAGTAATGGAGTATCTGACCTGTTGTCATGAGACCATGCTCCCAGGCATTGCCTCCTCCTTGGAGGGGTGGGGTAGTATACATCAACAAAGAATTTTCACAATCGGTTGTTCATTAGCAAACTCAACACTTACATTATATATATTAGCAAATATATGCAACCGGAGGGAGCATATTATTGTTAATGTTATATTTTTAGATGGCTGAAATCTAAACCGGTTGAAATACGTCTCCAGTTTCTGCTCTGTAGTTGCACCATGAGGTGGCCTTTAATTTAAAGTTTAAAATCCCTGATTTCATTGACCCGATTTTAATGTGGGAATTTTTTGAATGTGTTTACGTAGATCTTTGAACAATTTTCTCTCAAGTATTATGACTTGTGTTTTCAATATGAATTAGGAATTTCCATTCTGGAAGGGTTTCATTTAAAAAAAAAAAAGAAAAGAAAAGATCTATGTTTTAAAAAAACATTTTAGATCTCATTACAAAAACAAAAAAGGAATCTGTTATGTTAGGATGGCAGCTGAAATGTCAAGTCATGTTTTAAAACTTGAAATATATTCCTAAATAATCTAATTAGCAGAAGTTGGTTGATTTGAATACTTTCAGAATTTATAGCTTTTAATATTGTAATTAATAGTTAGCTATATTTCCTTTTTTTTATATTGATATCAGAGCACATTAGAAATTAATCTCATCATGGAGATTTATTATCTGTAAGAAAACTCACAAAAATGAGTGTAGAATAAAGTTCTTAACTACATGCAATGTGTACTATAAGTTTCGTTTTTATCTGATTTCCCGTTTGCTATGTTAAATCACAAGGTTTTTCAAAAGGTACACTTCTTTCCTCTTCACTATCTGACTCCCACTGCACACTTTCCTCCCCATTTTTTTCTCCTTCGCTCTTTCTCTTACTCTATTACTTTAACCCGAGTCAAAGTTGCCACGCCATCACTTAATGAAAATGGTCGGTCTGGAAAGATCTAATTGCTTTCATCGCATCGATTTACAGTGGTTTGCCATGCACTACAAGAATGTTGACTTTAGCAGAATCGCCCTTGTCTGTGCAAATGTCTTCAACTACACAGCATGTATGGGATGTGTCACCGATGGTTAGGGCATCTACCGTTTCTTCCTTCCAAGAGTACCACAGATCGGCAGCCATAATTGTCTGCAAAAAGGCTGTCAATTATAGTTCCATCAACATAGATGCCCACCTCTGGGAACGCCACATTCACATCTTGTTGGGAGAAATCTACTGCTGACGTCTTGTCTCCTGATCCATTTCATAGACAATCTCAAGCCCAATCCCGCCACCTTGGTAGCATTGTGTTCTGTCCCATCTTTAGCAAGTAACACCCCTGGCAGGAACCAGAACGTCACTTTGAGGTGGTTATGCAGCTGCAATGACATCTTTTCCCCATAGCTTCACCAATCAATTGTGACTTGTTATCAGTTTCTTCATAATGAATTGTGTTGTGGTCCAATAGAGATGGTATCGGAAAGTTCTGTGATAAAGATGAGTTTTATGACCATTTCCAATCCAACTTCTTTGAAACCCATCAGTCCAGTGAACCACCTGGCCCTGTCAATGTGCAGCACATTCTCTGGATACTCTAACTACCTGTCGATGGTCAGCTTCCTGTGTGCTGCAAATGCCTCATCAATGAACGCTTCTCTTTTCCTTGTCCATCTCCCAGTAGACTGCCAGTATGACAATAGGCTCACTACGTTATTCGCATGCTGAAACCTTTAGTTGTGCCATCACATCTTCTTCACCATTAAATGATTGCAATTTGTCGCTGCTTAGACAGGCTGATGCCATTGAAACACATGTAGAATAAAGTTGTTAACTTGACCAGAACGTGTGTCAGATGGTCACTGCTTCTAATGTTTGTATGTGAAGTTGTTGTAAGAGGGTATGCTTTCTTGCTCTTAACCATCTGATTCTCACTGCATTCTTTACTACTGCCCCTCCAAACCTGCCTCCCCTCCTCACTCCTTCTTATCCTTCTTTTTATTCTCTTTTACTTCTTCTTCCACTACTCGGCTATTGCTTTCACCTCAATTAAAATCGTTATGCCCCTCCCCTCTTCCACCCCCCCCCCCCCGCAATTATCTTTCTTTAGTTATTTTTAATACTAAATTTAATGTAAAAACACTTGCTTCCTTATGACTTATACATATTTTAAGTAGGTATATACCGAAACGTCATATTTATATCAGTTATCTTTATACCCTAACCCATAGGATTTCATCTTTTAACTTTATTATGTTTTTGTCTAATATAATCATTTCAGAGGATATTAAAATTTTTATTCTTCAATGAGAGATTTTTAAGTATCCTTTTTATTTTCATCATATTATTTGTTATAGATTTTCTGTGTAACTAAAGCTCTATTACCATTTTTTTTGCAGAGATTATGATTTTCGTTTTTTACCTATAGTTTTTTTGTATATTTTGTAAACATCTAATATATGTATAGTGTGTTTGTAAATATGGTTCAGTTATGTGCATACTCTGAAGAGCTTTGCCACATGCTTGAGAACAAAATTAATTATATTTTGTAAGCATCTAATATATGTATAGTGTGTTTGTAAATATGGTTGTTATGTGCATACTCTGATAAGCTTTGCCACATGCTTGAGAACAAAATTAATTATATTTTGTAAGCATCTAATATATGTATAGTGTGTTTGTAAATATGGTTCAGTTATCTGCATACTCTGAAGAGCTTTGTCACATGCTTGAGAATAAAATTAATTATATTTTGTAAACATCTAATATATGTATAGTGTGTTTGTAAATATGGTTCAGTTATGTGCATACTCTGAAGAGCTTTGCCACATGCTTGAGAACAAAATTAATTATATTTTGTAAGCATCTAATATATGTATAGTGTGTTTGTAAATATGGTTCAGTTATGTGCATACTCTGAAGAGCTTTGCCACATGCTTGAGAACAAAATTAATTATATTTTGTAAACATCTAATATATGTATAGTGTGTTTGTAAATATGGTTCAGTTATGTGCATACTCTGAAGAGCTTTGCCACATGCTTGAGAACAAAATTAATTATATTTTGTAAGCATCTAATATATGTATAGTGTGTTTGTAAATATGGTTCAGTTATGTGCATACTCTGAAGAGCTTTGTCACATGCTTGAGAACAAAATTAATTATATTTTGTAAACATCTAATATATGTATAGTGTGTTTGTAAATATGGTTCAGTTATGTGCATACTCTGAAGAGCTTTGCCACATGCTTGAGAACAAAATTAATTATATTTTGTAAGCATCTAATATATGTATAGTGTGTTTGTAAATATGGTTGTTATGTGCATACTCTGATAAGCTTTGCCACATGCTTGAGAACAAAATTAATTATATTTTGTAAGCATCTAATATATGTATAGTGTGTTTGTAAATATGGTTCAGTTATCTGCATACTCTGAAGAGCTTTGTCACATGCTTGAGAATAAAATTAATTATATTTTGTAAACATCTAATATATGTATAGTGTGTTTGTAAATATGGTTCAGTTATGTGCATACTCTGAAGAGCTTTGCCACATGCTTGAGAACAAAATTAATTATATTTTGTAAGCATCTAATATATGTATAGTGTGTTTGTAAATATGGTTCAGTTATGTGCATACTCTGAAGAGCTTTGCCACATGCTTGAGAACAAAATTAATTATATTTTGTAAGCATCTAATATATGTATAGTGTGTTTGTAAATATGGTTCAGTTATGTGCATACTCTGAAGAGCTTTGCCACATGCTTGAGAACAAAATTAATTATATTTTGTAAGCATCTAATATATGTATAGTGTGTTTGTAAATATGGTTCAGTTATGTGCATACTCTGAAGAGCTTTGTCACATGCTTGAGAACAAAATTAATTATATTTTGTAAACATCTAATATATGTATAGTGTGTTTGTAAATATGGTTCAGTTATGTGCATACTCTGAAGAGATTTGTCATATGCTTGAAAACCAGATTCTGTCAGCCATCACTGTCTTGGGATTAGGGATCGATTGTTTTCATGTGATATTACACATGTGGTTTAGCAGTGTACCTTCCTATTGTTAAGAATCATCTCACACAAAACTGGTGTTCTCTCTGCCAAAGCAACCATTTGTTGATGATTGCCACAGGAACTACAACTACCTGTAAACAATAGAGATTTTTGTTTAAGCTTTTCTCCTCTAGATCCGCTGTCTTCTGTCTATACGGATGCATCACAGTGGCTCAGTAGTTAACGACGCAGACTAAGGACCTGGGTGTACCAGGTTCGAATCCAGTTCGTTCCACACCTGACCTTGTGTCTAACCTCCTGGAGAGGAAGTAAATAAAATACTGATGTATATTAGCAGCCTAACTTTGTGGAGGATATGACTCTTCACCATGCACAGACAGTCATTAAATATGGAGAAGCTGTTTTGCGCATCATATAATGTTAGGATGCATGGAAGCGAGTTGAAGATGTCACAAAAAGGTCATCTTGGAAAGGTACCACTAATCTACAAACCCTAAATTTCTAATTGTCTCAATTGGTGTCTAATTACTGGATCGAATTTAATGCAAATCTCAAATATATTAATTTACATATGAGAGGTTGTTCCAATATCATGCTTCCTAAAAAAACATTTAAAATACTTCAAAGAAACTGAAATTTACATCTCCTATTTGCCCCCTTTTGCATTAAATTAAACTAAATATAGCTCACATTATTCACCCTTATGCCTAGTGGCCATGTTCCAATATTCATAATTGATTTAGGAGTGAATCCTGTACATACAAATATATTAACATATCCACATACCTAACTTTATATAAATAGATATTGCATTTTGCTTCATAGCTCGTCTTTTTAAAATTTTGACGCATAATAGTTTCTATATTCTCACTCGCAGATGTATGCATTTTTTTTTTTTTTTAAATTAAATCTCGTGATATTTAATATTTTTTTATTTTTACTCTCCTATGGTTCATCAATTAGTTTGAATTCTTCCAGGTTGGTGATGAATTATTTCCCTTGTCTGTGAAGTCCAAAGATCAATAGATTGATATTGGTCAAGATTAGACCCCTCCTCCTCTCCCTAAAAAGAACCCGGATATTATTGAAGCAGAATTCATGATCTTTTTGTCAGTTACAAGTGGCTCAAAAATTCAAAGTAAAAAGAATAAAATATATTTTTTTAATTATGAAATAATAAAAAAGAAATTAAAAAATAATAGCTATGATAAAAGTTGATCTTAATCAAAATGGGGAAAATTATGCCCATGAGTCCAACGCATTAGTCTGATATAAAAGTCTGATAATCTTAGATTAAAACTTTTGCAGTTAGATTGGGGGGGGGGGGGTATTTTTGGGGGTGGGTCTTGTATCTTTCTTCTTATTCCACCCCTCAAATTCTTTTTCAAATGACATTAAATGATATGATTCTCTTGGTAACCTCATTGTGTACTCATCTATTTAAAATACATGGTATGTATAAAATAATTTAGTATATATATATATATATGTATATATATTTAAATTAAAATCATGGGGTCATTAACTTTATTTCTCTGATAGTTATATATTTCTATCCTTAAGTGCCACCCAATTATTTTAATCATTCGATTTTATTTAATACTAGTTGTATCTACCCGGCATTGCTCAGAATGCAGTGAAGTCTTTTTATTTTTATTTATTTGCACATTTATAAATTTAAGGTAGAAAACTTCTGAGTACTGACAAAACCGACTTTTGCGACACAGAAATATGTAAACAGCCAGAAAAGGCCGAATCAAAACGAACCAGCATTAAAATGAAAACGAGGCAGCTTTTCAACAGAAAAAAATAACGAAAGTAAAATACTCTCCATTTGTTTATTTTTATGACAATTTATTATTTTTTTTTTGACAAAGAAAATCAATGAAATAAATTTTTTTCATGGGAAAGTTAAAAGTTAACATTTTTTTTTTTTACGATTACTTGTGTTTTTTATGAATAAACTAAAAATTATAAAGAACATAATGAAACAACGATTTTTACAGATTTATTTTCTTTTCGCTTTTTTGGGGGGGGGGGGGTGGAGGTGAGGTACTTTTTGAATGAAAAACCGACTAGGTTATGGGTTAGTTTACGTTAGGGTTAGGGTTAAAAAAACAGTTCAGTTTTTGTCTTGTTCAAAAGCTGTACAAGTTTTTTTTAGTTTTTTAGTACAGTTATAGTTGTCGTCTGCTTCTCGAGCCTTTTGATTGGCTATACGCTTCAGCATCTTCCGACCGTTCACGTAAACGGCCGGAAGATAGTGAACAAAAAGTCGGTTCTGTTTGGTTTAAAAGCTGTGCCAGTATGGAAAATATTTCATATTAGCAGTCGTCTGGGCCGAACTAAGTAATATTTTCAATGAATTTTAGCTCGGTATGTCATTATATTGGTATTAACTGTGTACAAAAATAACAAATAAAAATTGGTTTGAAGCAAATGTATTTGTAAGCTTAAATGCTATTTGGGTCTGACTTTGAAAATCCAACAAGGTAACTTTATATGTTAGATATTTGCCGATTTTTTTCTAATATTCAGAGTGCTTACATATAATTGTATATACGTATGAACAGGCTGAAATTAACATATACACACAAAAGAAATTATTTGTAGAAAACATTTTTTTAAATATATCTATATATTACTAAATCTATGGATCTTGCTTGTCACTGTGTCCACTGGATGACTCAACAACAAGCGAATGACAAATAAAAACATGAATGATACTTGCCAAAAGTTTTGACAATAACATCAAGCAAGCTACATTACTTTAGATATATTTCATCGATGTGGTGCAGGGATAGAAATGGAGTTGGAGGAATGAGTGTATAAAAGAAAACGATGATTATTATCAAGAAAAAAAAATACTTGAAAATGGATGATGTGATGAATGATGAAAGGTTGCTTTTTGGGAATTATATAGATAGATATAAGAAATACTGACCCAACGAGTCACAGGTAGTCTAGTGTGTGTATATAACTTCTTTGTAATATAGCAGGAAAAATCCCAGCAGAGTGCTCGATTAATTGAGAATTAAAGTTAAATATTAAGAGTGTAATATTTATTTATTTTGGTACAGAAAAATTAGTACAACATTCGTACTATCGGTTTCAAGCACATCAGAGATGACAACAGAAGCTGAAGAGAGCCAGATGGCTAAGTCCTTCTGTGCTTGAAACCGACGGTACGAATGTTGTACTAATTTTTCTGTACCAAAATAAATAAATATATAATATATATACATACACACATGTGGTGTCAGCAAAAAAAAAAAAAATTTAAGTTCCTATGTGTAAAAAATACAAAAGCCAAAACTGTTTATTTTTTATTTATTTAAATACTATACATTTATGTGTCCATTAGAGGTACCCAGGTTTTTTTCATCTTGTCACCCGGAATTTAATAAAAAAAATCTGGATTAGTCTGACTGTGCAAGAGTTTTCAGCCTCTGTTCAAATGTTTTTTTTCCAGTCCAAACATTCAAAGAGGCAATCTAATACGGAACTTTTCCGAACTTCTAGACGAACGAAACCTATGTACAGACGCATAAATGTATAGTATTTAAATAAAATTAAAAAAATACACGTATATCTATTTATTTTTCCACAATCAGACATAACACCATTACAGCCACAGACAGGAAGTCCTAGCCAAGTTTTGCCCTTCTTGTGGATCTTTAGTAAGATACGTTCAAACTCTAGATTCAAAACCAGAGTCATTTTGTCTGTAGGGCGGATACCTTGCCACTTGGACTACTGTTGCTGTCATGGTGTGCGTGGACTATTTTGCGATATCACGAGCTCTTCATTGTGGCTGGAATAGCAAATACTTCACACTGAGATTGAAACCCAACTGTTTTATCAATAGTCTTACTTCTCACCTACTATGTCATGAGCTCTTCATTGTGGCTGGAATAGCAAATACTTCACACTGAGATTGAAACCCAACTGTTTTATCAATAGTCTTACTTCTCATCTACTATGTCATCCGCACAAGCTATAGAGTAAGGAGGGGGGATATTAATGTAAGCATTATCAGTTGCCTAGAGTGCTCTATTCTTTAAACGAAGGACTATGCATTATTGTTAATGCTAACTGGCATACAGTGTTATATTTGATTTTGAAAATAAAAACAGTTATATAATATCTTACATTAAATTTAATATTTATTTATTTATTTTTTTTTTCGCTGGATGGCATCGGTAATGCTTGTAAAATCTTACTGTAGGACATTGCTAGTTGGATAACTACACCGTTTTCTAAAAGAGCAGCTACATTGCGCAATCAGCTGTTCACCATACTTTGTTCTATGATAACTGTAAGACTTTCTTGTATATAACATTGTGTTTTAAATGGCAGGGTACCTACCATGTATACAAAGGACTCTGGTTTTGAATCCTGAATTTGATGTGTGTTACTGATAAACCCAAAGGAGGGTGAAACTGGAGTCTAGAACTTTCTGTCTGTGGCTGTTACAGTGTGTGCAGATTGTAGTGTTATGTCTGGTTGTGGAAAAACATTTCTATATCTCACATTTTGTTCAAAATATATATTTTATGAAAGGTATAGACAGTGGTCAGTACACCCTAGTCACATGTACATATCCTTCCATTCCATTGGCTTTATTCTATTTTGTTGATGTTATAATCTACTGTTCACACACACATATCTCTAACTACACTGAAGAAGGTTGCAGGTAGTGACCGAAAATTCTGTATTCAAATATCTAAACGCACATATATTTTTACAATTATTTTTTATACATACATATAGTCATCAACAGAAACTATTTTACTGTATCACAGCTCTACATTGTTGCTTGAGTAGCAAGTACTTCACGCTGAGATTGAAACCCAACTGTTTTATCAATAGTTTTCTTTTACTTCTCACCTACTTTGCCATCTGCACAAGATACAGAGTAAGGGGAATATTAATATATGCATTATCAGTTGTCTAGAGTGCTCTATTCTTTAAACTAAGCATTATTGCTAATGCTAATTGGCATTCTCTATTGTCAGAGTGCTCAACACACGAAGGTGGGCGCATATGTAGTCAGACTGTTTTGCACTATCACAGCTCTTCAGTGTACAAGCAAGTACTTCAAACTAAGATCGAAACCCAACTGTTTTGTCAGTTGTCGGACTTACTCATTATGCAAGCTACAGATAAAGGGAAATGTTAATGCTTATATTATAGGCATTATTAATTCCACCACATTTGTTTGATTTACTTATTTGCCTCTTTTTTCCAATATATTTATATATTTTATTTATTTCTACATTCAAAAAAAAAAAAAAAAAAAATTATTTTTTTTATTCATCATCTAAAATTCTTCAGTGATCTTGTTCCCAATATCAGCCACAGATATACATATCCATCATTTAAAGCAGGTGGGTTCCCAATGTTTTCTCTCTTGTCTCCCCCCCCCTCCTCTCTCTAATAGAATTGCCTTCATTAATGGAGGTGGGGCGGTTGGTTGGTGAATCGAAATGGAACGTAAAATGATATCACTTCCTCATGCTTCTGTTTTGTATGTGATTTTTCTTTTCTCATGACAGCTTATGTCCAGAGATGAAAAATTATTAGAAAATAAATAGACTTCCCCATCAAACCTGTGCATCTCTACCTCCTCTGCCGTATGTGAATCCGTAACTGGCTTTCTGATATCAAACCTTTCATGAGCTTCTCAAAAAAAAAAAAAAAACGTGTGTGAGGGGGGGGGGGGTAAACATGTAAGATAGTGTGTTCCGATGAACTTGATGCATTTGTACCCCCTCAGTATAAATGTCCACCTGACTAGCAGCAAAATCACAACCCTCTCTGTAGAAGTCCCTTGAACCCGAAAGATTTTCTACTCGAATTGCTTCTTTCCTCGGACTGTTTATCTTTGGAATTCCCTCCCTGTTTCTCCGACCATACGGAAATTTAAATATAATGTGAACAATCATCTTGCTGCCGAACTCCTGACCAATGTTGCCCCCTATAAATCTGGCCCTTATCACAGTAGGCCCTTATGCTTCAGTGGCAGTATGTCTCGTTTGCGTTGAAAAAAAGTAATTAAAAAAACTAAATAAATAAAATAAGTGTTTATTTAAAAAGAATTAAATAAGGAAAAAGTAACCATCATAAACTTATCACTTTTATAACATGTGTTAATAAAAATGATTTCTTCACATGCCTCGGGTTGCAGTTATCTCATCCATAAATCCCGTCTTGGGAGTGAACTTTTCTGATGGTTGTGTAAAATATTGAATGACTTTGTTTCAGATGAGACTGTTCTGAATGTTTTCGTGTGAGTTGAAGAATGAACAGCTGATTTTCCAGATGAGTAATTATGCCATATAGGAGGAATAGGTGTAGGGAGGATAGAGGATTATAAATGTAGAGACACAACAAGAAAAGGCAGACAGGCAACAAGAGGGAACATCCATGTGTCTTTGCCAGTTCATAAAGATGGGTGAGGGTGATATACTTGTTCTCAGTGTTTCTCGTTCCTGTTCCATGAAGAACTTATCTGTATATAAAATTAAAATAAAAGATGACCAATATTTTGATCAACAAATCTAAATGACCAGGATAGATTGGGCGGAGAAAGTTCGAAGATCTGGCAAGATAAAATCAACAACAACTCAACAGGAAACACATTGAGGTATATAACAGTTATCTGCTTAATCCATGGATCTTGCTTTAAAGTCGAGTAAACTGATCGATATGTGAGAGTAAGTAATACATTTTGATGCTCATATAGCATCCAAGGTTTCTGAAAGCTTAAGGGTAAGAATTTCTGTGTAGTAACTGGCCTTGTTGTTACCAAGAAAGCGAAAGTTCTTCATGACCAGAATAAAAGCCTTCCACACTTCCAGTTCCACTTTGTTCATTGAGTTTTTAAGTGCAAGGTCTCTGATGAGCTAATAGATTTGAGGACAAAGATGCCAGCTTTCATCTTTCCCATAGTCAATCCTGAAAAAGATTGGCACAAGTAAATAAAGCAGCCACCGTCCTTGTCCAGAGCTTTGGTGAACTGCCGCTCTTAATGTGTGATGGAAAGAGTATCCGGTCTCTGTCCACTAAAGGGTTGTTGATGACATTGCTTGCTCTCCAAGGCACCACTTCCTCCTGTACAGGCCATCTCTTCGTCATGTAATGTTAAGCACAGTCCCTACTATCTCACAAGTACAGAAAGCATAGCGATTTGGTGAATCCAGCTTGTTGTCCCAACAAAGAATTCAACATCTTCAGGTCTACACAAATAAACCACTTCAGCAAATAAATACTTCACTATATATCCCCCCTCGCTCACTTGACTCACTTGATATAACTGGGATGATCAGAAATAATCGGAGAAGCCTCAAGTATCCTGATCTTCAATCAACATATCTTTGATTAAAGGTTTTCTGCTGCACAATAGAAACCAATTTGCCTCTATATCCCCCCTCGCTCACTTCACTACACTCAAGAAGAAGTAACAGCCAGTCTTATAATTTTTTGGTTCCTTCCAAATCATGGAAATCCTGAATTTCACGCAACTCATTTTGCTTTTGGTCCACTGATGCAGATGCTCTGTGCATGTCTTGTATATCATGTGGTGCCGAAGCTGTATCCTGGTTACTAAGTTTAATACGAAAATAAACACGCTTTATGATACTTGTGACCGGATGCGTATTATAAACAATTGTATATTCACTGCAGATGTAATGGAATATGTTGGCTTATTTTTGTGGGATCTTCTGTTCAAAACCATTTCATTAACCTGTAAAATAAGAATACCAATTGGTTATAAATTGGGGAATACAAACTCTTCAAAGTTGGTTTCAAGAAATAAAAAAGAATTTTGTATCATATTAGGAAAAAAATAGTCTTATATGTAAACAAAAAGCTAAAAAACAGCATGTGGCCATACTTCAGAAAGTTGACCAGATTGAGCAAAGCCAATTTGATTGTTGGATTACGCACATCCGAATTGTCCTTAATCACCTAATAAAAATGTAGACCATAATCTTGGGTACTAGTGTAATCATACATTTGGGGACGTTGCCACTGGATTATTGTACAGTATTTTAACTGAAGATAACTAAGCCCAGCGCCTTGTCACCTGTAGACGACTCTAGTTTTATCTGGTCGATAGTGTATCTCCTGTCCAGATCTCATCAAAATGATTCCAACAAGTGTCCAGATATTTAATTCAGACTTTTTCAGACCATAAAATAACATTTTTAAGTATAAATTAAAAAAAAATTTTTTTCTCTAATATGTATAGAAAACATGACTGGATTTAAAAAAAAATTACCTAAATTAGCATTTAAGCTGACAAATCAAACTTTGCTTCTGACTAGCCAATTTTCATTTGTTATTGTTGTACCATGTTATTGGCAATATATTGTACTTCACTACGATTTAGTTTAAAAATTATTTAGTTTGTCCCGGGCGACTGACAGTATGAAATATTTAAAAATACTCACCTAAAAATAAAAATCATCAAGGGGTAACTCATATTTGAAATTTTATTTCTTTTTCTGTGCAAACAAATATAAATTTAAAACTAAAATATCTGCTGCATCCCGGGTAATGCCGGGTTGGTACACAAGACTTACAAATTATTATTTTGCTTTAATTTCCCTCGAAAACGTTTTCTGAAAACTCTAGAGGTGGGAAGGGGCTGTTATCCTCTTGGCAATCTGTCCTAGTTTATTGTATCAGATAGTTTTTAGTTCATCTAAAAGTTGAGGTGGCTAACCAATAAGCCAACTCCAGAATCAGTTTTAAAAACCGAACTCCAACTCCTTCAAAAGAATTACTGACTCCTTACTCCCTACCTTAAAGATGGGGAGTTGACTAAAAAAATTCTACTCTGGCGTCTATTTAAAAAAATCTTTATTGAAAAGATATGTATTTGGAATCTACTGAATAAGTGTCCAACTGCTGTTCTCCGCTAACATCTCGGCTTAAAGTCTTGTAGTGACGTCTTCGATGGGTCATACGTGTAGCTTGTCACCAGATGGAGAAATAATTTGTGACGTAATTTTCCTTACTTCTCTGCCTGGCTAGTGCAAGTGTATCAATGAATGACAACTATCAGAGAGAAGTTGGCTTAGCTCTCAGGTCCACAGGTTGTCGGCTTTTGACGGTGGAATCTCGATTAGTTAACAATCTTGTGCTATTGCTCAGGACTGCTGTGCATGGATCGACATGGTTCAGGCTAAGGAAGAAGCCAGCTCAACCTGACCAGTGTGAACGATATTGCAACAGCAACAACAACAACAACAATAAATGAATGCAAATTTATACAGTTGTAATAGTTGCATCTAATGAGTGGTTGAGACTTTTAGCAAAGACTCAGTGGGAGGTGAGAGTATTAAAAACATTGGTGTGATCTTAATTCTTTACTTGGATTCTCCATCAAGTCAAATCTTATTTGAGGGAGGAGAAAATATGCTTTTAATTAAAAGTTATGGATATTGTTTACATGTTTATAAATATGGAAATACTTGACTGAAATATTTTAACAAAACATGAAAAGGATATATATGAAAAAAAGAAAAAAGAAACATCAACATTTATTAAGTTTACAAAACAAATTTGATATACTTATTCAAAGACTCTTTTGAATCCAGAACTATTGATAATGAATAGAGGAAAGTCAAAAGTGCCAATCTTTGAAAAACTGTTATTAATAGTTTCCATCTGACAACAACATAACGTTTTTATTACTCTGGTGACGAGTTGAAGCTTGTCCCCTTTTTTGCAGAAGAAAAAAAACTGTTAATATCATATAGACACAACGAGTAATATTAAATTCTCTTATGCATATTGAAGGACTAACAAATGATGTACAACAATCATTTCAGGACTGTTACAAAGAGAAAGATAAAAGAATGAAAATCAGACGAAAAGAAATTATATTCAAAATCCAAATCAATCTTCCTTTGATGTAAAACTTCAAAGTACAAAATAGCTGTCATTAATTCTGTGTGACTGGTTTTGATTGACAGCAAACCATTTGACAACTTTCTGTCTGGAGTGCCGCTTTCACACACACACACACACACACACACATATATATATATATATATATATATATATATATATATATATTCTTTTAAAAAATCTATGGTATTGACTGAAACTTGTAAATGGCCTGTTAAATATTCTTATTCTGAAATAAACAGAAGAATATAAGTCCAACCTATTTGACTTAACCTTTTATCCCCAGGAAAATAAAAATGAGAAATAAAAGCAGTAAGTTATCTATACTGGGAAATGTGTGACTGTCCATCACTGTCTGGTTGTGTCTCAGTTAACTACTTGTAGGCTATTTAGATTTAGGAATGTGAAATTTCATAAGAAAGATCAATTATCTATACAAATTGTCAATATTTAATCTTTGCTGACATAGTCAATTTTGATTTCGAATAGCTAATTTTCATTTGTTATGGTTGTATCTACAATGTTATTGGCATTATAATACCATACTTCGCTACAATTTATTTAAAAAAAGTATGTCTCGTCCGGACAACTGTCTATATGAAAAAAAAAAATTCAGTTATGACAACAACAAAAAAAATAAAGTCAGCAAGGGAAATAACTCATTTTTTTTATTAAATAATATAGAAAGTTTCTTCCTTACAACTAAATTTTTTTTTCTGTATACGTTTAGTGGAAACAAATAAAATTAAAAACGAAAATGACTTGATGGCATCCCGAGCAATTCCGGGATCATACAGCTAGCACATATATATGTTGTTCAGCCCCGGGCAGGGCATAGCGGAGGTTGATCGTCGAATTGGGGCTGTAGATCCGTCTTTGTTTGCCTCCATCGGTCCTTATTGGGGTAGCAAGATATCTCAATACTAATAGATAGGTGTATTTATCCATCTGTCGTTTGGTCGATTATCCTCTATAGTTGCAAGGCATAGCCAATGAGGGTGTTTGATCAGCGGAAGTCGGAAGCTTTTAACAATGACTGCGGGAATGAAACGTGGACGCCTCTGTGTAGCTTAATTGCTATAAATATATTTTCATACTTTACTATATATATATATATATATATATATATATGTATATATATGTATATATTTTAAATATTTAATTTGCTGTTTCTAATGTATTTTCATTGCTATTTTCATTTTTTAACTGACTGATGGAGTAATATATGGTAGTATAATGGGACTTTGTCTCCAATATTGTCTGGATATGTTTTTTTTGTTTTTATTTTTTAAATAATACTGCAATCTGATGTTTTTTCTTAAATTACTTCTCTATGTGATTTTGTAATGATGAAGAGACGGTTTGAAGTCATCAAAAGTATAATACAAAATTAAATATTTCCGAATTGTCTTGGAAACGGTCGTATGCCAAATAGTCGTTTGAATTCTTGAAACTGATATAAATAATGTTCTAATTTTGTTGATTTCAACTCACTTTATATATATATATATATATATATATATAAGTGATGGGATGATTCCAATATTTTTCCCAATTGCAATACAATTACTAATTCCGATTCTTTTCAAATTTCTAAATATTCTGTTATAGATTCGTTTTTGTTTTTTTAATTTTCAGATTACCATAAAAAAACATGTAATGTGTGCATATATATTCGCAAAAGTAAAAGTACTCATGTAGGAGGGGGGGGGGGCATAAATTTCACAAATAGATCGTACTATCTACTTTTTCTCTAATCTTTTCCTTGAAAATAGTGATTTGATGAACTCATTGTTAGATTTTTATCAATGTATTTCACCTGTGCCATTTCTTCTGGTTACACTTTTACTAAAATTCGTTATTATGCTATATAGATTTTAGTTTTACTGATAGTTTAAAAACAATAAATATTTATCATTAGTAACAGCAATGGAAATTAAGTTGTAAACGAAACAAACAAAAAAATCGGTTTTGGAATCAGAAATTAGTCTAAAATTTTTTGATTCCGATATTGATTTGGATACTCCAAAAAGTTATGATGTTTCAGATTCCAATTAATCGGCCCAACACTAATATATATATATATAATATATATATATATATATATATAGCATGTATCTCTAGTTAAAAAATAAAGTGCTCAATCGTAGACTCTACAAGAGCTAATTTTAAATAACATAAATTATTTTATTTAAAAACTCTACATTACAGTGTCTGTTGGGTGTACTTGGATTTCATTAATGTAATCAAGCTGGACCTAAGGCTGACCTCTATCAGCCAAATTCTGCCCCAGTTCCAGCTTGACCAGATCGATGAAACCTAGGTAAACTCAACAGACTCTGTAATGCATAGTTTTTAAATAAAATAATTTATTTACATATAATTTTTTTTTATTTACCTGGACTTAAATTTCTCCAGATTGAAAATATTCCCTCTTAATAGCATCCTGGTCACTTGGTCACTGTTATTCCATACAAGATACCATTTTCAGGATTTCAGTTCTAACACACTAAGTAAAATTTTAAACTATTTACTTTGAACTTAAATGGGATTTAATAGTAGCAGATAAAAGGCTTCCATTTTAACACTCATTTCATAAACCTCTCTTTGGAGGCCGGAAGTGCAAGATAAAAAGGTGGAACATGGTAAGGAATCTACACTAAGAGTTAGAGAGTATATAAGAAATGAAAGGGTAAATAATTCCCTTTTTGATTTTCTTAATTTCTGTTCATTTATATTAATTTAATTTGGTTTGTCTCTCAGTACCAACACTTTTTACTGGGTTTTATGGGGGGGGGGGGGGGTATGTAAAAGAGAAGAGTTAAAAAAAGCCATGTAACATCTATCTTTTAAAACTGCTTTCTCTCTACCTATCTATCTTGCGCACGTGCAACTGGTTCAGTATAATACTAAGAGGGGAAAAGAAAAAAAATCACCGACTGACTGTTTGACCTAATTTCAATGTTGTTTTTGAAACAACTACCAGTTTTTCTTTTATAAAAAAGTAATTTTTTTTTTTTACCCATTATGCACTGATTTATTTCTGGTGAGCCGAAGCTAATGAATATTACTATATATATTTATATATATTATTTTTAACCATTCCCAGCTCGGAGTCACATTGAATCTTGTGTAGTTTCTGACTTTTAGCTAGACACATGCACAAAATTATGACTTAAATTTTTTTCTTTTTTTAGAAAAAGTGTACTTCTGAATGGGAAAGCATAAAATGTCTAATAAAATGAAAAGCTAGACAATTACTGGATTGACTGAAATTTTAGAAATTTTACAAAATTCATTTTTATTTTATTTTTACATTCTTAAACATTAGTGTTAATATGAAAATAAAGAAGTGTTACTATGTAACAAAAGGAATGTAAACACGGACTTCGATAACATATATGGAGAGAATAATTTATTTGCACTCCATTACAGATTATAGGTAAAACAATAATGGCAGTCACATCACTTCCGGCCGGCAGCTGCCTCCAGCCTGGAAGAGTGTTCAGGGGGAGATCACTTGCATAGATTAACAGTTCTTCCCCTCTTTTCTCTTCTTTTCAATTTAGCATCATATATTCTGCAAAAGAGGAAAAAAAGTGTATTTACATTATACAGATGATTCCTTTGGCTCAGATATGAAACCAAGGATCTTAAATGATGGCACTCTCTTCTTTGTCAGAGAGTCAGCAATTTGTACATCAGTTGGTATCCAAGAGACCTCGGCAATTTCTTTTCTGTCAATCATTTCTCTCAGAATAGCCATTTCTATATGAAGTCTCTTATCCAAAATTTTGGTTGAAGAATGTACAGAATCATAGAGACATGAATTGCCTGTTTTGCAGAAAATCTTGATGTTATCAATACTGTCCTTCAATTGCAATACTTCTAACAACAGTTTTCTATAAAAAATGCACGCTTCTGCCATGTCAACCATGGCTAAAGTTTCAGCAGCTAAGGTACTTTTGACGACTCTTCTAATCCGCTTGGATTGCCAAGCAATGGGCATATACTTGTCATTTCCTCCAACCAAAAAGAGTATATAGCCTCCTTGTGAACCTCCATTGGTTAAATTACCAAAAGAGGCATCACTATATGCAATGATCTTTAGGTCCTCAAGATTCCCTTAATCAGGAATATCTATATGAGATTTTTCTTTTTTTGCTTTCTTTACCACCCTGTTAACCTGTTTTAAACATTCTACATTTTCCTGTTTTAGCATTGAACTTAACTCTCTAACATCATAACTAAGATCAGGTCTGGTTTGGGTGGCTTTTGAATTTCTGCCTCTCTCCAGTGGGATACACTTCAACTTCTTGACATATTCGTCTTGTCCAAGCTTAACATCATTCCTTTTTTTCCTTATGCTCAATCCTATATACTGGAACTCCTCAACTTCTTCAGACTTAACTTCAAACAAGTGACGAACCCTGTCCATAACTCTGGTCTGAAAGATATCGGAGCCTGCAAAGCAAAAATCATCGACATGAGTAGCGATTATACTGTGCAGTTTGTTGCCAAAGTTCCATGTAAATATGGCTTGATCATATTTTGAAACGACTGCTCCTGACTTCAATAATTCCTCCTTGAGTGTCAGGTACCAGGATCTTGATGCATCAGTTAAACCATATACGCATTTGGAGAGTTTCCAAATATATCCTGGAGGTACGTTGGCTTCCTTAGGAGGATCCAAATAGACTAATCGGTCTAACTTTTTGCTCTGTAGGCATGCTGTTTTTATGTCCATTGACCTGCACACCCAATGGTTAGATGCCATTATGGTTAAGGCTATATGTAGACTTTCTTTAGAGCATGTTGGAGAATCATTTCTTATATTGCCAGCATCCCTGTCCTGAAAGCCTCTCGCTACAAGTCTAGCTTTATGAACTTGTTTGTCATTGACATTTTTATTAGTATAAACCCATCTTGTGGATATCTTGGGTTGGCCTTGGTCCGGTACTTGGGGGTAAACTTTATTTTCGACCCAGCTTTGGAGTTCTTTCTTCCTTGCCGTTTCCAGGTCATGATTAGAAGAAGAAATCATTATGTTTTCCTCATTACCAGAGGTGGGTTCATCTTCACTTATTGGTTCGACTTCACCTGCTTTCCATTCCAGTACTCCATGTTCAAAGTCTAGCCAAAATGGTTCACCTTGTTCCATAGCCACGTTCATTAAATGCTTATTTTTGCCGGTGGCTTTGCCCGCTCTACTTATGACATTCAATGTTCTCCATTCTGAATCATCATCATTGGCAAGTTTACACTTAATAGATTGTCCTGGTTTGGGAAGCTCGATTGTTTTTAAAATAGGTGTTTGTCGTGTATGTCTCTCTCTCACAGTTTGATGTTGTGCAACCTGATCATCCAGGGTTCCTAATTCTTCATCCACATTGTTCTCCACAGAAATTGGTGTGTTAGAAGTTCCTTCAAGCCCACTTTGTGAAGTGGTGGGTTCAATTGCTGATTCAGTTTCAGAGGAACTTTGATATGCTTCTAGGTGGGGCACTAAACGACAGGGGTGCACTCTTACATATGTGCCTCCATGTTTAACAAGTACCTGCAGTATTTTGTTACCATTGATTTCTTTAATATCCATGGCAACAGTTTCATTAAAATATGATCCTAAAGTGAATCCAACAATAGGTCCAGGTTCAGTCCTTTTATAGAGAATACATACTTCACAGGAACTTGAAAGTGCTTGCAAAATTTTTATGAATTCGGGATCTCTTATACCTGCATTCCTAACTAAATCACATAATTTCTTACTACTAGGATGAATTGTCTATGTAATTTGGTTGCAATTTAAAATTTTTCTGAATTGTTTTTCGAGGAGATATCTTTAACAAAAAGTATATGTTTGAACTTACCACTGTCTGGTAGAGGTTTGGTAATAGGGATGTGATAATGACCAGACGATGTGCATTTCAATGGAATTTTTTTTTTAAACATCGTAACGCTGTCATGTTCAAAGTTGAGACAAGTCCCGACCTTTTCATAGCGTGTTTGCTCAATAAAAGTGGAATGTCAGAGTCCACAACATCAGTGACGATACTGACTTCGATGTCTGCGATGACGCATGGTAGAGTAACGTTGTAAAGAGAGTTCAACTTATTTCCATTACCGAATTTAAAAGTTCTCACTCCTTCCTTAGTGATTATCTTTTTTTTCTGTGCGTCTGTTAACGTCTCAAGAAAACATTCATACCATTTTGTCCCGCAAACGGTACCAGATGCACCACTATCTAGGACAGCCGAACCAAGTGTCTCACCTAGAAGAGTGTTGCCGTTTTCCTCACGTTTTGTTGTCTCATAAGCACGATGTTGGCCACAGAAAGATAACTCTCGTCTTCGTTGTCCTCACGTTTATCTCTGGTATCGTTAACGTAAGGGCAGTTATAAGACCAGTGAAACTTGCATCCACATTTAAAACACACAGTGGTGTTCCCTTCAGGACCGAGCGGGTTTATTTTTTTTGTGTCAGTGAATCGTGTTCTGGTATTGTTGATATGTTTTCTTCCACAACGGTTTGTTTTTCCTCTTCGATTGTTGAAATTCGAATCCCGTCGGTGCGAAGAGCGACCGTAATATATCTCGTTAGAGTCCGTGTCATTTTCCGTATAAGCAATATCTTCATTCTTTATATCACGACGGGCGTCGTGCTGCTAGACGGTGCATTTGAAGACTGTCTGTGCATGATCTTTCTTAACTGTCCCGACATGGAAGATAGTGTCAATTCGCTGACGGTGGCTTAGACTAATCTTTCATTTTCGGGAGTGAGAGCGGCACCTTTCAATGCCCTGAACGCAAGTATCGGTTCGGGTGGGGCGATGTTGAAATCTTTCAACTTGGCGACATGTCGGCCGAAGTTAATGAGAAAGTCTTCCACTGATGTGTTGGGTTGTCTGCGGTATGCTTCAAACGTCTCGTAGGCTAGAAAAGCCGATTTATTAACATCTTCTAAAAAAAAAGGATATCCAGTTTTTCATATAGATGCGTCATTCCGTCCTCGGAATTAAGGGTCACCACGTCCAATTCTAAAACAGCTTCTCTGGGTTTTCCTTCCAGAGAAAGAAATACTACGAGGGCACGTTTCATCTTATCAAGCGACGTAGCCATCTCCCAAATTCACATTTCTTTTTTCCACGTGCTGTATTTTTCGTTAATTAAAACAGGCGGTGAAATGAGTTTTGAAGCCATAACAACTTTTCGCTCTGCTACCAATGTTAATATGAAAATAAAGAAGTGTTACTGTGTAACAAAAGGAATGTAAACACGGACTTCGATAACGTATATGGAGAGAATAATTTATTCGCGCTCTATTACAGATTATAGGTAAAACAATAATCACTTCCGGAAGCCGCCTCCAGCCTGGGAGAGTATTCAGGGGGAGATCACTCGCATAGATTAACAATTAGTTTTGATAGAAATGTTGAAAATAACAATTCTGTTTTGTATTTTTTACGAAAGTTCTAAAAAAGACAAAAGTCATGCTAATTCACTAAAAACTTTATCATGATACAAAAGTATCTTTTTGTTATATATTTGCGTTTTACATCAATCTTCCAACCAGAAATGAAACAGCAAAGAAAACATCACCTTTGATGACCAGGTGTACATAACCGTACACAAGTAATTAAGATGTAAACATTGTTGTTTCGCTTATGCGAGACCTACTTGTCATAATCAACCTGTCAACTGGAGTGGAATTTCTCCGATTTGATCGAAAAACACTTGCAAATAACTTTACCATTCTTTCAACTTTTTATTCTTACTACATTGGAACTCTTCAAAAGTAATTCTCTATAAGATAAAAGCTGACATTTGTTTATTTCTTATTTTGTTTGGTTTTTATATCTTTTATGGCACATCAACCTTTGATGGCGAAATACGTATTGAAAATGATTAAGGACAAATTACTATTTTAACGATTGATAGTTTTTGAATTAAACTTTTGAAATACCTTTCTATAATTATAGTTGAAATTCTAAGCAATTCGTTTTTTCTTGCTTCACCGCCTATCCTACCAGTGCCATCTTCACTCCATCTTGTCCATATTCCAACATGCTCAATCAAACAATGACAGTGCCCTTTTTCTGTCAGTTTGGTCCATTTCTTCAGCTTTAAGAGGTCCACCTTCTCAGGTTTTGTCTTTTTGTTTGGAAAGGAGTTTATAGCCAACTGCCTGAGGCACGCTCACTGGGGAATGTATGTGGGTCTGCACAGGAAATCTTTAAGGGGCTAGAGTACACAATCTCTTGAGCACTGGCCTAGTCTCCCCACCTTCCAACCTTGTGCTATATCTTCCCGTGGAGGGAGGAAAGTTCAATACCCAACCCTTTCCTCACCTCCCCTCTCCTTTCATATCAAACCTACTCTCTTCCTTTCCCGCTGTTTCTCTGAACTATACATTGTGCCCCCTCCTCTCCACCGGATCTTCAACGTTTTTCCGTATAAAAAGGCCTTCTTTTTCAATAAAACCCTTTCTACCAATATTGAAGTCGGATTTAATGACTGAAATATTGATATGTCTGTGTTATTATTTTAACCAGTTTGTTTACTTGCTTATCCACTAATTCCATATACTAACCATTCCATATACAAGATATTCTAATTTTTTTAACCAGAGTTGACCATTTTCTATTTATATTGTCTTGACTGAGAAGAAGAATCTGCATTTTTATTTCTGAAGGTAGAAGATTGGGAAATTCCTGTTTGACTAGTATCCATAGTTATTACTATTTTTTTTCTAATGAGTTGCCACTTATCAAGGCCAAACACCACTGAAGGATAAGGGTGAATGAGATGGATGGATTGTCAGTTGAATGATGAAGAATATTATGAGAGGATTGAAAATGATGAATGGAAGTGAACAAGTGTTTGTTGACATTTCATTTGAAGGTGATCCTTTTTTAGTATGCAGCGTGTTAATGTTTTCCATAACGGGGGGGGGGGGAGATTTTATTCAGATTGTTTATCTCCTTCCTATCCGGCCAATCAGAGTGTGAAGGGTTTCATTCTTTAATCACCATCAAGGAACTTCTCTTTCTAATCACTCCCAAGTTAGGGTGTATTTCTTAATCCACCACATTTGTGGTCCCTCTCCTATGTTAGCTTTAATTTATATGTCTGTCACCCGCAGCACTTTGTAACAAATTTGCCATTTCAAATCTCAACCGAAAATCAGTGCACCACATTTTTTTTCTCATACTTTTCTAACAGGAAATCGCTTGACTCATGATCTCTCAACAAGAGAAAAGTTCGACATAAAATAAGTTTTTAATGTGGAAAAATCCAGCTCCTTAAAAGGGGGCCACTCTGGGGGA
The DNA here is from genome assembly GCA_963556195.1 of Sepiola atlantica. Classification (NCBI taxonomy): domain Eukaryota; kingdom Metazoa; phylum Mollusca; class Cephalopoda; order Sepiida; family Sepiolidae; genus Sepiola; species Sepiola atlantica. Next base: position 41,895,110 of record OY744524.1, read on the forward strand.
AGAGGGTGATTGCCTCAGTCTTAGACGATTTTTTCTCCCCTGACTGAAGACAGTTCTCATTCAAAACTCAGACAATCTTTTTTTTTTCACAATAAATTTGATTTGATTCATTTAAAAGAAAAATTAATAAATTCAAAATAACATTAATATTTGATGAATATTACGTTTTAATTATTTACATCATTATTTTTTTCATATATCAACTATATTGATTTCTTCATTGTTTTCATATATCAACTATATTGATTTCTTCATTGTTTTCATATATCAACTATATTGATTTCTTGTTTTTCTTCTCTGTTTATAATTTTCTTGATGTTTTTTGTTTGATTTTATTTTTAAAAAATTGTTTTAATTTTAAGAATAATCATTGTTCGTTGGTTGGATCTCCATTTCTAGTTATAACTGCTCCTCGGTTATCACTACTCCCAGGTCCACTCTAACTCTAAGTGATAGTACTTGTTAGGGTCACATCTATGAGTTCAATAGAAACTATCGTTTGCAGACTATATGTTCACAAAATATATGTGCCTACAAAACAATTTAATCTATAAAACCAAATTGTCTACAAATTAAACCTTTAAAGCATGAATAAATGTGAAAATATTAAGAATTTGAAGAATATACTCTTTTATAAAAATAATTGGATTTGGCATTAAGGGTGGATATTCTACAAAACACAACAACTAACAATTTTGTGAATAATACTGCATATCTTTTGCACCATAAACCCCAACTTTTCACACAAATTTCGGTGTATGTTGTAATTCGAATGAAAGGGTCGGACGAGCACCAGATCGGAACCCACCAGAGACTGGATTTGCTTATCTAAGCACAATAGAACATCCAAGGTGGCTTATGTAGCAACTCTCTGATCTCTATCCATTTAGTTATACCTCAACTGGTCAGTCACTGGCTAATAAATTTAATATAGGTAAAATAATAACTTGAGTTTAATTAATTCTGTACAATTAATTGTTTAGAATCGGCATTAAATAGCCCCAAAAGTGTTGATTTGCTGTAAACGCAACCAGATTCACTACAGAATGAATATTGCCAAACTATAAGACCTCTTTTCTACCCGTCCCTTGCTCTAACCATTTAGTTAAGTTTAGTTTATCTAAGTTTTACTTTACTCATGTGCTTATGTTTATTTGTTATTTCGTTCATACCAATGTGCAATTTGTTGTAAGTGGAAAATGTGGCACCTGCTTCGATGCCTTTTTCAGTGAATACAATTTTTGATTTTATAAATTCTTCAATTTTTGATCTCAATTGAAGGATGTTCTTTAACAGTTTCTTTTGCTAGAATGAGTACATTACAGCTTCATAAGACATTGACAGTGAACATGGTTTCTGCATCTGTCGTTGTCATTACTTTCTTTTAGTCAGCTGAAAACTTGGTTATGAATTCGTTTTTCTTTTAAATTGCATGTTTTATCAGCAGAGAGAGAAAAAATAAGGAGATTTCTATTTATTATATACTTTATTATGGGCCTTTTTTATTTTTAATAAACTCCATTTCATTTTCAATCTTTGTTTGTGAGTAAAAAAAAAAGTTTCTTCTGAAACAAAAGCGATTCCATCAACATGAGATTTTAATTACAATCAGAATGCAATCTTTATTTGCTTACATTAACAATCTTATATCAATCTGAGAAATAGTTTTCTATTTATGACTTTTTGGCTAATACTTGTCTCTACCTTTATAAAGTTAGGTATGTTTATATGTCTATATATTTGTATATACAGGATTCACTCCTAAATTAATTAACAGATTATTATGAAATTTGGAACATAGTTGCTAGGTGTAAGGAGTCCAAATGTGGGCTATATTTAATTCAGATTTGCATTAGATTTGATCGATAGCCATTACACCCCGATTAAGCAAGATTCCCTGAATTTCAAATTTTTTAAGACCTCTTCAGCTTAAGACTTAACTTTTAGACATTTTCTAACATCAAAATCATGTAATGGATTTTGATTAAAATTGGAATAAGGATTCTATACATACGGTTTAGTATCAATATATCTTGATTTTATTATTTGTAAGGGGACATAAAAGTGGTACAAAACTCTTCTTTTTGTGGCATTCACTTTATCCGCCCTGGGACGAGTATGTATTTAATTTATATATAATCCAGGCAAAGAATTTCGACCGTGCTTATAAAAAGTGATCAATAACAAATAGAGCTTTTATCTCTCTCTCTCTCTCTCTATCTATCTATCTATCTATCTATCTTTCTATATATATATATACTTGGTATCATATATATTTGGTATCATATTATGTAACACATGATTTTAGGGTGTCGTCGAGTGTTGAACTACAACCATTTTTGTAGGGACAGTTTCGTGTTTCTGAAAATGGTGTTTGTTGCCTTTTGCGTTCGAATCTCTTCGTATATGTATATTAATAAACATAATAATAAATAAAAGAATGCACACAACCTAATATTAAATATAGGCATACAATTAAAGTGAGACCTGATATTGACATTGGTGCTTGTCAGTATTCACATGATAATGCGAGTTAAATTTAAAATGTAATCACAATTAACTTTAAGTATAAATGTCCTTAAAAGTACTTTTAAATCCTCATAATACTTTAAAATGAGGTATTTAAACATCATTTTATAAAAAATAAAATAAATAAATAAATATTTAATAGCTCCCTTCGGTATTTTGAATCATGTCTAGGTAACTATAAAATATTTTCGTTGTGAGTGACAAATCCCCCCACCCCCTTAGTTTCACATTTAATAGAAACTTACTACTTAAGTGAAGAATTCTACGTAATTAAGTTTATCTTAGTATTGATTGAAACGATTTATAAATAAATACTAAACATCTTCCACAAAAACACCGAAGTATAACAATCTTAATAGTTGCTTGAATGGATGGCTGAGTCTATGAAACTAGCTCTAAACTGTTTTTCTATATAGACATTTAAAAGAAAGTTAATCTAAAATGGCCACACTTTATCTGTATACGACTTAAAATATAACATGTTGAACGTTTTGTTTTTGTAAGAGTGTTTTACTACCAAAGCATATGTAAAAGATAAGACATTTTTTGAAGATGTTAATTATTCTTATTGCTTATCATAATTTCTAAATTATTACCCCTCCCTCCACACACACTCTGCAAAAAGCAAGCAAGGATACCTCCACAAAAACACTAAAAATTAATTGTTACACAAACTTGCCAAATCACTTAAGGCTATCACTGTCAGAATCAGATAGTTTCTATTGAAAAAAAAAAGAAAAAAAAAATTCTACGAATTTAGTTTTAGTGAGAAAAAAAACCCCCAAGCTCCCTCATTTTATTTTTTAAATGCTTCTTTTTTTTCAAGTATCAAAAATAAAATTCTTACTGATTATAATCAAGTAGGATTTATCTGATGCTAAAAAGCAATTAATCATATAAAAATATTTACAAGGCAACAGCCGTATATGAGGTATTTCTAATGAACTTAACCTTCCAAGATCAACTGTTGTATCAATCACTAAAAATACCTTCATCATGAGCAAGTTGAACATTTTAACATACATTTTGATATTAACAAAAAATAAATAAAAATAACGAATTGAAACAATTTTGGTCGCAATCAGATAGATTATCAGTTTTATTTCTTCTAAATTATTAGCTCTCATTATTTTAATGATTGATGTAACAAATCTCTCAAAATTTATTCCAATCTACCATCGAACACTTTCCCTCAAATCTAGAATTTAAAATGATGTTGACCTTAAAGTTCAAAACGCATTGACAGACGAAAAGGGAAATTTATCAGATTTCTTTTACAACTGCATTTCCGATGCAAACATGATATATATGGTTTTAAAATCTGACAATTAATTTCACACTCATGAAGCATCTTTATTTTAGATAACATTTTTAAAGATGAGCCTAACTCAGTCTGCGTTTTGGTTGGTTTTTACTTGCCAGCATTTATAAATGACTAGCTCTACTTACCCGGCGTTGCCCGGGATGCAGTGACGGAATGTTAATTTCTCGTTTTTATTTGTTTGCACATTCTTAAACTTAAGGTAGACAACTCCTATTATATTCGTCAATTTGAAATAAGGTATCACACTTGCTGATTTATATTTTCATGTGATTATTGAAAAAAATGTTTCATATTAGCCATCACCAGGGCCGGACAAAGTATTTTTTAAAATTGTAATGAAGAACATTATTATATTGCCAATAACACGGTACAACAATAACAAATAAAAATAATAATAATAAATAAGTAAAATGGCTTTATCTTGACATTTTAAGTATTAGGATAAGCACCTTTTGATTTTATATATATATATATATATATATATATAAGTTAGGTACATGTATATGCTTATATATTTCTATGTATATGACTAACTGCTAAACTATTTAACCGATCATTATTAATTTTGGAACACTGCTACTTGGCATAAGAGTGGGTTATATTTAGTTTAATTTAGTTTTATGCAAAGGGGCAAAAAGAGGGTGGAAGCCTTTGATAGAAATTCAGATAACTTTAAACTTTGTAAAATTTTAACAATCGGTATTAAACATCAATTAATATGTATTTCCCCAATTTCATTTTAAAAAAAAATATTTTAAATAGTTTTTAGGGAACATAATATAGGCCCAGCCTCTCCTTTAAAAATTCTAATATTTCAGATTTGCGTTAAATTTGATCTATAGTCATTGGATACCAAATAAGCACAATGCCCTAAATTTCAATTTCTTCTTAGGCTTTAAATTTTTGACATTTTCACAATTGGAATAAAGATTCTACATATAAGGTTTAGTATCATTATATGTTGATTTTAATCTTCGTAAGGGGACATAAAACTGGTGCAAAACTTTTGCCTTCATCACTATGATCAATATTTACTTGGCGACAATTGTAGGACATCCAAACATGGGTCATCTTCAACAAGATTCTCCCTTTTAAATTAAACTCTCCACTTTTGCACTGTTCATAAAGCTGGAACGTCATCCCCAACATAGCAACCATTATCAGCATGTTTTTTTCTGTAGGTGCTTGGTAACGCCAAACTTGCAAATTTTGTCCATTTTCAGAAGCTGCTACTTTTTACTTTTGAAGTCTTCTTTAAACAGGCCAAAGTTGGTTTACCTGGAAAGAACTGCTACGGTTATTTATAAAAAGAATTGAAATTATTGCATTGAAGATTTGACAGGTTTGATATTAATCTATCATAGTCACAGCCCACCCTTCGCCTACAAGATTATAAGGTTATTAAGACCTGCTGTTAGTAAAAACAAAAAAACATGCTTTTCTTAAAGATATGCATGTAGAGCTTAGAAGAGAACGCTTCTGTATTTACATTTTTGAGAAAATTTTTTTTTTTTTTTTTTGAACAAACTCTTTGCGATATGACAGTTGCCTTATTTTGATTTATGAATTCACAAAAGCAATTTATCTGCTTTATTCTTGTCAGCAAATAATATATGGCTGTAAAGATATCTGTTGTCTCGAACAATAGTGGATTGAAATGCGCAAGTGTTAAGAAATTCACAAGTTCCTACTTCATGTGATCTCATCTAAAAGTCGACGTATCCTTCATACACACACAAAATGATATAAAGACAACAAAAATAAAACAAATCGTCTTTTGACAGAAAATGTCTGTCTTTTTAAAACTTGGGAGATTTTTATGCATGTCTGTTGGCTGTGGTACGGTGAGGTGTCGGCATGCGGCTGAAACTGGGAAATGTCTTTTACACTTTAATCTTTTACTTTTATTTTTCTTAAATATAATTTTGGGAAAATATTATTTTATTTCTTTATTTTTTTTCTCTACCAACTGCAGGAGAATTTTTTTTATTATTTCTATTTTAATAGCAAATTTACTAAACTTACAAAAATTTGGTTTATTTTTATTTACTTTTTTATTAATATATGTATTTTATTTTTTTATTTTTTCTTGATATACAAAATATATTAAAAGTTTCTTTTCTGTTATCGTTTCTTTTGTGGTGACATCTATTCTATAAGATTGCTAAATGACAACTCTCTTTACCTCTGCTTGATACAATTTCAACTCATCCAAACACACACACACACACACACATACATATGTATAAACATTTTCCCCTTTTAATCTTTTATGTTCCCAAATGGTTTGTCATATTCATTGCTTTTTGACTTTTTTCCATAAGGTTTCTCCATTGACATTTTCCTCAAGTCTTTATTCTTGTCATCTGTTTATATAAATAGGCTTATGTTTGCCTTCATCTTTGTTACAGATTAAAGTTATCATCAACTAGAGGTGATGATCGTATATATAAGAGTAGGGAGCCCCCCCCCCCTCGCCCCACCTTACCCCACATTGATATATGCACACGGTTATTTGTATGTAAATACATAAGTAAACTATCTTTTATCAAAAATGACAAACTCATAATATGTATGTATGTATGTATGTATGTATATATATATATATATATATATATGTATGTGTGACTTGTATTTTCTTCAACCATATTTGGTTATTGCAATATGTCCATTGACATATTTTTGACAGTATTGATTGTTCAGCTGGGAACATGGGACATCTTCATCAAATGATAATTTTTACTTTCTTGCTCGCTCTCTTTCTCTCTTACACACTCTTACACACATTCTCTTTCTTTTTCTTTTTTCCTCTTTTTCTCTGTCTCTTTCTCTTTCTCTCTTTCTTTCCCTCCCCGTCTCCATTTCTCTCTTCATCTCTTTCTCTATCCCACTTTCGCTATATTTCTTTCTATCTCCTTTCTTTCTCTCTTTCTTGCTCTCTCTCTCTCTTTCTCACTTCCACTCACTCTTTTTCTCTCTCTTTCTCAGCATCTAACTACCTCTTCCTTAATGCAGTCACCTATACATAATTTCTTCTACGCATCTAATATGTAAAACTTTGAGACCAATTATTTGAGAGTCTCCCCATTTCAATTCCATTTTTATTTGCATTTATATAACATTAATCAATACACTTAGATCCTGTCTTTATGAATTATTTCATGAACATAATATATTAACTTGTTCTGAAAATAATGACCGATTTCAGAAACAAACATTTATTCTTAAATCCATTTATCGAGTTCTCTTTCACCTTACCAATTTGCCAAAGATATTTGAACACCATTAAAATAAAATACTGACATCAAGTGCTTTAGACGTTTGTCTAACACTTTGACATAGGTTTTGTGCAGCAATTACTTTCAAATATTCATTGTTACGACGCATGACCGTCCTCTATCTGCATCTTTCAGATTCTCATCACAACTACGGAATTTCTAAAACCATTTTCATATTGTTTGATCACTTATTGGTGGCTGTTTGGGAATCATTATACCCGAGTTTAAATTCTAGCAAGAAAAGTATACAATTTCTTGTTTCATTGTTATTAATGCTTCCAAATTCTCTTTTGAAAGAAATTACTTGGAATTTATTAGAGTTTAAAAATATGTGTCAGATATCTTGTAGATGTCAATGATAGTTCTGGTGGATGTGAATTGGCGGTGACTAGCAGAATTAAAACGGCATGGGTGCCTTTCAACTCGATGGTGGAGGTGTTGTGTCAATAGCACATACAACTGTTCTCTGATTTCACTTTTTATACTGTTTGTATCTTATCTGTTCTTCTGGGCCTTTTGGCCGGGATCAAAGTGTAGTATCTGTTCCGATGGATACTGCACCCCATAGACCGGTGTTGTCTTGTCCTTCGGGGCTTGATTCCGCCGGTCTGTGGGTTTGTCTTGTGCAGTTCTAGGAGGTCCACCCTCCCAGGCTTTGCCTCCCCTCTTTGGGGAGGAGTAAGTTTATTGCTTACTGCCTGAAGCGCCCCTACCGGGGAATGCCGACGGGGCTGCCCAGGCAATTTTTAATGGCCAGAGTGCTCACCTCGGGTGCTGGCTTTTCAAGTCCTACTTTCCCGATCCGACCTTGGGTCACATCTTACCTTGTGGGAGTAAGATAAAACTGGCCTGGTGCCTAACCTCCTGGAGAGGAGGTAAATAAATGTTCTGGATGAAACATGGATTGTGAATTCCAATTCCATAGCTCGTATCAAACGAACTGACAGATCTATGATAGCAATAACACATTCGTCAATGGAAGAGTTAGGGGTGTATGTCATTGGTGTCGATAAAGTAGAACTTTAAATTGGTTTGGTCATCTGTAAAGGATGTCTTGAAGATCCAAGGAAATTAAGTTTTAATGGAGATAGGTGGTCCACAAAAAGAAGATGAATCTGGAAGGAATTGGAAACGGTTGGTGGTTGAAAACGTGGGACGGTTCTGATTGATGAATCAAGACATGAGTTATAGAAAACTGTGGAGAGATTGAATAAAGAAGTCTAACCCCATCAAGGGAAAAGGACTTTTAAGAAGTATCTTTTAAGAAGTATCTGGACGGATTTATGTTATGATCATATTGTTATTTTATTGTTAACATCAGATACTGTAGAAGATTACAACATAAAAGGTCTTAATCGTGTTAAAGAGGTTAATGGCGTGCTTTTATCTTACTAGTATAGAGAGCTTTTTGTTTTTATCTAGATTGTCTTGCTTCAGTTCTAGTTGAACTTGTACAAGAAAATTCTCAACATTTTTCCTTATCTGATAATCTGTTATATTTTTATTCCTTTAAAGTATGATCAGTAGAAAATTATGAAGTAGATAAAAAACATACACAAAAGGGTTTCAGTACAAATACTGTCGATACGGTCTCCTTGTTATCAAGGATGAATTTCCTTCAAAGTCCTCTCTCCTTTCCCTCATTTTCCCCCCGCAGATTAATGCAGGCCGAGACAAGAATGGGGATATTGTGCTCATTGAGGCCATTGAATGGTAGATTCTTACTCGTAGCTAGAATTTCTTTTCTATGTCTCCATTTAGTCTTCTTGTGGTGCCTCAAATTTCTGTCAAAGATTTCACAAGCTTTAAATTAAAATGGACCTGGAGCATATTTTGCTGTTGGCCAGTTCCTTCAGATCTTTTGGGTTTAGCTGATAAGTTCACATCAGTTACACCATTCTATGATCTCCAATATTTTATTACTGTGGATTCTAATTATGTTTTAATATCAATATAATTTTTTTTCTGACTGTTTAGTCATCAAAAATAACATTATCTTGTCAAATTTTCAAAGTTAGATTTAAATTTTGTATTTTTTTACAAAATCTTTTAAATTGTTTTCAAACATACGCAGTTTTTCTTATGAAATGTTTGTCGCTTTTTTTGTAAATTTTTGGTTACTTTTTTTATAGCATATCAACCCTTTTCTGTTATTTGATGATATATTCAGTCATTTTTGTAAAGGTTTTTATGCTTCAAGTTCTTCATATTTTTCTTTCAACTATTTAATAGATTCTATTTCGTACACAAATGATTTGTAGATTAATTTGTTTTGCAGGTGTCAAACATTTTATAAATAAACAGTCTGTACTTGATAGATTCTATTTTATCCATAGATTGAACACTAACACATGTACTACCATTCCAGATGAGAGTGGACCTGGAAGTAATGGCAACTAATGGGGTGATTCCTCCAGAAGCAATTGTATCATACACAGGACGATTAGGTTAAAGAGAACTTGAGTGGTTGATAGGTTTGCGAAATATAGTAAGCAGAATAAAATGTAGAATGATGGATTTCAGACATATGGGGCAATTTAGTGCTGTGCCCAGGACATTTTATTTAACACATAGATGGAACCTTGACCAATACTATCACTCCGGGTTAGAATGGACCTGGGAGTAACCAAGCAGTGACTCTACACTCCTCAAAACTCCTAACTGGAGACCATTAAAAGCAGGTGAACTTTAAAGTCATACCCTACACTTTCTTTGTAATGTCCAATTCCTGGAATCTGTTTTTGGTGAAAAAGATGGCTAGTTCTGCTTTTTTAAAAAAAAATATATGTAGAGAAAAGACTGATATTATTATTTATTAAGTTAAATGAGTTCTGGGGAAGTCTCAGCTCATGCACAAACAGTTTAACAAGGTGAATTTGATTTGCTTTTGATATATGCGACTAAATACTTGAGATGATGTTGCTTATTTTACATCTTGCCTTGTGTGTGTCAGTTCAGTTTTTCCTTTCCTTGATAGCATGAAAACGTAGGTGCCGGCATATGGCAATTCTTACCAAAATATTTTGCTATTCAAAACTGTTTTTAATTTAATTGAAAATTGTAATAACGCTATTCCTACAGACTGATTTAAGCTAAAAATTTATTTTTGAAAATTTGCCTTATCAGCTATAACATCTAAAATTATTATTTTATTTAGCTGTTTTAAAGATAGTTTAATTTTATTTTACTTACTAGTGTTGCTCGTGAGTAAAAGAAAAAATGACCGATATGTTTATGAAGAAACGGAAATAAATTTTGGGGATTTTAGTTTCATAATCAAATTATTTTGTGATATTTTAAATTAAAAAAAAAAGTGTGTTTTAGAATTTGAGGCTAATAAATTAATAATGAGAAGCAAATAATAATGTGTAATTAATATGGAAATAAGAAACATACACACACCCACAAGCATGTTTAAAGTTTAATAATTTAATAATATACATCATTTTTTTTTAATAACCCAAGGGAGACAACTCAGTATAATTGCACATGATAACTTACATTTAATGTTTTCATGAGTAAGAGAAAATGTCTCCACTCAAACAGTGTTCTTTGCCAGAATAAGTACTTTTAGAAAAAAAAAAACTGAAATGAAATAAAATATATTCATAGCAAAAATGTAGTGCGATGAAAAAACCAAAAAAATAGGCTTTTCCAAATCAAGTATCGCTATCTTGGACAGATTGCTATTGTAATCTGACTTTGAAAATCTGACAAGCTAAATTTATATGTAAGGTTTTTATATATTTCTCTCTCTGTCTCTCTTTATATATATATATATATATATATATATATATATATATGTGTGATTTTATGAATGCCTACCAAAGCATTCCTTTCAGGACACCAATGATCACCATTAAAGATATTTTTTCTTACAAATACTATTTATTCAAATTAAATGTATTTAATTTATTTAATTTATTTAATTTGAATAAATAGTATTTGTGAGAAAAAATATCTTTAATGGTGATCATTGGTGTCCTGAAAGGAATGCTTTGGTAGGCATTCATAAAATCACATATAAATGCTCTGTACTCTGTAATCGAGTATCATCGAGCTTGTTTTTTATTGGAACAACCCCGGTCTTCACTGAATGATCTATTTTATAAGTGAAAAATCTAAATCTATATATATATATATATATATATATATAAACTTAAATACCAACTCCCTAAAAATAATTAATTTTGAATTATTGTTTGTTAAATTTTTTTCTTAATAAATTTAAAATTACCCTAATATCTAATTTATATGGATTTCAAAAGTTGCTCTGTATAGACTATGACTTCTTACTCTTAGCCCTTTCAACTTTCCTAACATGTAGCCATAAAAAAAAATTAATACTAAAGCTGAAAGTCATCTCTTTTTCATTTTAATTGCAGGTGATTGTTGCTATATTTTTGGAATTGCTAATTCTTAATTGGAACCTTTTCTAATGCAAGGTAAGTTAACATTAATATATATTTTTTTCTAATATCTGTTTTCACACTCAACAGTTATTGGCAAGACAGATTTCAAAAAGTATATCTACCAAACAATCATACTGTTTTTCTCATAGAATAGTGTATATTTTGGAGTGAATCATATAAAAAAACACTGTAGAAAGTTTTAAGAATACACTGAGTGAATTCAGAAATAATGGTAAAAAGAGAATTTGATCTGTATATTCATATTCTGTGAGATTTAGTTTTTTTTTCTCGTTAAAAGCTGATGGTTAAAATAAGAAATACACAAATAGACATAATAGATAAATGTATTTAGTTCGTAAGGATGAAAAGAGTAATCATTCATTTTATGTATGTGTTAATTTGGCTTGTGTATGTTTTTCATAATGGGAGCCGTGTTTGAGTTGAACAGTTTAAAGGTCAGAGGTGATGTATAAGGGAAGATTTTCGATCTGGTTTGGCAAGACTCAAGCAGAGGAGGTGCCTAGATTGTGTCCCCAATGGGTACACAACGACAACACAAGTGTATAATGGTTTATACACCTATGAGTAAGCTAAGTACAACACATTATATATATATATATATATATATATATACATACTTTAAGAATGTACACCAGCTGTGTGACGAGCGTCATGCTTTATGGCTCCGAAACATGGGCTGCATCGGCGAGCACTCTGAAAAGACTGCAGCGTAACGGAAGAACCATGATTAGCTGGATCTGCCATATCAAGTCGGAAGACAACAGTCAAGTTCAGACTCTTCTCTCTATATTTGGCATGGAAGAAATATCTGATGTTCTTAGGCCGGGCTGGATGTGATAACTTGGCCATCGAGCAAAGCTCCAGCTGGATTTCTTGTGTGGGAGACATGTCCATCGCATCAGGTCACCAAAGCTCTCTTGGGACGAGCTGTGTAAACACAACCGTGCAGCCTTAGGGATTGCGAACTTTGATCCTCGCGACCGCTGAGCCTGGAAAGGAGGACTTTGATCAAAACTGACAGACATACCCCTCCTCTTAATGAGGACTAATAAAAAAACCTGTTGAAAATAAATCGAATGATGATGAAAGAATACCTGTCCAAAGCCGGGAAAAATTCATTCTCCGAATCAAACTATTTTGATCCACTTTTATGTCCTCTTACGAAGATTAAAATCTAGTTATAATGTTTAGAAACCTTATTTCAATTTTGATCAAAATCCATAACATGATTTTGATTTTAGAAAATGTCTAAAATTTAAGGCTTAAGCTTAAAGGGTCTTCAGAAGAAATTGAAACTCTGGGATTCTTGCTTAATTAGTGTCTAATGACTGAGTCAAATTCCATGCAAATCTGAAATATTTGAATTTTCAAATGGGAGGTTGTACCCATATTATGCCCCCTAAAATCCTTTTTAAATGCTCCAAAGAAATAGAAATTTGGGGAATATTTATTAATTGATGTCTAATAATACCTATTATTAAAATTTTATAAAAATAAGGGTATCTGAATTTTCACAAAGGGATTCAACCCCTTTTTTATCCCTTTGCATAAAATTAAATTAAACTAAATGTAGTCCATATTTGAACTCCTTATGTCTCGCAGCTGTGTTCAAAAATTCATACGGCTTGGTTAATTAGTTTAGGAGTGAATCCTGTGCATACAAATATATAAACAAGCATACACATACCTAACGTTATATAGATACACATATATAACATTAATATTTTAAAGGAACTCATCTTAACACTTTACTGCAGTTACACGATAAATCCGATCATCAGAAATGGAGTTTTAATGTGAGCTCAAACTAGCCAGAATTGAATTTGAACGTTTAATTTTTAGCGCCTATTTTCAGAATTTTTTTGCATCATGTTATCTCACAAAATTATCTTTTCTTAATTTCAGAATATTCTTAAACTTGTGATCAAACTTGAAATTTAAAGATAAAGAGTTATACTTTTTTTTTTTGTGTTTCAAATTATATTGTACTGAATTACAAGATGTTTCGTTTCATCTCAAGTAGGGCTGATACTAGCAATACCCACTGACCATAAAACGTTTTGGATAATCAGATTTCAAGCGGATTCTATTAAAATAGTCATATTTAAGTCCTCAAAATACCAAAATGTTGTTCGAAAATGAGTAGACTTTCACAGGGATTAATAAATAATAATATAAATTATATATTTTAAGAGTTTTGAGCAAATAAAGTGATAAAAATGTTAAAGCCAATAAACGGCCACTTTCGTAACTTTTTTTTAAGAAACCCCTATTCTTTTAAAAGTTTGTTACCACTCCTCTATGGGGAATTTCGTTATGAAATTTGGGAATCAATCAGGGCGCATATAGCTCTTAATCTTTTTGGGGGTACAAAATAAAAGGGCCTATCCCTTTTTTTTTTTTTTGAGTTCAAAATTAAACTTCAACATGACGAGTATCAAACTTTTTTTCTTTTTTCCCATACAAATAAAGTTAAATTTATTTGATTTTAAAATTTCCTTGTTTGTTATCTATCTAAATTTTTAATACTCACTTACATTTAAAAGTATATGGCAATTTACATATATATATATATATATATATATATATATAAATAAAAGATAGATGAAAGAAGAGTGATAAACATGTACGAATGTCCAGATTTATTTCAAACTTCGATTGTTCAATACAAGGTATATTCTGTAATAAAATTATGTTTATTATTCTTTCCTTTCGAAGTTTGAAATAAATCTGGACATTCGTACATGTTTATCACTCTTCTTTCATCTATCTTTATAATTGCTCTATCTCGTATATTGAGTTTAAACCATTTCACTATAGCTTCTATCTACTAAAAGTTTACTTTTAGTTTCATATTTGATTATATATATATATATATATATATATTTCAGCCATATTTTTGTTGCATATGATAGACATTCTGTCTTAATTTGTTAATCATTTTGTTCAAAAATTCTTAACAAACTTTTGCCAATCACCTGATTTAAAACAATCCAGAATTCGTATTGTCTTAGATTTTTTTTTACTTGAACTTGAGGTTATCTTCAGGAGGAATTGTAAAACACTAAAAAATGCATAGTTTGATCTAATACTGCAGCCATAAATGAGAACATATCTTTTTAATGAAAACAATTTAGATTGAAGATTCAGGGACACAATTCAGTTCTAATCACACTATCATGATCACTAAGTCATGATCACTAAGTCTGAAAGTATTATCGTTCATTATAGACACTTGGTGGTGCAAAAAAAAACTTCGAAATCATTTTGTAAGGTAGTTTTAATTTGATCTGTTGTCTAATGTTGGAATTCTTAATTGATGCTACTCTCATCAAATACATCACAACTGTAAACACGATGAAATAGCAATGACAAATATTAATTGTAATTGCTTCAAAAGAACGACCCAGTCAAAATATTGGTCTATGTATGACACAATCAGTTTGATAATCTCCTCTCATGAGTTGCTCCGGTGATTTTTCTTTCACATGTCGGTTCACTTTATATGGAGTCATGCCATCCAAAATTACTTAACTTTATCAAACAACCTAACTTCTCTCATCACAGGCAACAGAAACAATGTAATAAATGCAAAAAGTTCTAGTTATTTCCAACTTTGTTTATAAGAAATAAATATCAGTGAATACAGCTGTGGTGTAAAATCAGAGCATTTATGTGTTTTGCACATCTGATATTTGACTTTGGAAAATCTTTTTTTTTTAACTACAAAGAAAAATCTTTTTAATATGACAATGACGAATTTATAAACGTTTGTACTCGTTTCATTTCGTTTTTTATTCTTCTTAATGGTAGTGTTTTGTGCTCAAACATAAATTTGATCTTTCTTCTGAGAAACAGAAACGATTTTTTCCCCCCCATTTTTATTGCCATTCTGAGGAACATGAATTATAACTTAGTTAATGATATTTTTTTAATATGTTTTTATTTTCAACTTTTTGAAATAAATAATATTAATAGATTGAAATTTGGTATTTTTGATAGAATACCATTTAGGAAGAAGTTTAAGAGAAAGATGTAACTACTTTTGTGAAATCTTTTTTTTTTTTTATTGCCACCACAAAATGTCTTCCAATCTACTAAGTCAATGATGAAACTGATGTTTTAGTGCCTAACGTTTTTTAATGATGTATTTTCTGCATGGTGTATATATATATATATATATATATATATATATAAGTTGTAGTTCTTGTCTGTTTATTCGATTGTTAATATTGTTCTATAATGTTAATGAGGTCTATCTCCAAATTCCTAGAAATTTGTGAACAAGCAGTTTACAAATTTCTAGGAATTTGGTGATAGACCTCATTAACCTTACATATTCTGAAACTACATCATCCAGGATATTTGGTTAAGTCTATTTCATTTTAATCAAAGGGAATACAGCATTATTATGAGGTCTGCATTTGTGCTTGACTTAAAAAAAAAAGAAAGAAATACCATGTTTTACTTTACTTTATTTTATTTATTATTTGAATATTATGGAAATTAAAAATAAGGGGAGAAATGTTAAGGTGTCTAATGTTTGGAGCAGGAGTATATATGGGCCCTCATTTATTCCTGGAAATACCAGGTGTATCTTTAGGGGGTTAAAGACTCTAAATTGACCAAATATTATTTCAATTATTCTCACTTTATTTTCACCACTCCCACCAAATCAAAGTGGTGTACATATTTGCTCCTCAAATTGATTATTATTATTAAATGTAAAATAAGAATAAAAATGTTTATGTGATGTCGTTGGGCACAAAAGCCTGGATACCACTCGTCTTCCTCTTACTATATAAGTAATATAAGTAATATATATATATAGTAGATCACGCATGACTGGTTGCATCACTATTTGTTATATGTATTATTAAATATATAATTTAACTTTGACATTGATCATGTTTTCACATAAAAGTATAAATAAGCTTTATTTTTTTCAAAAGTTGCCATTTTCAAATAATATATGTTTATTTCTTTCATAATAATAATAATAATAATAATAATAATAATAATAGTGTTGTAAAACTGTTCGGTTCAGTGAATTTATTTTATTATTAACTAGCTGAATACCCATCCCATTGGGATGCCGGATATATCATAAAATTAAGAGTATTGATTTACTCCTCTCCAGGAGTTAGGCACAAGGGCAGCTTTTATCTTACTCCCACAAGAGTAGCAATTGTGATGTTTAAATAAAGCCCCAACAGTTAGACAAAAAAAATCGACATTTAGATTATAATATATATATATATAAAATATCCGCAGCCATGTTTCGTCATTTCTACCACTCATCAGTGTGGCTAGACGTAGACAAATTCAAAACCGGGACACTAGTTGTTGACATTCGGTGCTCTACCAACTGAGCAAACTAAACTGCTAGTAGCAGTGGGGAAAATTATATCATTTAAATGAAGCTATTAATTTATTTATCTTTTTTAACGATACTGATAACCAAAAGTCCTCAATTTTTTACCGAAAAGTACTGTTTTAACGTTAAGTGGAAACCAGCATTTCCTTCACCACAAATTAGTCAAGTGACACATTGTATATATATATATATATATATATATATATATATATATATATGTGAACTGGTAGATCTAATAAAAATTTCTATTTTTGTTGTCAATTTTTCCTAGTTCTTTATCCAAGATTTGAACACTTAGATTTTGAAAGCAATAAACAGATTATGAGAAAGATTAGAAATAAGAGAAATGATGTACTATGAAGATGACCTGTTTATAATGGCCTCGAAAAAGCTAAGCCGCCCCCTCCCCCCCCCCCCCCCCCCCGAGAGATTACAACAAAAACTAGATTAGTCAAGTGACTTTTACTTTGAGCTTTTATGAATTATATAGTGTTGAGAAGTTTCTTTGAAATGTGATTTTTTTTAAATTCTTTTTCTTTTTACCATTTAGTTTCTTGTCTCACAAACTATATCTACAGGGTATTATGTCTTTCTCTTGCTGCCATCCAAACAGTGACATCTTAAACATCTAACACTCAATACAAAGATGATTCTTACTTTTTTTTCTATTCAACCGGTTCTTCACTCTTGTGTTTTTTTAGCTTTTTAATTTTTGTTTTGTTGGGAGGTTTTTTTTTTTCCTTTTTTTTTTTTTTTTCTTTCTTTTTTTTCTTTTTCTTTTTCTTTCTTTTTTTTCTTTTTTTTTCTTGTGAGAAGCAGATCTCTCTCTTGCTGTATTATTATTATTTTCCCTTCTATATCAATCTAATTCTTCCAGCTGTGGGAGGGAGATTAAGAAAAAAAAAATTCCTTCCTCTTTTTTACTCTCTTCATTATGATGATGATGATGATGATGAGTGTGATAATGTATGAAATGAAACTTGGTCAGTGAGGGTTAAAGACATGCGTTGCATGGAGAGAAATGAAATAAGAATGATACCATGAATGAGTAATGCGAGTCTTAAAGATAGACTTAAATCTAATGAACTCAGAGGAAGATTAAATCTAGACAGTATAGGAAGATGTGTGCAGAACAGGAAGCTTCAATGGCATAGCCACATTAAAAGAATGGATGATAGTTCTTAGGTTAGTAGATGTAGAACAGTTAAGGCAGCAGGTTCGGTTCACAGGAGAAGGCCAAGGAAAACATGGGAGAAAGTGATAAGAATTGACTTGAGAGAAAGAGGGATAAATAAAAACCTGCAAACAAAAAAATGAAAGCACAAATCAGGTTTTCTACCTTACATCCTCATTGATTTTATTTATAATTCAGGGCAATTAAAATCTTCTCCCAAGTATAACATTTTTAACAGGAGACTTCGATATTTGAAAGACGGGATGAGAGTTCTTGGGTTAGTAGATATAGAACAGTTTTGGTAGTAGAGTCAGTTGACAGGAGAAGGCAAATGAAACCATGTGAGGAAGTGCAAAGGATGGATTTGAGAGAAAGGGATGGATTAAGACCTGATCAGATAGGTTAGTTTAGAAGTCAATTTCTAAATTCCATCCAACGCAGTTTTTCATGTAAAATTGACGTTAAACCGAATATGATAATGATATAAGTATTCACATTAAACCTCTTAATGTTTAAACTAAAGAAAGAAAGTTAAGCGCGGAACTAGTTGCATCTATTGTATTCACTTTCACTCGCTAATACTCGTAGAAGAAAACAGTACTAGCCTGTCTCTGGCTTGGCCACACTCATATTACCCACAGATACATATTAAAGAATGAAGATACATATGTGTTATACTTGTGGTGAACAATATACAGTAGAACGCATACTTATAAAATATATAGATTTACGGTTAATCAGTGACAAATATTTCCGGGCAGACAATATGAATATATTCTTTAACTGGATTGATCCAAATAAAGTCATAAAATTTATAAAGGAAACTAACATATATTTAAAGATCTAAATTAAAAAAAAATTCTTTAGTAAAATAATCTCCAATTGAACTTCAAACAAAAATCATACTCCAACCTATAATAAAGAGACATATGTATTTATTTGTAAATATATATCCATCCCATTTTATGATTTTTATATTTAATGCGAACACTGGCAAAGCATTATTTTTTTTGACGGATGATATACACTATTAAAATTATAATGTAAAATCAAATCTTCTCGGCATGAAAGAGTTGACATCTCATTAAACGAAACAATCAATTAAAACCTAGGAGGAAGGGTATGAACCTCCATTATCTATGGGTAAAAAAGACAGTCTCTTTACTGTATAGTTTACAATAAATAATTTACAACAGGTTGTGTTTCACATTAAATAATCCATAAATTGGTTAATAAAACAGACAAACAAATGATCAAAATATTTTCGTTTCTTGCATTTGGAAAAGAAACAGACCCCCCCCCCTCCTTTCGGAAAAATAAAAATATATATTCGATGCATTCGTTTCTTTTAATATACATATATATTTTCTTGAATGCTCAATATTATTTCTCATTGTTTTGACCTTCGTTCTCGTTAAGCTAACCATTCATCAAGTTTTTCTCATCTGTCATTGCTTCTTCCTTCCGATGTGATTTTCACTTCTGACCCTTTTTGGGGTCTCTCCCATCCCTACACTTTTCATCAGGTGCTTGCTGTTATGCACCTTTTTATTTCTATATCTGATATATTTTTGTTTTGCTTGCTTGTTCGTTGTTATCAACCGTTGCTTATTTATTATTAATTTTTATTTTTGTTATTTGTCCCTCCAGCCATTTTGCCCTGTCCTGTAATGGATCTCCTGATACAAACCAATTACAAACTAGCCCGAATCTATTTGAGATCTATTTCCGAAGTTGTCATAAAATATGGTCACTACCCTCAATACTACGATGACAAGGGGACGGGGGAGTGATGACAGTTGTGCATTTTTATTGTGATGATGATGATGACAGAAGGAAGGAAGACGATAACGTTGGGATTGTAGTAGGGGGTTGTGCGTGTGTGTGAGGGGGAGGAGAGGGAACGGAAGAATGTTTCTAGAATCTGCTGAAGTTGATCTTGTTCCGAGGCAGAACTTGATCTTTGTCACTTAGTGATGTTCCACTGGTTTCTTTTTCATCCCCCCCTTCTCTTCTGCCAATGCTTACTATGTAAGCTTCTTTTTAACTTGAAGGGTTGATTTTTATGATCTTTGCTGTCATGTTGCTCGCTAGGGTCTGCCTGGTTGCTGTCATTATATAAACTATCCGAAGGCTCATGGAATTTTATCCACATGTTAATATGTAGTCGTTTATGTATGATTTTACATTTTGATGGTATGCCACATCTGGGGAGGTGCCACTCAGAGCACTCTTTCTTGCCTTGATGGAGTACAAAATCGACTTCACAATCGAGTGGGTGAAGATCTCTTCCGTTCTCTACAGCCTTGTTCTCACAGAAGAGACATTGCTAGTCTTTCTCTACTCAATCGTTATTTTCATGGAAGGTGATTGAATGAACTCCAATCTCTGGTTTGTATCTTGTCAAACATTCACAGCAAAACCTTGTCTTCTTATCACAACTGAAAAGAACTTCCCTTTCCCCCCTCGTATGCATAGTGTCAGGCGAAATTTCCAAGAAGAATTTATTTTCAAGGGCTCCCGGTCTGTGTAAAACATGGTGGGTCTGCTTCTCTGCAGACAACATGGTCGTGTCTCATGTGAACAAATTCTTGTCATAAATCGTCATCATAATTAATCAAACTTTCGTTCATTTGATTCATCATATTCAAACTTCTCATCATATGCATCATCATTCAACTTACAATCCATCCATTTCATTAAGCTTTATCATCGACTGACTTTTGGCCTCGATAAGTGGTGACTCACTAGCATAAGAAAAGGGACATCTCCTAATAAATAGCATGTTTTTGCACTATTGACTCAGAAACTACTTGTTGGATGTCAACCAAACGACACAAAGTTAGGCTATGATTCGGGGAATGCCATGTAAACTGTACAGGTAAAACGCGAAGATAAAAAATAGGATTGAAGAAAGCAAATCGCAGCATGTAAAACGGACATTAAACCAAATATGTTGATGATGGTGATTTTTAATGGAGGAAGTGACCTTCCAATTGTAAAGTTTCATAAGATAATATAATATGTAGAATGACCCGTAAAATAGGGGACTGAATAAGATCAAATCTTTGGTTTTGATTATCATGTGGGGGTCTTCAATCGCAGTAAATGTAACTCAGCAAAGACATTTACCTTTCTGTATGTATGGTTTAGTCTGTCTGGTTGACAGCATATCAACCCTTATGCCAAAATACAATCCTTATTGTAAATGATTCATTGAACATGAGTTGTTATTTTACCCCAAACTTTAAAGAGGCATTCATATCTCTTCCAATGGTATTGTACTGAAATGATCAAGGCTGTTGAGTTAGTCGCAACTAATTTATTGATTTAGGAGTGAATCGGTAAAAAAAAAAAAAAAATTGATGCACGATGGAAAATGCCTAAAACAAAGCAAAATATCAAAACCTTTATTTCATTAAGTGATGATCCTCTTTTTAAAAGATGGCCATCACTTAACAATGAAACAAAGATTTTTATATATTTTTTGTTTTGTTTGAGGCATTTTCCGTCACATATCAGTTGTTTTTTTTAATTAATTCTTTAGATTTTATTCATACCTCCCCCTTCGCAATAAACGATAACCTCACAGAGCCTTGAACACGCATGCTCGTCATACTATTCAAAATCAAAACTCTGTAAATAATATATAGTACAATGTCCAAGAGGAAAAAAAAAAAGAATTGGCTAGTCAGAAGCAAAAAAAGTGATTCATCAGATTATTGCTATCGATGACAAACTCTAAAACTTCGACAAAATAATTTTATATATTAGATATATACCTTATCAAAGGATTTCTTGAGTCTGGGTTGGACTTTTTCATAATTTCAGGAGTTGGTTGGACACCTGGACTACTGAATTCCCTACCCTGATTAGTATAGTGTATTTCCTTCAATGGGTCATTCACTGATTTTCTGTGGGTTTTTGTTTTTTTATCTATCATTGCATACAGATGTGAGCACTGATGTAATTTTGTAATAGGACAAAATGCAAATAAATTTGTTTCATGCCTTTCTCTAGTGCAGATGAGCAAAAGGAACACTCAGTTCTTTTTATTTAACAGTTTTTATATAATGTTATGTACAATATTTTGAGATGTGAAGAGTTATCATTATTAATATTGTTTTTCAAATCGTTGTTGTCATCATCATCATCATCATATTTGGTTTAATATACATTATACATGCTGTCATGTGTTGGACGGCTTTTAGAAATTGACTTATGAACTAACCCTAATCTCTGGCCATGTCTATAAAATACTTTGCCTGAAATGCAACTGATTTTCTTTGGAATTCATTTCCTTAGTTTAGACAAGATAATTGCCCTTCCTTATGCCAACCTAGTGGGTGATGGGGACCAGTGTTTTTATCAAGATACGATCTCTAGGCGATTACCTACCAAGGCTAAAGAGCGCTTCACCTGCCCTATCAATATTGATATTTTTAAATAGTTTAATTTTAAATATCAATGTTGATGTGGACAATAGTCTGAACCCCCCCCCCCCCAAAAAAAAAAAACACAAAAAAAACACAATGTAAATAGTTTTAATATAAGTAAGTCTGTGACAATAGAGATAAAAACTTATCTTCAAAACATGTCAAATCTTTTGCATGTTATGCGACCGTTTACCAGGGGGGGGGGGGGGGGGGGGGCTCATGCCCAAATTTGTGGATTTCCTAGTTGTTATTAATTTGCATGTGTAGACACCAACCAACTTTAAAAATGCAGATGAGACAGACCAATTTAGGCAGTTGAGAAAGATAGCATTGGTTTTGGTAATTTAGTTGGTGTTTTGGTGTAGTATGAACAGGAGTTCCACCCGAAGTTTGGACCGTCATGGTGACCGTATTATAACTACAGTGGATTTATATAGATTATTGTTTCTTACATAATCTAAATGTTAAAGATTACTTTTGATTTTTATTATATACTAGTGTACCTACGTGTGAAGATAGATAAAACTGAAATACTTTTAAATGCGTGTATTAATTGCCATATACGGAAGCAACATTAGATCTATCATTACAACCATCTCAACAACTTGAATGATTTGCAGCAATTAGGGATCTGCACTGACTAAAGTACTAAACATCTATCAACATTATTCGGTACCAGAGTGACCACTCGGGACCTGTTTTTCCCCATCTCCCGGCCTTGTGTCACAGCTTGCTGCTGTGAGAAGCAAGTAAATAACACCTGGCCTTTGAACCAGGATCAAAGTGTAGTATCTGTTCTGTGCGGTTTCAAAGAACCATCCTCACCTGATGTTCCTTCATCAGAATCTACTGATGGGACTGATCAAGTTATTTTAGTACATGTCTAGGGTGTCCCCTTTTTTGGTTTGCTGGATTTCTACTAGCAACGAACCTGGTGTCTAACTTTGTTGCTGTGGGAGGCAACTAAACACGCTTATACTTTTTAGACAAACCCGGAAATGCAGAGGAAAAGTTAGCACATAAAATATTATCTGTATTGGAATAACGTTTTCCATTTTATTTATTATTTTAAATTGAAAAAGATCTGATAAGAAAATAACTTGACCTGAAGTTCAGTAGTTTTCTCTTTTTTTATTTATTATTTTATTATTATTTTTTTCAATAAACTTTAGTCATCCGTCATCACAAAGTGAGAAGATACGTGGATTTTCTTTCATTAAAATTCACAAAGCATTTAAATGTTGAAATAGTAATCGTTTTTCTCTTTTGTTGTGCTGCTCTAGGCGAAACAAAGTCAAGTCAAACAGCATGGCTGAAACCCATAATGTTATCATATGCTAGTTGTAACTACCAAACGTTGTGTTGCCCGGGAGTCTTTTTACTTTCGTTTTTGTTTTCCTTTTTATTTTATTTTATTTATTTTTTTTACCAAATTATTATTTCTTTGAAATTAAATTCTGTAAATTTAAAATATAATCATTATTATTTAATTGGGTCATTAACTGAACCCGATTAACTAATTTTGTTAAGGTAATGTTGGTTTAATCTCTATTTATAAAATGCTTGGATGCAAAAAAAAAAACGGCAAAAACTTTCAATCTTTTTTCATACATTACGATTTGCTAAGAATTTAAAAACCAGAAATGATTTTCTATTTGGCAGTCTAAATGCTTCCAAATTCCTTTCAAATTGTGACAGTCACAAAGTAATTTGTTCCTTTTTTTTTTTTTCAACTATTAACAAAAGATTAAAACGGCTGAGTTGTTTAGGAAGAAATTGAAATGCATTATAGTGGATTTAATTTTGTAATTTATATTTTAAATAGGATTTTACAATGTTTTAGTACTGTATGCTATTTCATTTTTTATTTCAATAATAAATAAATTTACATAGTAGCAAGAAACATACACATACATGTGCAAATACACGAGAAGTGGTTGCACAATTTTATTAATATAGGGATTAAGTAAAAACAAAATTTAAAAAAACCCACAAACTTTTTGGGTTTTTTTAAAAATGTGTCAAGTTTTAAGAATTTTATGACCATTTGAGTGACTATGGCATTCATTAAAAGATAATGAAACACTTTTTTTCACAATGTGATCATAAAGAAGAAGCAGCAGCAGCATTTTAATATTCTGTGAGTTCTTAACCTACCAAAGTAATTGTTGGAATTCTTGATTCTTTTTACCTCTTGGGAGGTTTGCAGTACTGTTACAAAATCTAGTTTGATTATTGAACATAAGGAACATGAAACCAATTGATAGACTAACTCGGCTAGTTACCAATGAATGCTTGCTGTACAAGCACATAATTTTAATACATTGTGATAGCAAAAATAGATGTATGCATTATCTATACTTATGTACACATAGTGAGAAAATGGTGTATGTATGTGTGTAATATATATATATATATATATATATATATATATATATATATATATATATATATATATATATATATATATGTGTGTGTATATAATGTAAGGTTAGTGGGAGAGAACCCCAGCAGAGTGCTCGATTATTAAGAAAAATTAAAAAATAAGAGCATGATATTTATATGTATTACAGAACATCAGAACCGATGTTGTTCTGATCTTCTGTAATACGTATAAATAAATATATGTTATTATTATTAAATAATTAAAAATATTTACTATTAAATAATTATATAACACAAGATCGTTTCACAAAGTTCTCTACTTATAATGCAATAAACAAAACTTTAAAATAATATGCATTTCATTACTGTAAACATGAAACAAACACTTGCATTTATTTCATATAGAATAGATAAATATTAACATTTTGGTAATTTTGATACAAATTTATTTATCTTTTGAATATTACCTGAAAGAAAGAAATCGATTTGTGGAGGAGATGGTGAGATGTGTGACGGGCTTTGTTTTTAATTTAAAATTTAGAAATGGATCACACCTTGTTGAAAATAGGCCATAAAAGATAAAGAACATGATAGTGGTGCATAAATAACTGCCCTGTCATCAAACCAAAAAGGAGAACCCACAATCATTGGCAGTTCTTAATTCTATTAACTTGCTAAACATAGGCCATGAAATAAAACAATATTGTTAAACACAAAATGTACATTAGTTAGCTTTACTACTGAAATCTCATATACATAAACAGTATATAAAACAGATGGGGTGCTACTAAATTTGAATTAAGTTGTTTTGACCTCATGATTAGTGCAAGAATGAGCCCAACTTTCACATGTATTCATTTCGATACAGAACATCATCAGGCTCACATAAACACTCACAGAAAACAACACATCCTGATTAATGGATTTAACCCACCCTATCCACTACTAGTAAATAATGATCACCACTCCAAAAATCTAATTTCCTTTAAGCCAATTGCCAGTCCCCCAGGTCACTACATACCTCCACCAGCCCATCCCAAACTACACCCCACTATAGGCTTAACAGTTGACTCACTCCAAATAAAAACTATAAGAAAAACAAAAAACTAAAAACAAACAATTTTCCCTATACACATGATTTCATGCAACCTCTTCCCAGCACCCATCAACTACATTACAAAATCCCCTTTTAAAAAAAATCATAGTGACACAAATCCCTCACATATAGACATCCAAAAACAGCCTCCCTCCTATGATAACAGCAGACATATCTACTGGTATACAACACCCTCTCAGACAATCCCCATCTTCAACTCCTCCAAACGAAAATAATCAGCAATTTCACAACAATAACATAAATAATCATAGAAACATTTTTAATACGTTTCCTTATTATATAGGCTATTCAGTTAGTTGCTTACATAATTAGAAATACCCACCGTTATCCAGCTTCATCAATCTTATTAAAACTATACTCTGAATTAACTTTTACCACCATAAATATCTAAAAATATACAATAGAAATTTATATATGAGAGATTAGCTCGACACAGTTATCTCCCGTAGATCTCATAAAATCAACAATCCCACTTAATTAACAATACAATATTAGCAATAAAACTAGTTAAAATTATTAATGATTCCTTTCTTTATTAAATAATACGGATTTATTCACAGATATTTAGAAAAATCTTTCATTATAAATTGTAATCTATATTATGTCTGACTTTTTAAGAAATAATAAATTTTAATTAGATTATACAGTTTAAAAGGCTCACAAGAACAAGCTTTTCACATACTAGATAGATTGAATGGAAAGATTCCTACATTCCATAGAGTTTAACAATCTCGTAAAATGATAAATAAATTGTGGCATTTCATAACAATACTGTTAGCGAAAGAGATGAACTTGCTAATATTTTTACCTGTTTTAAATGATACTCATTTACCTACATAATTTCTAGAAAAAAATCCTTTCTTATTAAACATAATAAACAAAATTAGTTTAAAAAAAAAAAACATTGAATAAATAAACAAATTATACAGCCACCAAAGACCCCAATAGTAGTGGATAATGCTTTCACATATGCTAAATAAGCTGAGAATAAATATTCCTACATGCCTTTATTCAATAAACTGCATACCAAATACATAAATTAAAAAAACTCAAACATTCAATACAAATCTACTATTTTCACTGTTAGCCAGTTAACTTCCGGTTTTAGACATTTCACTTCAAACGAGATGGACGGATCTTTCTGGAATAAGAACAAGCCGGAGTTTCTCCTAATTCCAGGATGACCAGAATATATATATATATATATATATATATATATAATTACATGTACACTAACTGTCAAACCTGTTACAGGATGGGTTCATAATACCAAAACACCCTTGAATTCTTCAATAAATTTGATGGAGGTGGGGGGGGGGGGTACTTAATCTACTGAAATTATAGACTTTCAAAAGCTTTAATTTTGTTCAGTTGATGCCTGAATTTTAAAACCGACGGTAGTCATATTCTCTGCCACTTCAACTGTGAGCGGATCATGAGTGGGCAATTTTCGCAGTCCAGATTTTTTTCCAGACAACTTTCTACCTCCACTGTGCACAATAAAATACTGGTAATTCTCTCTCTCTCGTTCTCATATATATATTTTGCATTTCTTATATTTTAAGAGACTCAATATATATACTTCTGCACCTCGCAACAGCTGTTTCATACTTTCTCATGATCTTAAAGTGATAGTGGAGCTGCTCATTGTTTTTATAGCTTGTTTAGAAGTAATACTAATAACTTCCATGAACATTTTTTTTCGGTAATGCAAAACATTCTTAATGGCACAAATAAGACAATCATTATTACTGAGTGGTTCCTAGAATTCAAAAATTTTGAACTGTATTCCTAGAATACTCAGATATCCGACTCCTTATAATAAGGAGTCGGATATTTGGGAATTTTAGGAATAGGAGTTAATTTTTTTTTTAATCCTAGGAACTAGAATCAAACTTATGCCTTCCGACTCCGCAAGCAAGGAGTATATAGTTAACCTCTCCTATATTCGATATATATATATATATATATATATATATATATGAAAAAAAGGAAAACAAAAAATATTATGTATTCATCAACGTTTTTATTTCAAGACTTCCTCAGGATGATTGGCCTGAAGAAATAACAAATATTTGAAACAGTAACTCTAGGAGGAGAAATATGTTTCAAATATTTATACTTGTGCGTTATTTCTTCATTTTTCATTACGTTCGAATATTATTTCCATTTTTTATCATACATATATATATATATATATATATATATATATATATCAGCAGGGGTGCGTAGACACATTTGTTTAAAATAGCGTAGCCGCGCTAATACAGACATATCGTGATTTTCTGACCCAAAAACTCCATTGTCATTTGACGATGAAAAGGAAACAGAAAAAAAAACCACTCTGCTTTGACAAGGAAAATGTTAGTTTTCAGAAGCTCCGGTTGAAATAAATTTTACTTATTTTAACAATACACATTGTTTTTTTTTCAAAAAATATAATATATATATGTATATTTAGAAATTGTTCCGCAGTGTAGAAGGATTGTAATTTGAAATTTGTAAGTTTAGAATTTAAAACAACACAGTTTTTTCTTTTTTAATAAATGTATTTAAAGTTAACTAAGTTTTCATGATATACGTCTTGATCAGGAATAAAATATTTACTTTATTTGTGTGGCATGTTGTCACTAGAAAAACCAGTATGCTGTTTCAACATTGATTAATAAAAAAAAAAATGTCTTAGTCAAGTGGTTTATGCTGGCATGCGTGTATGAATTAGAAATTGTTCTTCAGTGTAGAAGCATTGTTTAATATGAAATTTGTCAGTTTAGAATCCAAAACAACACAGATATCGTTGAAACTTAGTTGAATTTAAATAAATACATTTATAAAAATAAATTTGTGTTTTGGATTCTAAACTTACAAATTCATATATATATATATATATATATATATATATATATATATAGTAAGCTATGAAAATATATTTATGCCAATTAAGCTACACAGAGGCTCCCGCGTTTCATCCCCGAGGGGAATCTTCAGGCTAAAATGCATGGAGTTATTTTTTTCGGGTGTTTTATACACACTGCTAGCTAATTCTTTGTTGTTTTCTCAGCTAATTGTTGGGCTTCCCACGAACAAAGGTTTTGTTGGTGTTACTTCCTATATCCTGTTCTATTGTTCTGTTTTCTATAGATTTGCCTATATTCTGTTTCCTTAGTTGTGTCAATATAATGGGTGAATTTATTTTAACACGTGGTTCCTTGTATTTCTATTTTAGGTTTTAATTTTTAAATTAAGTTTTTTAGTTTGTTTCTTTTACTTATTTGTTTATTATTTATTTATCGTTAGCCTAGGGTAAATTTATTTCTGTGTAAGCAGCTGTTTGCTATCTCACTTCTACAGTTTAATAGATTTTGGGGATCTTTAAAATTTAGGATTTCAAATTTTCATTCAGCCATAATCTACACGGGTCGTCTAAATTTCTACATGTACTAGCCTGTCGTATTATTTTCCATTCAATTATTGGTGGGCGTCCATTTTCTTTGAGCTCTACTTACGTATCGAGCACTGTTGAAGTAAATACTGAAAATTGATACATAAAAAATTATATCCCATTATAAAATGTTATGTGGATACATGAAATACTAATATATATATATATATATATATATATATGCCCATTTCAAAGTAGATGACAGTATCATCTCACTCATATGGAAAGCAATCTTCATGCCAGCATAAACTGTAGATGATTAGTTGCATATTTATCTCCAGTACATCTGATAGATGTCTATATCACAGCTGATAGTACCTGCCTGTCAGATGATATAAGAGTGCATTGATTCAGACATATGGAAATGTGTCATTTGCTAAACACTTTTTAAATATCTGTTTCAAGTCTGATACCATGTAGACTGTTAATGTCTCCTATCACTTCCTAGCATCAACCTCCCTGTATAACTTAGTTCTGCAACTGAATGTTGATGTTGATGTCATAAGCTGTAAACAGATCTCTGCTTTTTGGATGGCAGAGATGGGAGTATATCTGTTATCATTAGATGCCAGAGATAAGGCAAAAGGTGTGTGGAGAAGGGGGCAATGTCAAGAGAGGGGGAGAGAGAGGGGGGAGTGAGATTCCAAAAGTAGAGTCTTGTCAATTCCTGGTCTATACTACTTACTTAAAAGAATCAACTTTAAATCAGGCAGTGTCAGGCATTTGAGATGATTCTGCTTTTTATTTGTGAGGGTGGTATGTAGGTGGATGGAGTAGTGTTTTGAGCAGTAATTCAGGTTATTTTTACTGCTTTTTAGTAAGAAAATGGCAAATTAATCTATCATAGCTCAGCTGGCCCCTTTGCAAATGTGTCTTTTTCCTTTATGGAAATCTGAATGTAGATGATAACAATCAGGAGAATGAATGAGATAATTTATAAGAATTAAAATTGGCTTTTATTTGATGCATATACTTCTGTTTTATTGCTTGTTTATAATAAATCCATGTATGCTTTTGTTGTAAGTTAAAATGTGTTTCTTGACTAAAAATAATGCATTTCTTCACATTTGACAAATTAAAAAAGTTTACAGAAAACATAAAAGCATGTATAGTATAGGTGTTATTATAATTTTAATATTTCGTGCGTTCCTCCACTCTTTATGAAAAACTAATTAAAAAAATGAAC
Organism: Sepiola atlantica; assembly: GCA_963556195.1. NCBI lineage: Eukaryota > Metazoa > Mollusca > Cephalopoda > Sepiida > Sepiolidae > Sepiola > Sepiola atlantica. The sequence continues at coordinate 41,925,791 of OY744524.1, forward strand.
GAAAATTAAAAACTGGAATTTTCAACTTGGTTCACGCAAAATCTTTCTACTGAATGACAAAGAAAACTGTTGTCTTTTTAAAAAAAAAGAACGTGTGTTAATCTTGTCATGAATTACTGCTAAGAGCAACTGATTCCTTTAGTCAACAAAGTTTTATCACAAAACAAAATTCTTCTCAGTCTGTAAAATATTTATACATATTCAAGACTCTACATTGGAGTTCAGACCTGTTTTGTGTGTGTTCAGTTTTATAATCCATTTTGTTTCTTTCTGTTTGTGCGCATATGTGGATGGGAATTTGGCGTCTATTAAAATACATTTGATATTATGGAGTGTATGGTCTATTTGGAGTGTATGGTCTATTTGGAGTGTATGGTCTATTTGGAGTGTATGGTCTATTTGGAGTGTATGGTCTATTTGGAGTGTATGGTCTATTTGGAGTGTATGGTCTATTTGGTTGAAATGTTTGGATACTTGTGAGTCTGGTGTGGTTTGTCTAATAGTAAGTTTGTGTTTATTAAATCTAAATCTAAAACGTAATTTCATCTTGCCTATTATTGTCTTGCCATTATTCGGACTCACAGGTAAGGTGTGTCGAGTGTATTAGGATGCATTTATTTGAAACTGTAAAGGGAAAATCTGTGATTAAATTTTGACAAACTAGACATCTAGGTTTATTGCAGATATAGGTTTCATGTTGTGCAATGTTATGGAAGTGTTTTTTTTGCATATGGTTAGCATGCTTGATAAATTAGGTGGTTGTTTTTTAACATTAATGGTGGTTCCTTAAAAATAGAATTATTTGTGGGTTGTAATCTAAGATTTGTTACATTTCTAGTTAGAGAATGTGTAAGTTTATGTATATGTTGGTCATGAGTAAAGACCATGAGAATGCAGTCTTGTGCGCTTTTTTTCTTGTCTCTAAGGAGTTGTGGTCTCTCTCTGGATGCTGTCTTTTTATGACTGATTTTATAAGTTTCATAGGGAAGTGACTTTGGTAGAACAGTTGTTAACTTATGAATATAGTTGATTTAAGCATCGCTGGGACGGTCTGAAGAAATGCGGATGATGACACGATGTACAATGGACTTTTTTCAGACTGAGAATGTTTGCTATAGTAGTTTAGGAATTTGTGGTCGTCTATCAGTTTAATGTAGATGGAGGTAGATAATGTTATTTTGAGATCGAATTATTATATCTAGGAATGGGATTGGGGTGTGTGAATATTCAAGGGTAAATTTTTATCATGTGGTCGTAATTGTTGGCATATTGACGAAAATTCAAGAAGTTGTCTAGTTTATGTGAAGAAAATATCGTCTATATACCTACAGTAGTGGATAGTTGCTACTTAATTTAGTCTTTAATATATGCATAAATATATTAGCGTCGCTGGGTGCTACTTTAGTGCCTATGGCAGTACCTTTGATTTGTAGGTAATGTTTATTATTAAATTGAAAGTTATTATGTGTTAAGATAAATTGAACTATATTGCATAAGTCTTGTATTTTGTTATTCGGGAAGTCTTTGCTTGTAAGAAACGGCCCACTCTTCCACATTCAGTTTGTACGAGAAATGAATGATTCAAATCTCCTATTCAAACATGAAAATAAAAAAGCTTTCAGTAAACATAGAAGATTATAGTTAACGTTGGAATCTATTTTTGACAGTATATTATGTGTAATGCTGCCTTTTTGTAGACACACGTGTTTGTGTGGGTAATATTATTAAATAAACAGTAAATTTGGTCCATGGAGGTACAGGTTCAAATCCTGTGCGAGTTTCATTTTGTGGTTTTCTTTGTTCATTCTCACTTTCATGGACTTAAAAAGTAAAGTGGTCGACCATAATCAAGAGTGACCTAAAGACTCCCTTTTTATTAGCTATTACACCAGATGTAGAGGAGAGTGACGCTCTTTTCCCAGGATTACTCCACTTACCCTTGATCCTCATATTATAATGCAGAGTGTTTGGCAAGGGGCCATTAAATATCATTGTTTTTTTTTTGTTTTGAGTCTTGGTATGACTCAACTGTGGATTGAACCCTGGTTTCCTGGTCCATTAGCGAACACTCTTACCAATATGCCAAATGAACTAAACAATTTATTTAATGGTATTACCTACACAAACATGAATGTCAACAAAAAGCATCATGATACATAATATATTGTCGGAAATAAATTCTAATGTTAACTATATAACAAGTTCAATGTATTTGCTGTTCGACGTTATTTCGAGGAGATTATGATTACATTGTTAGTAAAAACTTAAAAAACGATTTATCACAGAGCGTGGTGAATGAGTTATTTGTACAAATTCAGCTTTCTCTAATCATGAGTCGTGTTACTCAAGCGTTTAAAGACGATACCTGTATCGGGTGGTCTCTCTTTCGGGAGGGGGGGACAAACGTTTGAATCCTGTGGGAGTCTCATTTGGCACTTTGTGGTTTTCTTTGTTTATTTCCAGCGCCATGCACTAAATTACTCATTTATTTAATGGTTTATCTACATAAACACGAGTGTCAACAAAAAAGCAGTGGGATACATAATAGTATTACAAGATTATATAAACTTCTGATACTTTTTCAATAAGGTGATGCTCTCATTGACATTGTTTAAACATGTTGTATTATCTTTATTGTGATTGTTACATACACAACGTTTTGATGGCTGTATTCTTCATCCTTCTGCAACATACTGACGGATCTATTCTCCTGCCTTTTGGAGTGATTTGTTTGACTCTTGTGCCAATAATGGTTATTATATTCAGTCTCTGTACTGTGCTATTCTTCAAATCTCTGAAACCTTTCTTGCTAGTCTTCTGAGATAGGATATTGTTGTTATAGTAGTATTAAAGGTTAGAACATTTATTGAAATACAAAATATATGAAATATAAAATATCCGGAATTTTTCATATTTCTTTTAAAATCTTTCTTGGATAAATTCTGATCTAAGTATTGCATAAAACTGTGTTTATAATAATTTTAATTTGAACTTTCCGTCTTCATATCATAGTTCTATGCTATTATGATAGCCTAACAATGACTTGGACTGAAAATTTTCCTGCTTTGGGAAAGAGAAAAAAGTGCATTAAGATTATGTCAAAAATTGGAGATAATGAAGAAATTTAAAAATGGAAAGAAAATTGATTCCATCATGAATTCTGATGATTTAAAAAGGTTGATTAATGCAGAAGACAATGAAATGCTGCAATCCACCATAACAGAAGAATGTTTGCAAGAAGCAGACGAAAGTGATTCAGAAAGATCAAGTACTGAAGGAGTGCAAAACTGTCAGTTCTTGGACCAGTTTTGGAAAGGCAGTTAAAAAAGTGGTTCAATTTATGTAAAGTCGATCCGTATGTAGTGCTAAGTAGTTTACAATCTCACATGTGATTCAAAATTATCTCATTTGGCAAACATTTGAATTTCATTTAATCTTTAATAACAAAACAATATATCAGAATATATTTTATAATTCACCATCATTTTTGGTTTTTGATTTCATAATTTAGTTAAATAAATTATATTTCTTAATCTTGCTATTATAACATTTTATCAGAAATATCAAATTAACAGACATCTACTCTAGTCACATTGCTCCTGCCTCGGATTTCAAACTTACACTTGAAACAATTGTCAGAGAAAGAAAGAGAGAGTCAACAGATGACGATTAGAACGGAAGTGACGCCGCCGTTACTGACATAGCGTTGCCAGGGAGATGCATTGGAACAACCAGGCTGACTCACGGGGCTCGTGCCTAGACGTTGAAATCCTCCGTCCAATGTCCTGAAAAAATTTAACAGTCTCGGGGCCAAGCACACCCGACGTTTCCACTGAAATTGGTTGGAAGACGAAACGGTCAGTGATCGAGCTATATTTTCCGCGCTTCCTTGTTTCGGCGAGCAGAGCCGCCGTGCCGGGCTTCACCGCGGATTCCGCAATCCTTGCTGGTGAAAAGGAGTCAGAACTAGTCTGTATTTAAAGAGTTCTAACTTATTTACATTATTGGCAGGGGTTGGACTTTTATGCCTATTGTGATTCTTGTATGCATAACATTTTGCCGGCTGTACTCTCCAGCCTTCCGAGATGAGGTGTTGGTATTATTTACATTATTTATTTGTTTTAAACTTTTAATAAGTGCAAGAGACTAGATGCCGAAATAATATTTGAAAGACGGGATGAGAGTTCTTGGGTTAGTAGATATAGATCAGTTTAGGTAGTAGAGTCAGTTGACAGGAGAAGGCAAATGAAACCGTGTGAGGAAGTGCAAAGGATGGATTTGAGAGAAAGGGATAGATTAAGACCTGATCAGATAGGTTAGTTTAGAAGTCAATTTCTAAACGCCATCCAATGCATGCCAGCTTGTAAAATGGACGTCAAACCAAATATGATGATCATGATGATGATGATGATGATGACTTGTGTAGTTAAATATAATCACTGATTATTTACATGTTTTGAATTGTTGTTCTCATCTTGGTTGTGATGTCCACCACAAAATAAAAAAACTTTTTTTTAGTGCATAACTTCAGTGGTGTAATATGTATTTTCGCACACTTTTTAGCATGGCATTGTTTTTTTTTTATTATTTCGGCGTCTAGTCTCTTGCACTTATTAAAAGTTTCCAGTGTGTTTTATTATTATGAAACCCTAACCTCAGCCGCGTATGCCTACTAGTATTATATAATTTGCTTGGCGTATTAATTGATTTTCGTAATCATTAACCAAATTGACAGATTTTCAGTTGAGAGAACAAAGGTTGTATGAAAAGCTTCTACATAAGTAAAAATAAGTTCACAAGATTTATTCCATAAATCTATCAAATTGTATCATTAAAAGTTTTCTCATACCAATCCTCATTATAACGTTTAATTAATTACCTCATTTAATGTATTGATTAAAGAATTTCTTCAGCCAATTTTGCTCGTCTCCATTGTGTCTTATCTTTTTTTTTTTTCTCTCCGTATTATCAATTAAATTTGTCATTTTTGACAATGTTTTAGCACTTTGATTTATTAACTGTCAAGGCGAGGATATTATTGCAGCAAATTCCCAATGCACTTTTCTAGATTGGCATTGATTATTGTTTGGAAGAAAAGAATCTTTGAATAATTTGGTCAAATTACTTAATGATATTTAACATATTGTGTTAAAAATTGCTTAGTTTGAACAATTTCTACATTCACATAAGTGAGAATTATCTTTAAATCATCATGTGAGATATTAATATTAAAAAGAATGACTTATAATTGAGGCGTGATATACCATTTTCTTTTTAAATAGAAGTCTACTTTTTTTTAAATAAGGACATCTTATCTTACATGTTTTACTTTTCTAATTTAGTATATAATACTTTATTGGTTTATTTTCAAGATAATTGCAAGATGATATTGTAAATATGAACAAATGATGACAATTTGTTTCACTATAGATTTTAAAAAATTGTTTATTTTATTGTTTTAATTAGTGTGTTTTATGTTAATACAAAACATTGATAATATTTCAATAGAATCTTTTGTTATGTATCATCATCATCAACATCATCAACATCATCATCATCATCATCATCATCATCATCAACATCAACAACAACAACAACAACCTGTATCTACCCGGCATGCAGTGAAGTTATTTTAATTTGTTTTTGTTTGCACATTTTTACACTTCAGGTAGACAACTATTATATTCTTAAATTTATAATGTGTTATCTCCCTGATTTTTATTTTTAGGTAATTATTTAAAAATGTTCCATATTAGCAGACATATGAGCCAAGCTGTTATTTTGTCAGCTTAAATGCTATTTGAGTCTGACTTTAATAATCTGACAAGATAATTTTATGTTAGGTTGTAATATTATTTTAATGTTGACCCCACCTCCACACTTTTCTATGACACACCCAACATCCCAAGGGCTCTTCATATTAAATTTAGTACAATTTTCCAAATACTTTTAGAGGCTCTAAGTGATTCATCTAACTAGAAGTTTTTACATAGGTCGTCATCAGTGATTGTTCACTGACAATAACCTGTGGTGTTCCCTGGAGTCTGAGTGACTACAAGTCTCCCCAGATTTCCAGTGCTCTCCACCTCTTTCGATAACTATTGCAAATCATTTTGCATTATTGCAACTGCTGCTTACCATTGATTTATTTCTGACACCAACCATTGGTCTTCTCTGGGATTTGGGGATCAATAAACCTCCCCACGGTCTCAGTCAGGGGTTGTCCTCCAGCTGTCAATTCCAGTCTCAATGTTCCCATTGCTTTCTTAATAAGGGTGATAATTGTTACAGAAGTGAGCGAGCAAACATAACAGTAGACAGACAGGAGAGAGGATGAGGTTGAAGCAATATAACATCTCATGATAAGAGGTACTACTCCAGAGAATGCGCCTAATTTCCGGGACTGCTCGGCCGCAGCGATCGGGCGGGTCGCGGAAACGCCCGAGAGCTGCCGAGACGAAAACGAGGCTGTATAAACAAAACCGAAAATCGTGAAAGGTTGGCAGACGACAATATAAGACGATGAATACAGAAAGAAAAAATGCATTTATTTTTATAAAAACTGAAAGAAATGAACAAACCATAGCTGAAGAACTATAAATAAACTTCTTTTTTTTTATTGTTTTAGTGGGCAAAATGAACCATTTTTTTAGGTTTTTTTTTACAATTAGGCAAGTTTTTTGTTATATATTTTTTTGGGTGGGTGGGAATTCGCTTCCTTCCACATCCTCTCGACGTTGTTGGTGTAAGCACCCGTTGTCGCGTCCACAAAGTTCTCACTGTGCTTCACCGTAAGGTGCTGATACCCCTCCTCTCCTAACCTGTTATACGCCCTCCAATAATCGGATACTACCATGTGGTCCCAGGTACGACGTACTGTTTGATTATTGGAAGGGTTAGGGTTTCGGCATTCCTGTTAGTCACTGTCACCAGGAAACCCTCCTTCTCTGCGGGGTCGTATCCCCCGAAGACTCAGACAAGCGGTTGGAGAACACGTCCAACATTGTTTTTACGGCGGTTAAATAGAGACTCGTCTATTTCCACCATATGCCCTGGGCCTCCGAGTCGCCGAGGATTGCGCGACAGATGTTCCATGCAGACCTCCCGCAGAAAATTCTTCCAGTCCACTTGTGTGGTTGGAGACAGTACGCCACATTCCTTGCATAGGTTCTTCCCTGTTGCCATATCCTGGGACCATAGGTAGATTAGTTTCAGTATGGTTGATATTTCCATCCTGGATCGCGAAAAGAATGTCCCTACTGCTGGAAATTCATTTTGCGTTTTGCTTAGCGATTCCTTCCAATTATTATCGGCTGCTTGCTATAAACTGCTTTGCAGCAACCTGATTGGTCAGTTTTTTTTCCAGTTTTGTTTACAGCCTAGTTTTCGACTCGGCAGCTCTCGGGCGCTTCCGCGACCTGCCCGATCGCTGCGGTCGAGCGGTCACGGAAATTAGGCGCATTCTCTGGAGTAGTACCGACTTTTTGCTAGTTCTTCTGTCTTCCTCTTTATCGAAGCATGAATAAGCAAGCAAGGGGAGATCATACAGCGTTTCACTGCAAGCGACTGCCTTATTTCTTCTTTCTTTCTCTCCTTTTTTTTCTCTTGCGTGCAGGGTATAACAATAAAACACAGTGGCAAGGGTAGAAGAGTAATAGTTCCGTGAGAAAAAGAAAATACTTAGTATGTGAGGAGCAGACGACAATGAGTTAAGACGCAAAGCTTTTGGAGAGAATTGGAAGAAAATGTTGGAGGTGAACAATCCTATCAGATATAAAAAGTTTACATACCTGGAAATATAACATTTTGTAATGAATTGTTTATTTGAAGAAAATATGAAAACACTCAATATATATGAACGTCTAATCACTTGAACATTTTTTTTTATTATAATTATAATTTAGCGATCGAATTTATCGAAAAAGGATCTTTATGTGTCTGATTCGGTTCTTAAGGAGAACAGATCGATCTGATAGTTAGGTACTGTTCAACTTTATGGAACTTTTAATCTACTTTAAATGCTACATTTCTCACATCCCATCCAAGAAAAAAACCCTTTCTTTCCCCTTTATTTTTATTTTTATTTTCTTTCTCCCGTTGTATTATAGCATTGTATTAAATTGCTTATTGTAATCATATCCACGTGTTTGTCATTCTCCTGCCAATTATCCTATTCAACATGTTTTTAGCTGCATGAATCTTTGGATTATACTCAGAGCCAAACGAATTCCCGTAAAAATATAAATATTAATTTGTGTCTGGTATTATATGCTGTCACATAATCTTGTTCAATACTTTGTACATCTTAAAGCATTCAATTATCCGTGCTTGAGGGATTCTGTCGTAGTTTTTCTTGTACTCGATCCATGCCATGACTATGTTCTTTGTTCTGCTTCAGGATCTTTTGATCTTTTTTCTCCTTCAGGATCTTTTGATCTATGTATAACAGGTCCTGTGCCTCTCTTTTCCCTTTCCGGCATCCTGTCTGTTCCTTAGTAGTCAAGAGAGTCGTAGATTTGTTTCCTTAGTTGTGCTAAGATTTTCCACATGGTTGGTAAACATGTTATTGGTCTGTAGTTGCTTGGGATTGTTTCCTTTTTTGTGTCTTTCTGTATTAATGTAGTTCTTCCTTTGATAATCCATTCTGGTATGTCTGTTTCGCGGATACATCTTCTCAGGTTTTGTGTTAGCCTTTTATGTAGAGTCGTGAATTTTTAAACCGGTATGCATGTATTCCATCGTTGCCTGGTGCTTTCAAATTTGCCATTTTTCTTAGTGTTGTCTTGAGTGTTTCTTCAATAATTTCGATTTCTGTTCATTCAATTTTCTGAAGCTATTCTTTCAAGTTTTTCAGCCATTCAGCATTTTTGTTGTGGTCTTGTCACTTTTTTCATATCTTGCCCCAGAAGTGTTTTGTTTCTGTTGGTTCTTCATCGTCATAGTAGCAGAAGAAGCAAGATTAGAATAATTTTGATTCTATATAACATGTGGCATGCAAATTTTGGAGGTTTTGAAGAATATAAGTGTTTGTTTTTAGCATTAACAGCAGTCATATTAACATTGTTAACCGCCGATGACACACTTGTCATCCCAAAGGTGCTTCATGCTAAATTTGCAATTCTATTGAGTGGTGTATGAGCCTATAAGTGACCAATGGACAGATAAGAAATGCTCAACTCTCACATTGCACTTCATCAGATATCCTTTTTTATGCCATGTTAAATTTCTATTTAAATTCTGAATGTACTCCTCTGCTGAATGTTTGAAAGAAAAGAAGACATTACTAAATGAACCTTCTTTTACGACCCATTTTTTAAAGCTGTGTAACCATCAGCATTTATTCAAATAGTAACGGATTCTCAATCCATCAATGCGAATGATTCGTTTCTCTGAATTTCCGGGTCATGGCTACAGTTTCAATTGTAAATGTAAGAAGATATGAAAATAAAAGAATCGATCAGCAGATCTCTTTTTGCATTCAGAAAAAAAGATTCTTCAAAAATGCTAAAAGAAAAAAATGAAGTATTTCTTTTAGAGCACATGCCAAATTTAATATCATGGTAATGGTAAAGCTATCCTGATGTTATGGTGATAGAAAACACATTTTTCTTATTATTACACGTTTAAATCAACAGAAAAAAAGCGGCCTATGATAATATTGTCAAATGGCAGCACAACATAAATATGCCAGAAGTGAGCAAATGGCCATTTTTGGTTTTCTCTCTTGGACGACCAGAATTGGATAGAGGAGATGTGAATAACGGCCAAATATCTAACACAACGTATTGATCTATCTATTTTCTTATATTTATTAGCGTGTTCAGCAATGATTTTCAGATATATTTCACATTTGAATATATGGAAACGAGAAAAATCGGTATTAAAAAAAACTCCATGTGTATATGGCAAATGTTGATTAAGAATTTACAAATATAATTTTGAGCCGATGGTTGAATTAAAAAAAGAATATCAGCAAAAAATGGCTTAATTTAATTTTCATTCTTTCTTTTGTGACAAATTTCTTTCAATTCTTTGGTTGGATAGAAAAAATGAAAACAATTTTGTGTCTGATTCTTAAAACTTTATGGAAAATTTATAAATCCCCCCCCCCCCCACCAAAGCAAAAATAAATAAAAATATAAATAAAAATGAGGAGATTTGAATAACTGGAATAAAAAGAAATTCCAAATTGTGTTTTCTTATGAACTTGGGACGAGAGAAATTATTGCATCAAATAATGTTTAATGGGGAAACATTGGTTAATAAAATATAAATCTGATTAGATTTATATTCATGTTGCCATGTATGCATGCTCATGCTTTCATGTATATTTGTATGCATATGTACCTGTATGCATGTGTGCACATTCTCTATATTTTTAAAGTTAGGTTTACATATTCGTATGTACAGGATTTACTACTAAACTAATCAACCAATCATTATGAATTTTGTAACACAGCTGCTCGGTGTAAGCAGTCCAAATGTTGGCTATATTTAGGAGGTAAAACAAGGGTTGAAACCCTTTGTGAAAATTCAGATATATCTGAGTTTTGTGAAATTTTAACGATAGATATGAGACATAAATTAATAAATATTCCCAAAATTTTAGTTTCTTTTAAAGTGTTTTTAAAACCTCATGAGATCAAATGTTATCTTGAGAGCGAAACACTTTGCACAGTATTTGAGTGTTCGAAATGAGTGTTAGACATTTTCTAAATATGGCGTTTCTTTTCTAATGAACTGAGTAGACTAGATTTACAAAAGAAATCCATGATGTTTTTCTTTGTTCTTTTCTCCCATTTTTCTTTCTCGATAAGCAGACTTTTTACTCAGACTATAATTTTTATTATAGGAATCGGCAAAATCAACATTAATGTCAGTTGGCTTATTGTAATTCCTGCTGCTCAATGACCTAACTATTATTTTCTGATTAATATTGCAATAAAAGGAAATCTTGTTTTCTTTTTTTTCTTATTTCTTTTTTTGTTGATCTTCCTGTCAACACTTTCATCTGTATATTGCAGACATCTTTTCTTGCCCAAAAGCTTTTATTCTCTGGGAAATCATTTTTTTATGATATGTTTATCTAAGATTATATATATGGTTATGCATATGTATGTATATATATATATATATATATATATATGTGTGTGTTTGTCAGGTTGTATATGAAAAAAAATCAAATAAAGTGCTCGATTATATAAGAGAGCTAATATAATTTATTTAGATACTGTATATTACATATTTCAGCAATGTACCGCGGTTTCATCCAAAAGGACAGATTTAGACATCTTTAGTAAATCTCCGTGCCCAGTGGAATCATCGGCAAGCTGAAATGATTGTAGTCCTGTCAAGGAATGGCGCCATGAGTTCTTTTCTGATTTTATTTTTCAGAATTAATACTCTAATACTATGTATCCCAAACTGATTTCTTTTTTTTCAATATACCAAAGATCTTTTTAGGTATGCATATATAGTGCTGCAAGCTTTAAAAAAAAAACAACTAAATTTATCTTGGTATCTCAATTAGTACCCGAGTTATGGCCATTCGAAGTTGGTTAAACATTGTATTTTGTATGATACTGAACAAAAGACCAACTTAAACAGTATATAACTGAAGATAAAAGCCCTAAATAAATGAAAACTCTTCATAAATATAATGCCATAGTTCAATAAAGAAAGATAATATAGGTGGAATTAATAATTCTTAGATATACCTAGTCTTAAACATTGAAAATCACATACCGTCACAAAAATTGTGCGGAAACGATACAGAAGGGCAACTTTGACTGTTCATAGAAGTTTTATTTTAACAGCTAACACATTGAAACTTATTATGATTCATAACATCATACAGATTAAGCTAAAAAAATTTTTTTTCATTAGTACATCCATAAAAACCTCTTATTTCTAGCATGTAAACATGTCCCAAGGCCCAATTTGGCAGTTGGGCAGAAAAATGGGTCAAATGTACACCTTACCGAACTTTTTGTAAAAAGTTACCGATCAGAGATACAGGATGACCCCCAAAACTTTCACCCTAATTCTCATGTCTACAGTGGAAACTTGCCATCTTTGGGATGAACTAAGTTTTGAAAAAAAAAAGGCCTGAAACTTTTATACGTGACTAATTTTAGAATGAGAAAAAAAAGGTTTTCTTACTAATATTAGAGGATTTTGCGGAGTTATCCAACTATTGGCATATAAAATAATAAAAAACGGATTGACTTCGAAACCTGGAAATTTGTTATAGAAAAGAAATCAGTGGTCAATTTTTAAACAAAGGCTTATTATAAATTTCTTGAAGACCTATAACGGTCAGCTGGACTTTCTCAGTGAAGCAATTGAAAATATTGTTACTGGCTATTGTGAGTTTTCTTTCCTCTGATACAAGTTAAAATAAGTCATGAATTAGAGAGGCCTCATTCTTCAATTGTTTTGCCCAAGAAACTTTTGTCTTTTGCAAAGATACTTTTTCCTTGTTCAATAAATCTCCAAGATTTGACTTTTTCTTTTAGTTCTTTATTTTCTGCAAGTATTTTGCGATTATATTTTTAAAAATTATAATTCTTTTTGTACGTCTCAATTACATTTTTCTGTCTCTTAACTGATTTATTAAGTTTAGAAAGTTTCTTTAGAAGCCTTGTTTTGAGTTGAACATTTTCTTTGCTTAGGCAAGATATTTTCTGAGAAGCCATTTTAGACTGTTCTCTTGTTGCTTGGAAATTAACAGCCATGTTGGAGAGCTTGTTTTCAGTAGTGTCCATAAAACCATGAAGGTAACAAGTTAAACTCAAAATAGACAAAACCCAGACTTCATCAGAACTATATCCAGATGACTTAGTATGTTATTACAGGGTCAATAACATCCCCAAGTTCAACTTTCATCAACTTTTCAAGACCTTTTCCAAAAGTTTTGCTAAATTTCTGAATAAATAAAAAATATTCTAATTGCTGTTTTAAACGAAAAATATTTTGCTAAACTTCTGAACAAATAAAGAATTTACCCTTATTTTTTAAATTACAAAACAAAACATCATTTTTTATTAAACTTTTAGTTTTAACAAAAAAAAAAAAATGATTCGCTAAACTTCCGAATAAAAACTATTCTATTTTTCCTATTTACTTTCATCCCCACGAGGGCAGAGTTAGACACAAAGCTAATTTTTAATGTGTAGAAAATTCAGCTCCTCCCTCCAAAAGCGGCACTCTGGATTGAGACAAAAATTTAAATTGTCTCATTCTAGAAGGATTTCTCCTCCACTGATGAGGACAGAGAAGAACTAAGTGCAGCATCAGAACAGATACTACACTTTGCTCCGAGCCAAAAAGCCAAGAATTCCAATTATTGTTATTTATAAAAAAAAAACAAAGGTTTGCTAAACTTCCAAATAAATCTCTGAACAAATTAAAAAGAAGTCATTTTTACGGAACTTTTTACAAAAGAGTTTTGCTAAACTACCGAATAAAAAGTATTGGAATTGTTATTATAAAGAAAACGTTTTATTAAACTTCTGACGAATTAAAAAAACAACTGTTATTTTTAAAATTACAAACCAGTTTTTTTTTTCGTTATCAAACTTTAAAAAAAAAATAGCTTCGCTAAACTTTGTAATGAAAATTACCTATTCAAATTGTTTTTATAAACAAAACAAGTTTCATTGACAACAAGCAGACCTATTATTTTATTTCTTTTTCTGAACCACGTGGTCATTGAAAGAATATTTTCAGAATTTTATTACAAATATATATCGATTAAAAACACAGAATTGTACAAATTATTTATATATATATATATATATATATATATATTATATTGATTGTTCAAATCTCAATAATTAGAAAAAATATAATAGAAAATGTTCAACCATGGAACGTAAAGTTGAATGACCAATAAATGGAAGAATGTCTGGTGGTAACTAAACAGTTTCAACAAAACACTGAGTAGGTACTTTATACCAATATAAGATAAATAAAATAAGTAAAAAAATCAATTTACCTAGAAACTGTAAAATGTCTATTATAGATTGTAGCTTGCTGTTGATTTTCGCCTGGCAGGAGAGAGTTGAATTTCAGTTTGGTGTGTTCAACTTTCACTCGGGAAATGACAAAATGTTCAAAACGCGATGTGTAACGATTTTTAAAATTATTTCTATTGATTATTATTAGGTAAACCCTGCTTTATATAATGGTATAAAGTACAATTTTTAAAAATTAAATTTTTATATTTTATTCACTTAAGTTTTCAACTTGGAAATTTTTCATGAAAATTAACTTATAATTCTATACTTCGCTTACCAAATTGAAAAATAACCTTTCTTTTGTAAGATGGAATGATTTTTCAAAGTGGAATAATTAATATCGTGAATGGCACAGACATATGAATGTAAGTTATTCACCTGAGCTTTTAGTTTAAAAGTTATTGCTATCGGGCAACACCGAGTTTCTTCCCAACGCCCAACCTCAAAAATATAATGAAATCTATATTTGTTTTAATTTATTCCCGAGCAACACCAAGTTTCTTACCCTCTTTCGTCTTAATAATATAATTAACCTATATTTATTTTAGTGTATTGCTGGGCAACGCTGAGTTCCTTGTCTTCCATTTCTCCAAGCATATACCGCATTGAAAATATACTACTGTATTATTGCACACACCTTCTCTGTCTAGGATATTGAACACCGACTCCCGAACAACGCAAAGTACATTTTCTGGTATACAATAGTATAACATAATGCAGTGAAAATCTTTTTCTCGGGCAACACAGCATTTAAAAACAGCTGCTCAATCTAGGATATTGATGATTCCCAGGCAACGTACAGTTAACAAAAGACAGAAGTTCTTTCTCCCGGGCAAAGCTGCGTTTACACACACCTGATCTATCTAGGATGTTGAGCACTTTTGGATTACTATATACCACTTACCAAATGTAAAACTGTAATCTTAGTCTTACGTTTATTGCTCCCGTTTAGAGCGCTACAGAAACCCCTTTGCGAGTTTCTTGCATTAGTCTCAAGAGAAGCTTAAGAAATGTTGAATAATTTTAAAAGAAAATGCCACGCAGAAGGAATACATTGAAATTAATGTTTTCTTTCCAAATTATGGCTGAAAAATAACAGTTATATATATATATATATATTCTCTTTGTAAGATTAGTGGGAAAGAAACACAGCAGAGTTCTCTATTATTAAGAGAAATAAAAAAAATGAGAGTAATATTTATTTATATATGTATTACCAGAGATCAGAACAACATCAGTACTGTCGTTTTTTTTTTTTAAATAGCTCACCCATTCTAATTGCCGTTGAAATGTCCCCACAATAAATTTTGCTTATGAGAGAGCGAGAAGGGAACACATCTTCGGCCGCTTACTATCTCTGGAAGGTGGCATCGAGACTTATTTTATTTACATATATACATATATATATATATATATATATGGAAGTTTTTTTTTTTATACCTGTGGGGGCTTGGAAATACCCAACTAGTACAAGGGCGCAGGCTACCTCTTCTTGGTGTGTTGGACCCATAGACGTTGTCAGATCAGCCATCTAAGAGAAGGAAAACTTTGATAATAAAATCTTGCTACTAACCACTTACGTCTTGGCAGCAAACCGTTATGGAGGGAGGCCTCCTTAGTCCTGATCGGCAACCTTCCGAGAGCTTTAATCTAAGAACAAAGTAGCCAGTTTGCAAACCTATAATTGCTTCAAGAGTAGATGGGCTCTGCCTATCGGCCGGCCTTCGCACTCCTTCTCTGTCTATTAGCCAGGTGCAGAGGTACCAACGCTTCGATGCCTCTAAAGACACCCAGTGTCTGGCCTTGTTTCCTGATTAGGGCAATGAACTCCCTCCCTGTTTCCACGATTGTACTGACATGTAGAAATTTACAACTAATGTAAAAAGACGTCTCGCTGCACAGCTCCCAATTTAGGATTACCCCCAAAACCTACACCCTTTTTCTCAGTAGCCCTTTACGTCTACAGTGGCGGTCTGCCTTGTTTGGGATGAACTATGTTTAAAAAAAATAAAAAGAAGGCAAGAATGTGCCACGGTCGAAACGTTGTGGAAATGGTGCAAGAAAGATGAAGAAAAGTGTGAAACATTTAAATAATAACTAGACGTACCTGTGATCCGTTGGGTCACTATCACGATTATTCTACTTTGATTTCATTCAAAAATTCATAAACTGTTGCATATCTGTTAAGACATTCTTCTTGTATAACTAAAGATAATAAGTTTCTTTACTTATGTATTATCATTAATTATATAGAAGTATTATTATTTATTATTCTAATATACAAGTACAGTGATTGATTATATTGCCATCTAATTTACATGTTTGTGGTGTATACAGACACACCATGACAACACTAAAGAAATCGACCTTTCAGTAAATGCCCAGAGACATCAGGAAGTATTAGGGAGTGTTTGAATCAACATAGTGAGAGCAGCTGAGAGAAATACATGCTTAGCTAAGAGAAAAATGGGTGAATTGTTCAGGTAATTATAAATGACGGCTAATTAGAACAATTACAACAGATTTTCTTTTCAGACACAACTCAATACAAAAACTAAGGTATATTTTAGCATGTATTTTGTGTTATTAAAGTATATTGAAAAAAGCCTACGGGGATACAAACATTGGTTAACTCACACTTAGTATAATAATAGATATCTCCTCTTTACTGGAAACAAGATCAGCCGAAAAAAGACAATTAAAATTGAACTTTCTTGGATTTGTTATTTAATACTTTGGTAAAAGAGTCCACTTGATGACAGTTTCCGGTTTTAAAATAGAATATAGACAAGCAGTGTTTATCAAAAAAACTGTTACCCATTATACTTTAGGTTGGATGTTTTTTTAGTGGGGAGGGGAGCATATTAACACATAGGAAAGTCAAACTTGGACATGGTTTTTTTATTTCAGATAATCAAATAAAACTTTTTTATAATTGAAATATGTTTTTAGAGGGAATGAATATATTTTTTAAATAGTTTATTTACTATTCTTCATAATTGGAATTTTTCTTTTTGTTTGAAAATACTTTTTAAATAGTTTAATTAAAATTAAATTAATGAAATTAAAAATTCAGCCAAAAGTAAAACTGTCGAAAATATTGAGGCATTGTTTTTTTTTGATAAACACCGCTTGTCAATTTCCGATTTCAGAACCGGAAGCCGTCATCAAGTAGACTGTTTCTCTTTTCACCAGTACTTTTTGTATTTATTATTTTTTTTTATTGAGATAACAGATATAGCTTCTGCCATGTTCTATTATGAAACTGTATTCATCTTGAATAGTGTTATTTAAATGAAAGGTTATTTCATAGAAAACAGTAATTGCTTGCTGTAACTAGGTTTTTGTATGAAATGAATATTTAATTTGCTTTCTCTTTGTTTTGTAGAGAAAATGCACCTGGTTATTATTTACCTATCAATTTATGTGTTTATTTATTATATGCTCTTTTTTTTCAAATCAATAATCTCGTGTCAACTTTAAAAATTAACAACTAATACAAGTTGAAGAAAACAGAATTCATTAATCGATATTTGTTTCCAATTAACTGCTTTAGGGACTTCACAGGCTCTTGGGATTTCTGATAAATAACTTATTTGCTTCATTATTCCAGAATTATTCAATATCTTTGTTTTTGTTTTTCTATCTTTTTTCTTATGAATCAAATAATTCTGCTTTCTCTGGTTGTTAAATATTTAAAATCTGGCATTCTTTTCTTTCCTTTTCTTTTACCCTTGAAACTAAAAGGCAGAACAGAAATGTCTTTGTCTAGTGACGATGTATTAATCTAACAAGATTTAAAATTATTTTTAAAACAATCCATTTCGGGGTGGGGGATACTTAATCCTAACTAGCCAAAAAATCCATCCAAAGATTTTACAATGGCCTATTGGCAGTCTATTTAAGTATCATAATTAATCTTTATTTTATTATATCCCGCATTCCAAGGGCTCATTTTCTTGAAATTCTACCCAATAGTTTGGGAGCCTATACGTGATTGTAATAATCAGTATATCTCAAATTAAAATTACTATTTACTATTTTTTTTTTTAACTTATAAAAAAATATTTATTGTGTTGCTTAATACAACTAGCAAAAATATACGCCTGAGAGTGCAAATATTTTTTGGTATATCTATAATGTCAGTATTCACAAGTATTAAAGAACTGGTGAGTATTGACAGATGCACACTTCTGCATATATTTATAAGCATATCGAATATATATATATATATATATATATATATATATATAATAAGGAGAGGTAGTTTGCTTGAAGCATTGTGTGTAATACGTATATAGAGGAGTATTAGAAGGCTATCACAATGCAAGAAATGGAAATATGTTGGCGTTGAGAAGTAAGACAAAACAAGTGATTTTAGTTATATAGTTTTTCAAAAACTTTTTAATAATTTTTTTTTTATATATAGCAAATCTTACTGTATTCTGTGTGACCGTGTTCCATAGTATATTTCGAGGAAGACCTCTTTGTCAAATGGTAAGTGTTTCAAATCTCAAAAACCGTGTGGATGGCAATATTGCTTATAATGCAGTAAATATTAATATCCGCAGCAAATTTGGTAAAACTAAAACTATAACTGAATTTTTTTTAATGATTTTAATTACTTATTTATTTTATTTTTTCTGAATATTTTATATTTTAACCCACCGATGAAGTGCCACATATTTATATATATATATATAAAAAAGGAGAGCAAAAAGGAGAGAAAAGAAGAAAAAAACATTTTTTGTTTATTCAGAGGGGGGAGAGGAAGGGATAACAGCCAAGAGCGGTGTTCAATTAATTTTTTTTTTTCTAATATTTATTTAATTTTTTTTTTTCTAATATTTATTTAATTTTTTTTTTATGTATACTATTCTAACAATATTTACTTTGCTTTTCTGAAAAAAACCCAAAATGTTTGTAATTTATTTATTTAAAAAAAAAATTTTCAAATTTATTTTTGATGATTAACGGCTAAATATGTTTTGATTTATATAATGTATGGAACTAATTCTTCAATTCTTGTTTAATTTATTTTTAATATTATCATTATCTACTTAATCTGAAACTATTTAATGCTGTTATGATTTTAGTAAAATGTTATTAAAATTCAAGTTTAATTCACTAACGATTTTTTTTATGAGGTGTTATATATTTATACTGCATGTCATGTTCACATTCACTGTTATATTCAATATTACAGCATTGCTGTTAAGATAAATAAATTATGTAATAAGTATATAAATACATTAAAATAAACAAAAAATTAATTTTCTTATATTAATAGAATAACACACCTAGTGTGTAGATACCCATTTCATCTTCTTCCTCTACAAAATATTAAAAGTACCCCCAAATAAACCCTATAAATAAAAAGAGAAAATAATAATCTTAAAAAATAAAAAAATGGAATATATATATATATATATTTATAAAAAATAAATAAATATATAATAATATTAAAATAAATTAAGAAACAAATATATTAATAAATATGTTATAAACAAATATTTAAAAAAAATAATAAATTAAAAATATGGAATAATAGAAAAAAAGAATAGAATAACAATTTTTACTATATAGATTCACTTTTACCCTTCTACAATTGAATGATATATATCCAAAAGTAAGGTAAAAGATTTAGAAATTTCAAATAAGTGTTGAAAATCCTGTAAAAGAAATTATATATTGGAGATTTATAATTAAGTTTTTATATTTGTATGTATAAGGGAGATAATTCATTACTATTTAGAAGAGTTGTTCCTCTTTCTCGGAAGGCAAAAAAAAAAAAATTAAACTAAATTTAAATTAAAAAAAAATCGTTAGTGAATTTAACTTGAATTTTAATAACATTTTACTAAAATCATAACAGCATTAAATAGTTTCAGATTAAGTGGATAATAATAATATTAAAAATAAATTAAACAAGAATTGAAGAATTAGTTCCATTCATTAAATTTACTGTGTGCTACACACAATCTGGCCAGGGTTTAAATCAAAACATTTAGCCGTTAATCATCAAAAAAAATTACAAAATTACAAATTTTTTTTTTTTTTCAGAAAAGCAAAGAAGTAAATATTGTTAGAATAAAATAAGATAATAACAATAGTATATATAAAAAAAAAAAAATTAAATAAATATTAGAAGAAAAAAAATTAATTGAACACCGCTCTTGGCTGTTATCCCTACCTCCCCCCTCCGAATAAACAAAAAATGTTTTCTTTCTTTTCTCTCTTTTTTGCTCTTCTTCTTTATATATAAATATGTGGCATTTCATCGGTGGGTTCAAATATAAAATATTCAGAAGAAAATAAAAAATAAATGAGTAATTAAAATCATAAAAAAAAAATCAGTTATAGTTTTAGTTTTATTACATTTGCTGCAGATATTAATATTTACTGCATTATAAGCAATATTGCCATTCACACGGTTTTTGAGATTTGAAACACCTATCATTTGACAAAGACGTCTTCCTCAAAATATATTATAGAACACGGTCACACAGATTAGATCAGTGTTGAAGTCTTGCCTAATCAAGTAAGATTTGCTATATAGAACAAAAATTATTAAAAAAGTTTTTGGAAAAAATATATAATTAAAAGCACTTGTTTTTGTCTTACTTCTCAACGCCGACATATTTCCATTTCTTGCATTGTGATAGCCTTCTAATACTCCTCTCTCTCTCTCTCTATCTATCTATCTATCTATATATATATATATATATATATATATATATATATATATATATATATATATATATATATTGATGATTTGCACTGCTAGCAAACTCACGGCTGAACTTAAAAAGATAATTTACATTCTTATTAAAAATGGTTTCCCAGAGGGTCTAATTTCCAAGTGTATTGATCGAAAACTTGCGAAATTTAATGCCAACATTTTCTTTGGTCCACCCAAATGTCCTGTTTATCTGAAACTTCCTTTTATTGGTTCAATTAGTAAGGGTTTTTCAGATAAAATTTCATTGGTTATATCTCGTTGTTTTTATGCAGTACAACCCCGTGTGGTGTTTGGCACCAGAACTGCCTTTCCAGCCTTTCAGAAAGATGTACTTCCAACACTACAGAAAAGTTTGATTATATATAAATTCAAATGTCAGTGTGAAGCTGACTATGTTGGTCGTACTCGTCAGCGCTTGGAAGTCAGAGTGGCCCAGCATATCCCTGCATGTTTTCGCAGATCACGTGTTGTAAAGACGAGTACAGCGATGGACACATCCGGGTCTTTACAAAGAACATCCGGGCGTTTGCAGAGCACATCCGGGCGCTCACAAGTCCACGAGTCATCCATTGGACAGCACCTGTACGACAATAAAAGATGCAGTGAGGCGTACTCCGATGGATGTGTTTGCATTGTACACAGGGCCCGTTCCAAACATCGTCTCAAGGTTTTGGAGGCAGTTAGTGTTACAATGCGAAAACCATCTCTCTGTAGGAAGAAAGAGTTGTCTCATAAATTAGATCTATTTAGAGACTTCTAAAAAAAAAAATACTTTGCCTATTTTGCCCATTTATTCTTTGCAGTTTAATGGCATTATCAATCTACCTTCTTTTTTTTTCTTTGTTTTTTTTTCCTCCCAACGTTATTCTTTCCCCCGTTTTTAAACGATATTTGCCGAGGTTTTCTCTTGACAATATGTTGGTCGAAAGGTACCTAGGGACGTAGTTTTTATTTTGTCAATTTTAGTCGATCGTTTTATTTGTTTAAAATCGACAATTAAATATTATTTAATATTTCCTCTCCTTTTTTTTTTCTTGTAATAGTGCCTCTTTCGCTATGACTCCGTTTATTTTATTTAAAAGCATTATAAAATTTTGTACCACAAAATTTGTTCATATATATATATATCAATTTAAAATAGGTTATCTACCTTGCTGATTTATATTTTTGGTGATCATCAAAACTGTTTTATATTAGCAGTCATCTGGGTCGGCCTAAAGAATTTTTAAAGTAAATTTTAGCTAAGTACCTAATTATATTGTCAATAACAGGGAACAACAATAACAAATGAAAAATGGCTATTCAGAAGCAAAGTTTGATTTGTCAGCTAAATGCTATTTGAGTCTGACTTTAAAAATCCGTCAAGATAACTTTATATGTTAAATGTAGAAAATGTGTGCACAAAGTTAATGACATAAGTAAGAATTGTCTTTCAAGTCTTGTAGTACACTCTGAATGTCTTTTTGATTCTCCACAAACAGCTGTTCTGTTTAAAAGAATAAGAAAGGGTCACTATCGATCTTTCTCTGACAATATCTATGAGGTAATAAATTACCAGTTTAAACAAAAATAATTTTCAGGATTTCTTTTCTCTCTTCCTCTACATCTGTGACGTTACTCTCTCTCGCTCTCATATACATCATTACCTCCACCAAAAAGGTTATGTATTCGGTCGAATTTGTGACTGTTTCTTTTTTATACACTTGTTAGACCAGTTGTCACCAAATTTGGTTAAACTTAGAACTGATTTAAATTTTGGATATCTAGATCAA
The DNA here is from genome assembly GCA_963556195.1 of Sepiola atlantica. NCBI lineage: Eukaryota > Metazoa > Mollusca > Cephalopoda > Sepiida > Sepiolidae > Sepiola > Sepiola atlantica. The sequence goes on from OY744524.1 coordinate 41,948,326, forward strand.
AGGTCAAGGAAAAGGTAAAAATCACACTTTTGGTGATAACTTTCATTCTGTTCATCGTAGAAACTCACTACTTGGCCCATATTGTAGCCAATGATTTCCTGCGTTTTATGACTTTTACATTGAAAAGTTCAGTCAAATTTGACACTTTGACAGATTTCAACTTACATTGTCAAGCAGAGGTATGCAGTCTCATGGCTAACTTGGGTTCTCGTGTGTGGATATTATTTACTCCTCCCCAGGAGTTAGGCACAAGGCCAGTTTTATCTTACTCCCACAAGTAAGATGTGACCCAAGATCGGGTCGGGAAAGTGGGGTTTGAAAAGCCAGCGCCCGAGAAAGTGAGCACTCTGGCCATTAAAAATTGCCTGGGCAGCCCTGTCGGCATTCCCCAGTAGGGGCGCCTCAGAGACAGTAAGCAATAAACTTACTCCTCCCCAAAGAGGGGCGGCGAAGCCTGGGAGGGTGCATCTCCTAGAACTGCACAGGACCGACAACCCCCAATAGACCGGCGTAAATCCAGACCCAAAGACCCGGAGTGTGTGTGTGTGTATATATATATATATATATATATATATATATATATAAATTATCACAGTTTATTCGCTGTTCAAAATTGGCCGAGTGGTTAAGGCGTTGGATTTGAGTTGCAAAATACTCGTAATCCGGGGTTTTGAATTGCATGACCGGTAGTGAATAGTCATATCTCTATGCTGATGCATCCCGATTATTAAGGACGAAACATATACGTACATAGATAATAAACAATAACAAATATTTATTATTTGTAGCTTCTAGAAAAAGTAGAGCACTGTAAGTGCAGTATTAACACAGCATGACGTCACTAGCTTTAAATACATCGTTCCTTTCATTAAAGTAGAACGCTCTAGACGTCAAGCCTCCGTATAAAGTATTAAAATTATTAGTTTATTCGCTGTTCAAAATTGGTCGAGTGGTTAAGGCGTCGGATTTGAGTTGCAAAATACTCGTAATCCAGGGTTTCGAACTGCATGATCGGTAGTGAATAGTCATATCTCTATGCTGATGAGTCCCGATTATTAAAGACGAAACGTATACGTACATAGATAATAAACAATAACAAATATTTGTTATATATATATATATATATATATATATATGGGAAAATGAAAAAGGAAAACCAAAAAATGGATGTTTTTTTATGTGTACATCAACGTTTCGTCTTTATTTATAAGACTTCATCAGGATGATAATATAGAGAAAAAATGTCATGCAAGTACAAATACATGTAGGGTAGACATATTGGGAGGAAAAATAAAATAATGGCCACTACTGGGTGGACGTCCGTACTTGTTGGAGAATAAAAATGAATCTTTATTCATTTTTATTCTCCAACAAGTACGGACGTCCACCCAGTAGTGGCCATTATTTTATTTTATTTTATTTTTCCTCCCAATATGTCTACCCTACATGTATTTGTACTTGCATGACATTTTTTCTCTATATTATCATTCTGATGAAGTCTTATAAACAAAGACGAAACGTTGATGTACACATAAAAAAACATCCATTTTTTGGTTTTCCTTTTTCATTTTCCCATCACGTCGGATTACCTTCATCCTTCTCTTCCCATATATATATATGGAATAGTTCTGTTGATATTAACTAATTAAAGTTATTTAATAAAAAAAAGGATAAATTATGAAAACTGTTCTTACAATATGCTCATTCATCTTCAAGGAAGATCAAGGTCATTTAAATGAAACTTTCTACTTTAGCTAGAAAGAAATATATACTAATGGATAGGAGTTCATAGACAGAAGGAGTAGATGAGTTCTCTCTCTTCTCACCTCATTACCTCTCCTTCCTCCTCTCTCTGTCTCTCTTGCACAACTAAAGCTACATTTTCTATTTTATTGTTTTCAAACTAGCCTTCCGGTAGCTCAGGTGATTTTTTTTCTTCTTTCTATCCATTTATTTCTTATTTAAAAGAAAAATAATTTCGTATCGAAATTGCCAAAATATTAATATTATTAGTGTATTTCTATGAATAAATGTTTATGTTAATCTATTTATATGAATAAATGCGAAAGTTTTTGCCCCAATGTTTACAAGACACTCATGAATGAAATGTCTATTATTTAAAATTTTAGTTTCAAGTAGCGAACTTTGTGAAGCGATTTTTTTTTTTTTTTTTTTTTTTTTTTTAAATTTTTTTTTTAGTTAAGAAAATATACGTTTACATTGTTTGACAATTACAAATAAAAATTCTTTCCAATTAGGCATTAAGCCCTAATCGTTTTTGAGGGAAGGTGGGGAGCGATGGTGATACAATTTTGACAAAAAATCTTTGTGCGGTCGATAGTCATACCTTTTTTTCCAAATTACCTTGGACTTACTCTACACTAGACACTTTCATCAAAATACCGCATTCACTCTATGATTTAATCCTTACTGACAAAGCCAGCTAGTATATATATATATATATATATATATATATATATATGAGAGAGGAAGGGAACAAATAGATCACTGTTTGACTGCAGATATTGTTTATATAAAAAGTAAGATTTCCTTTCCCCACTTATGCCGATGGTGCAGTGGATAAATCTTTGGATTGTTGAGAAAAACTACAAAAATGACCGGGTTTCAATCTCAGTCTGAAGCACTTGTATATTTAGCAACATTGAAAAGCTGTAATCCACACCCCAAACAGTTCATCTGTGGATGACATACACTAGCATGAAAACCAAGTGTTCCCTGCAATTGAATGCGAAACCTGAGGTCTTTTTCTGCTTATTAACTCAAATTACATGTTATTGTTCTTAAAAACATGGATCAAAGTTCAACAAAATAAAATGAGTAGTCAGAATAAAATATTTATTTTGTCTGAACGAATATATTGATGACAAAAATCGAGAATCCCACTGACTTTATGTTATAGAGATGAATGGATATTCTTAGGATTAATATCTAATGAATCTTGGGTTTCGTTCAAATATAAATCATTTTTTTTCTCCAAATCACTTTACTCTTTTTCATTCAAGTACTCAATTTTTTCATTTTTGTTTTGTTTCCTGAATTTCAGTTCCCTTCCCCATTTGAATTATTTTTTATTTCATTATTTAAAATCTATTTCCTTTGATTTATTGTTCTTTAGATGTGTGAAAAAATATTCTGCAAAGCTAATGTTTTTATCTTAAAATTTGCAGTTCAATTTGTTTGTCCTGTGTGGAGGGGAGCGGGTTACTGATTTGCTGTTTAATTTCATCCTTTTTCTTTTTCTTTTTTTGCTTCTATGTTTTTATCTACCTTTTTGGAAGAACATTTATTCAGATCTATCATTTGGACATGTGACACAGGAACAAATAGTTTTCGAGTTCCACTCAGTGTCTTCCCTGTTTTGCCTTCGTTTGCTTCATCTGTTTATTTATACATTTATTTACTTATTTTAAACGTGCATTTTTATTTTTTTTTTTTCTTATTTTCTTTCAAAAAAGTAGACAGATTAGGGTTAGATAAAATGACCGTTTGAAAATACCAGATGTCCAAGTTTGGAAGTTGCTGCAAATTCATACCCTTGGAATAGGTGTACATCTGATCTATCCTTTTCTATCTATAGGTTAAATAGTAGAGTAAACCGAATTCTCAAGTCTTTGTAGAGCACCTAGAAGGAAAACTCCAAAATAACACTATCTCTTCTCCGCTTATCACAGCTTTGCTTCAGGTTGCTTTACTTTTCTTCTTACCATTGGGTTTAGAAGAAGTGCGCTTATGGTTTGTTCAATTGTTTCACTATAAATTTATTGTGCAAACATCTTCTCAGATGATATCCATTGTCTCGTAGAATACAAGAGAGCCAGTCACTCGGATCCCAACGATTCACCGCTGCATAAATACATTTAAATATATTTCAGTTTGACGATGCACTGAGACAATATATCTCTTTTAACAAAAGTAATGACTTGGAATATTGTTTTTGTGTAAAAAAAATCTAATATGTCGAATTAAGTCAGTCGTATTTTTTATTTCAGACTTAAATAGCTTCCATCTTAAAATATCAATATATCATTCTGAATAGACATTTCTTTAGCATTGGTTAAAAGCAAACATTTTAATTTGTTTTAATTTCTTTACAAATACAATTATTCTTGCTCGGAATATTTTTTGCATTTTTCTTTTCTGCAAGAATTGCAGGTAGAAGCCATTTTTTCTATCAGCAGCAAATTTCGCTCTTATTACAGAATTGTAATTCTGATGCATTGTTTCATTTAATAATACTAAATAACTGTTTAAAAAAATCCTATTTTCACTAAGTGTAAAGAAATGGGTAATATCTGAAAACTTAAATTTTGATGTCGAAGGTTATGTGACTCATTATTTATAAACAGTGGCTTCATTCCTAAGCATAACTCATATTATGTAAGGGGGATAACTCATATTTTAAATTGAAGAATATAATAGGAGTCGTCTATCTTACAACTAACATTTTATTTCCTATAAGTTTAAAAATGTGCAAAAAATTAAAAACTAAAATGACCTTACTACAAATCCCGGGCAACACCTGGTAGGCACAGCTGGTATAAGATAAAATAGTGTTGCCAAATTTGAAACCGACCGACAACATAACTTTTCTATAGGCCAGTCCTGGTCTGCACAACCTAGAATATGCACAGGATTTTTTCTAAAAAATCATTAAGTTTACCTGATATTGGAGTTTTTGTGTTGAAGTTCTTCAATTAAAGTGTTGGTATCCTTTCAGTATGCCATCATTTGAACATTTATATATATTTTTTTTTTTATGTCATTTCTGAGAAAAGTTGTAAGGTCAGGTGAAATTTACTCTTCAAGAGTAATTCAAGAAAAAAATGAATATAAAAATATTTCTGTTGTAAAATATTTACATTGTTTAGCTGTTATAATGTATCTGCATATAAAGACATTTTTAAAATCCTCTACTACAAAACCTTTCAAATAGACATGTTTCATAAATTATAATAAAAAATACAATAATAAATAAATTAACCAACCATAGTTAAAGGTGACACAAAGCCTTCCTTTTTATTGGCTACTACACCAAGATCTAGGGGAGGGCGACACTCCTTTCCCTGGACGGCCCAACTTACCCTTGATATTCAACTTATAATGTGGAGTGTTTAACAAGTAGTACCACTCTTGTTAGTCTTTGGTATGACTTGCCCTAGGATTGAACCCCAGTCTCCATTAGCAAATACTCTTAACCATTATGTCAAATGACAATGCACTAATGACCTTTTTAAAAGGTTTTGTTACTATTTCACTAGAAATAAAAATGGCAAGGTCAACAATGAAACTTGAGTGGAGTACACTGTTTTCTTGTAACGAACATGGTAGTAGGAAGAAAACAAATTACGTAGTAACAATCAAATAACGATTTGTCAAATGTGCATTGCTATATGGGTCTAACCATAACTATCCGACCGACTTAATTATATATATATATATATATATATATATATATATATATATATGTTCTAACTTCTCTCTCTCTCTCCTCTTCTCACCGGTGCTACCAGATCAAACTGTCTGAAGATATCGGCTTCCTGAATCAAAATGTACCAAACATTGATGTTTTATTGTTTTTTTTTTTCTTTTTGCAAAACTCAATCATGTTCTGCAAAGCCAAAAACAAAACAAAAATTCTCCCTCCCTTCCCCAAAACTGAAATAACCCTAAAAGGGTTGATATGTCGTAAAACAAAACAACCAAACCAAACCAAACACTATGAATAAATACTTGAACATATAAAGAACTTGAAGCATAAAAACTTTTATCGAAATGACCGGATTTAGGGTTGATATGCCATAAAACAAAACAACCAAACCTTTTTTCTCATCAACTATTCTTCTTCCTACTCTTTCCCTCCACACACTTTCTACACAGCTCTATCAACTTGTGTTCAACTAATCTAATACAATAGGTATTTGCGTCAATATTAAATAACCTGAATTTTTTTCTTCTGTTAGAACCAGACAGTTTAATATATGTAGATATGAAAATCTCCACTTTCCCATTTATAACACCTATTATTTCCAGACGATCACCCATCGAAGCGGTCTGCATATTGCAACTTAACTTTTGGTGATTTTTACAAGAAATGCTGCTTTTGACATGCGGGGAAGCATAAATCAAAGATGTTTATCAAAGAATTTGAGACACATTGAAAGAAACTCTCCAAGACTCAGAAGTTGAATATATCTATTTTAATTACATGGCATTAGACGTTGTCTATCTGACCATAACAACAACAAAAACAACAAGCTCTTCTTTCTCTTCTTCTCCCACCCTCACCCCAAATACATCTTGACTTCCAATCATTTTCTGTTATTTTTTCCCATCTTGAATGCTGCTATCAGAGATGTTGAAAAAGGGATTAAAAAAAGACCAATAAAAAGCTTTCAAAACAATAAATAAAAATGAAATGTATCTTGAATGTATCTTACAAGTTCTATCTTTGGGGGACAGTTTATAATATACCACATACTCTTTTGAAACTTCTGTTTTGTTTTTTCTCTTTGAGGTCATGTTCTCTTATATATTGCCTCCTCCTCTTCCTCCATTGAAATGATGAGCAGAAATCACTTGTCTCACCTAATCCACTTCTAATGGAACCTTTCACTTAAGTTGAGTCCAGTTCTCAGATGAGTTTTGTCTATCTCTCTGATCAACATTTTGATTTGACAACTCTTCTAAATGGTCTTCAAGAACAAAAAAAAGAAGAAAAAAAGGAACCAGCGAACATATATTCATTGATTCTTCTTATTACAGTATTTACTTCCGTGGTGTTACTTATTTTTTATTTTTTACTCTACCTCATATATTGTATATAATATTCCTAACCACATCCTTTAACCAAAAACGATCCCTTGTACATCATCATCATTATCATTATCATATTCGGTTTCATGTCCGTTTTACATGCTGGCATGTGTTCTTTTAGAAATTGACTTTCAAACTTATCTCTGGTCAGGCTTCTTTAGAAGTCATTTCCTTTGAGGCAAGACTTTTACAGGCCTGCTGCCCTCCCTGATGCTAACACAATGAGGGAATGTAGACCAGTGTTTTTATCAAGACAAAATGTCTAGGTGATTGTTTGCCAAGGCTAAAGAGCGCTTCACCTGCCCATAAGCATTTATTTATGAAAATCAAACTTATTTTCATACCGAAGCCCCTAAAAACCAACAATCTTGTGTTTCCAGCTCTCCAGAACACTTGTCCAGTCTAATGATATTAAACAAACAATGACAATGGAATATTTCCTTTTTTTTTTACTCATTCCTTTTCGCATTGTTTTTTCTCTTCCTTCTTTCTTCTATTATCTTCTCATCGCACATTGTTCTACATTTTTTTCTTCTTTTTTAGTATCTATAGCATTTACGGATGCTTATCTTAGCATTCTACATGTCACTGCAGGTTTAATATTATGTTGCTGCAGGTTTTCCTTGCACGCGCATCTGCATGATCCTTCCCAAATGAGGGAACCCAGCCTGCGAACCCAGCCTGCAAATAAGTTCTTTCATACCTTAAAAAGGACTAAGACAAAACAAAACTGTTAGAAGATAGAAGAGATTTATTCGACTTTATCTTCGTTTTAAAATCACTAACCAGTAGGGTGGGGGGAGCCAGAGAGAAAGATATCGATAATTACTGTTTAATTATATTTTTTCAGCATATTTCAGTTTAACATGTTGACATGTTGCGTGCTTCCAAGGAATTACATCTATTCCTCTCTCACTCTCTCTTTGAGTGAGCCATGTGATGTAATATCCATTGCTATCAATTCCCACAGTCTTCTAATTTTAACCATCAGTTCAGCAAGTTGACCCGACTGAACTTTAATTTTCTGTTATTTTCGACTAATTGTCTTATATACTAATGGTGTTTACTCATCCAATATTTAACATTTGAGCTCTCCATAACTATAAGAGTTTGATTTCCATAAATAAATCAGGTTTGGGTAAAATATTAAAAACATACCAATAATTGCTAAGAAATATTAGTAGGACTGGTCAATTGATTAAGAGTAAAGAACAAATAATATTCAATTAATATGGCAGCGAGAAACAAACACACACAGATGCTTTAAATTACATAATTTAATATATTTATTTTTGAAGAACTCAAGGGAGAAAACTCTGTATAATTGCACATGATAACTTTTCTTTAATAATTGTGGAAGGTGTTAACAAAGATACAAGCATATTTTAATTTTTATATGGTACTGGCTGTATTCACCCGGCGTTTCCCGTGTGGAGATATATTTCTTGTCAGAACGTTTTTAGGAAAAAAATAATTTCACATATCGTCATGTTTACAATTTTTGTATTGAGAAAAAAGGTAAAAATAATATTTGTAATATGAGGTCAAGTAATAAAAAAAAAAAAATAAAAAACTCTTAGCACTATTGTGTTAATAAAAAAAAGTTTCTTACAGAAAGTTGTAAAATGGCAAATGGCTTTAACAAAACAAATTCAAATTATTTTTTTTGTTTTTGAACCTTACCGATAATTGCCTCTAGTGACCCCGGATGGAGTCAAAGGAAAATTTTAATAGTGTCTAGATTCCTTGAAAAATTTAACCCTATTAAAACTTAGTTGAGTGTTCTGTTAACATATTGATTTTTATAAGACATAAACAAACATTGACTTTTGTGTATATAGAAGAAGATAGGAGATATATTATTCATAGCATTTTGATTTTAAAGAGGGTGGACATGTTTTTCATGGTTCTGTAAATTCAACTTTTTTTTTCTTTTTAAGAATGAAATCTAAAGAATTCAATTAAAGAAAAATGTTACCTGAAAAATGAATTCAAGAAAAAATACATCAAATTGTTTAGTTATTTATTTTTAAAAAAGATGATCACCACTTAATCCTGACAAAGATTTTGACATTTTGTTTTAAACAATTTTTTCATCATTTATCCCTTTTTTTGTTTAGTCGAAGATGTTCAATTTTCATTCACTCCAACTTTTCAAGCAATGCATTTGCGCAGATTCTGACTCCTTGACTTTGACTCCACAGCCCTGGGCAGTACAATAATTGAAATTGTTTGATATCAGGAAAAATAGATTTTTCATATTATTCTCATTAGTTTTGATAGATTTCACACCTGCAACTAGTTGAATATTTTCTATTACTATTTCTGCAACAAAGAACATAAGACGAGTTGTGTGTTTCTGTTTCATTGTTTATCTATTCTCTTTTCCCTTTCTTCATACTTATTAAGATATAATTGTCTATCTTGTATTCAGCTTTCATTGAATTGATAATGTTGCCCCTTTTCATTGCTTCTTCTTTTATAAACTTATTACATGTTCACATAGTCATACATTATTTGCCTGTTTAGTTGTTAATTTTAGCAGAATAAATATTTCAAGTTACTAGATATGAAAGAAATATTTCAAGTTACTAGATATGAAAGAAATATTTCAAGTTACTAGATATGAAAGAAATATTTCAAGTTACTAGATATGAAAGAAATATTTCAAGTTACTAGATATGAAAGAAATATTTCAAGTTACTAGATATGAAAGAAATATTTCAAGTTACTAGATATGAAAGAAATATTTCAAGTTACTAGATATGAAAGAAATATTTCAAGTTACTAGATATGAAAGAAATATTTCAAGTTACTAGATATGAAAGAAATATTTCAAGTTACTAGATATGAAAGAAATATTTCAAGTTACTAGATATGAAAGAAATATTTCAAGTTACTAGATATGAAAGAAATATTTCAAGTTACTAGATATGAAAGAAATATTTCAAGTTACTAGATATGAAAGAAATATTTCAAGTTACTAGATATGAAAGAAATATTTCAACTTACTAGATATGAAAGAAATATTTCAAGTTACTAGATATGAAAGAAATATTTCAAGTTACTAGATATGAAAGAAATATTTCAACTTACTAGATATGAAAGAAATATTTCAACTTACTAGATATGAAAGAAATATGATTTCGATAAGTTTCTCCTATAACACTCGTATCCTAACTTTGCAGTTAAACTAAAGTTCCTTGTTTAGCATTCCTCTTAAGGTTCCTCCGAATGAAACGTGCCATGAAAACCTCTGTTTGATGTTGATGAATTTGCAGAGAAAGATATAATTTCAAGATCATAAAAAAAGAAACCTTTTTTTAATTTTGGTAATAACTTGTTTGTTCTTGTGTATTCAGACGAAAGAGGTTAGTATTAATTTTAATAGCTGAGGTTAAATATATGGGTATTAAGATTCAAGAGTGTATTAATATAGGCGTATATGTCAAAATGTATGGCTTACACCCCCCTCCCCATAGAGAATTTATGACAGCACACAGAAGATGTTTACCAATGACAATATTCTTGTCTTGTATCAGTGAATATCAGCTTTCTTTCTTCTGTTTTTCTTTTTCCCCTCATGGTTTTATTAAAATGCCTTTCTAGTTCAATGAGGCTTGAGGGAAATGTCTTGCTTCACCCGGGCATAGCGGTTGATAATCTGTTTCTATCTTTTTCACCTCTCACTTGATTCTGATGGAATTTAGAACGTCTTCCTGCTAATTCACCTCAGAAACTGACATTGATGAGTGATGTTCAAATTGTAGGTACCCTGGTGTCAACCCTCTCTGACATTTGTTGACCATCACCAAATCCTGATAATCTATTTTGTGCTAACAATATATTAATATTAGCTTTACACTGAACTTATTAACGATTCAAAAATTCATATTTCTTTATAACCTTTAGAAGCAGCCGATTGATTGTCTAAATGGAAAATCAATTCCCAAGTGTACTGTAATTCTGGTTTTGAAAATCATCTTTTTAGACTCGATCTATTTCCTATGGAGCTCTAGCTGACTCTCCACAATCAATTGAACCCGGGAAACTATTTCTACGCTTTGCTTTAGAAGTATAACTGCCAGCAAATACACAACAGAAAACTCTAAAGAAATCTTTTAAAACATGAAAAACAAAAAATTCCCAAACCTGTTGTTGGCATCGTAAATGAGTCTATGTTATCAATGTGATGTCATTGTTTTTCTGTCTGGAGATACAATTGAAAACAAATCCCTATACCAAGATCAAACAAAACTTTTCTCGGGTAAAATTTTATGAAAATCCAATGATGGTATTCATTTTGTATTCAAGGATTTTACAATGATGTCTTTGCTTCTGCATTTGTCAACAGAAAAAATGTTTTGCTTTACATAAGACATTTAAAAAAAGAAAAGAATAAAAACGGTTGTATTTAAACATTTGCAAACAACTTTCTGAATCGTTGGCGGGTTGTTGTTTTTGATACTGTGATCAAATGCAGCACCCACTTTGAACACAGCTTTCCCATTGACAAATGTTCATGCAAAATGATGAATACACTGCCTTCAACTCCTCTGCTATCTCACACAACTTCAATTTATGATCGGCCAAAACAAGTTCATGGACTCTTTTTTATTTTTTTTTTATCCAGGACAACTGCTGAATTTAGGCGAAGTGAGCTTACAGCATCATTTGTGTCTGTACGACTGTGTTTAAAGTCGGCGTACCAGCTCTTAACCGCTGTTTCTGATGAAGCAGAACCGAATAATACTAACCAAACCATTGCTTTGCTTGAATAGTATTTTTTCCATCAGAAAGAAATTCTTTATCAACACACGAAATTCAGATTTTTCGATTTTTTAAATTTGTAATAGTAGCTTCACTTAAGTAACTAATTTGTAAACTAATAATTCGATTAGGCCCAAATTTTGACACATGATATTTGAAAGTTGTTACTTAAAAAAGAAAAAGAAAACATGGATATTTTACTATTAATAATAGTGCCATCCATATGTCAGGGACTTATTAAATGATTTTTTAAATACATCAACGCAGGATGAATTTTGGATGCTTCCTTTATTCTTTATCAAGAATTGAGCCCCCCAAAATAAGATCCCTGGAAAAATTTGTGTGTGTATATAAATCCTGTAAATTTTATTCTATAATAATTGGATATATACTTTTTTTTTTTTTTAAATGTTGAATGTTTTTACTTTACTTATATTTATGATTTTATGAGGGGCGCTGAAGAAGTGACTTTTTAAAATTATCAAAAATATAAAATAAAATATTCTAAATTGTCTTAGAAACGATCGTACACAAAATATTTTGTTGATATTGAATTTTTGGAACTGATTTAAATAATGTGATTATTTTGTTTAAACCTACTCTATGCATATATATATATATATATATATTATATTATATATTCGTAACCGTCATCAGTTGTCTGTTTCTTTCAACATCGTTTGTCCAAATAAATATTTGTTGTCCCGGTAACCAAAAAGTATAATATAATGATGAAAATATATTTACTGAGGAAAACGGAAAGGATCATAATAATGTGTTTCTTTTTTTCTTTTCTTTTTTTTTTATTCGGCAATCATACAGAAAAATGCATCTGTCTGTAAAATATGAAACGTTTTATCCTCAAAATTTCGTTGATTGTCTTCCTTTTGTTATACTTTTGATGATCAAATACATATTTTCTACAGCAGGTGGCACACCTTCTTTGGGTTTTGATGCCCAAGGTGTGCATTGGCACAGTCAATCAAACTAAGGCGGCTGTGGCATGTACGATTAAAAAGCAGAACCCTCCCCCTCTCTCTAACGCACGCGCACACACACTTTCTCTCTTTCATCTTAAGGAGCTGTGTCTTATAATGACTGAACCCTTCCACTGAAGTGAAGGGATATGGCAATTCTTAAAGAGTTTCTTTTTGTCCGTGATAAATGTTACTTATATTATTGTATGCAAAAGAAGGACATAGACTGAAGATAATCCAACCCATACAAAAATTGCTGACTCTCCACCTCTGAAGTGAGCAAAAAAAAAAACAACAAAAAACAATCTGACTTATCAACTTTGGAGTCAGCTTTAAACAAACAGTTAATCAGCTGACTTCTGCAAAATGGCTGATTCCAGACTCTGACTCTTCTAGATTTGAATATGTGATTATGTAATCAATCACATTTTTAAGATGAACCAGTCTCAGTTTCTTAGTATTTTTGCACTTTGAATGTCATATATTATTCTTGGATAGAAAGGAAAGCTGTGACAATGTTTCACTCTTTTGTAATCATCTACTAATATAACAATACTCATCGTGTTTAAAAAGGAAATTAAGTTTTTTGTCTAACATCTGTATTATTTGGATAATTTAGACTACTATTCTCATCTTGGTTGTTATATTCACGTTTCGGCTGATGTAACCTTCGACCTTCTTCAGATTAAATTCATCTTTCCGAACATGGACAACTTAATAGTGGAACTTGGGAATCTTCACGTCAAACTCGTGAACCTATACAAAATTTTAAACTGAAACTTCTGTTTCATATACTCAACACTCAAGATGAGAATAGTACAACTTACTAATCCTCATTTAAAAAATACCAAAACTTTCTGTTATCTATATAATACTAAAGTGCTGATAATGTTGCTTGGTTGTTTGCACATGGAATCTTTTAGATTGTGAGAGGAAAGTCGAATGAGACGATAAGTGGTGGTGGGGGGAGGAGAATAAAGTAGTATATGCAGCAGCATAAAGAGGATACCGTAAATAAGTGACAGAAGAAAAGAAGAAAAGGAAAAGTTGAAAATTACAGCTGATTATAAAAATGGGAATATAGTGTTCAGGGTTGGGAGTAAGAGTACACAAGAGTATTCATTCATTACCAGACAATGGTGGGTGGACATATAAAATAGAAAGAAAAGAACTGGCATTTTTCTGTCAATGATTACAATAAAATTCTATTTTATATATGTGGAAGAAAAAAAAGTGAAATGTGGAAATATTTTTATATATATTTTTAATTTTTGCATTTCTGGGGATAATATCAAATATTTTTGTTGATAAGCAACCTAATTAAAACAGTTAGCAATTTATGTTCTTTTATTTTAATTAAATTTGTTTGAGTGGTTTTAAATAAAGGGGTTAAAAAAAAGTTACAACCTAATTTTTTACCAAATGCAAAAAAAATTTACCCTTCTATTGACCTGCATAGTTTTTCACTTTTGGAACTTTTTTTTAAGTGTTTGTATTTTTCAGATTCTGTATCGTTTCCTAGAAGGCTTGTAAATAATAGAAATTCAAGATGCCGTCGTTTTTTTACCTGATCTAAAGGTTCGCTGTCGTATGTTTAACAACTGAAAAATACAACTAATAACTGTCACCAATCGGTCAAATATTTAACATTACTCTTGACCTTTGATGACATTCAATATTAACCAAGCATTTACATATCCTCTTGCATTGCCACTCTTTGCTCATAGCATATCTGTATGCCAAATTCACTTGAAATCCCCTCAGTGGTTTCTGAGTCGATAGTGGATAAAGTACGTTGTTTTGGTTTGTCTTTTTTACAGTATATCACTCCCTTCCCATGCTTAAACATAATACATATCAATTATATACGATTAGTTGAACACAAGTAATTTTTTGTATAGAAATTTTGGCTTCATACCTTTTTATCAGTGTATATAGAATAGATTTGATAGGATTTGAACTTAACATACCTGATTCCATATAGTCTGCTATCATATTGATTATGCTAATCCTTTACACCACAGACACTTCATTCCTCTCTCTCTCTTCTCCTCTTCTCTATCTCTTTTCTCAGTAACTCTTTTCACTCTCTCTCTCTCCCGCTCTGCTCTCTTTCCCCCTTTATCCCACCCACTCTTACCCCTTCTTTTTCTCTTCCCCCTCTCTCTTTCTTCTCTCCCTCTCTCTTTCTTCTCTCCCTCTCTCTTTCTTCTCCCCCTCTCTCTTTCTTTCTCCCCCTCTCTCTTTCTTCTCCCCCTCTCTCTTTCTTTCTCCCCCTCTCTCTTTCTTCTCCCCCTCTCTCTCTCTTCCCCCTCTCTCTTCCCCCTCTCTCTCTCTTCTCCCTTTCTCTCTCTTCTCCCCTTCTCCCCCTCTCTCTCTTCTCCCCCTCTCTCTCTTCTCCCCCTCTCTCTTCTCCCCCCTCTCTCTTCTCCCCTTCTCTCTCTTCTCCTCTTCTCTCTCTCTTCTCCCCCTCTCTTCTCCCCGTCTCTTCTCCACTCCCCGTCTCTTCTCCCTGCCCCTGTCTTCTCCCTGCCCCGTTACTTCTCCCCCCCTCATCATTCCCCCTCATCATTCCCCCTCATCATTCCCCTCCGTCTCTTCTCCCTCCCCTCCGTCTCTTCTGCCTCCCCTCCGTCTCTTCTGCCTCCCCTCCGTCTCTTCTGCCTCCCCTCCGTCTCTTCTCTTCTTTTCTCTCTCCTCCCTCTTGTTTTTTCTGTCTTCTTCCCACCATCTAAAACAATCATGTATAGATGAAAAGTGTGCACGGTGACAAGCAACATTACAATAACAGCATACACAGTTTATATAGATTAATAGTTATTATTAAATGTCTTTATTTAATAACTAAAATGCACATACAAAATGAATATTTTTTTGAAATATTTTTTATATTAGATTTAGAACTAAAAAAGGTTTCTATATGAATTATGAGTGGATAAATTTGCGTTGTTGGATTGTATCTATAAGGAAATCCTAATCATGAATGAATTCACTTTGAACCTTCGAAAGTAGAATTATGAAAATTTGTAAAAATTAAGGAAGATTATGATTTTGTATTACATCTTCACACAAGTAATCTTAAGAGCATTTTTCTTTTAGCACTGACCATTCCTACCTTTGTGTCGAGATTGTCAACATCACAAGCATACTTGTGATGTTCGCTCTTCATAATCATTGCATCACACTCAATAAAACAGCTTCTTATTACAATATTCACATCAATTTTGTATATCGGCTATTGCCGAGAGTTGTTTTCTATCACTTTTTTATGTAAGCTTAAATCATTTTCTGACGTTCTTTTTGAGACAATATCATTAGCACATTTGCCTGTCATTCAGTTTCCATAGAAGCATCCGCTATTTAACTTTTATTCTATAATTTTATAATAAAAAATCGAATCTTTTATCTGAATTTTTATGATGAGGCGTTATCATTATTTGTATTGCTCATTTTTTGTACTAGAAATATAGATATCAATGGTGATGCAGACTATAGTTTGAAGAATCACAATGCAAATAATAATTTCAATATTTTATTTAAAATCAGTCATGTCAGGCTGGAATGTAAAAATGATGGCTTTTTTGTTGCGATTGCTTCATTATTATTTTTATAATTCTGTTAGAATGAAAAGTGGATCTTGAGAGGTACAGAGCCATGATTGGTTGATTGAGGTCATGTGATAGGAAAAGGTTAGAACATCGGATTACACAAGACACAAAGCATACATATAAGTGGTCATTTAGAATACTCTTCCTCATCACCACGTAAATAAAGGAAGTGATAATGCAACAAACCTTCTGGTGTTTAAATAGCCTATGTCATTCGTAGTCATCAATTTATTCCAGTGTAAATACAAACTATAAAAAACGTAATATGGTGGCTATAATACTCCACATGTGGGAATCCAAATGAAGCCACTAAACACACATAAGTAATGTCCATTATGATGATCTTGATATTTTTGTTTGATACTATAAAAATCTGACCTGTTGTGTCGCCCATTCAACTCTGGTTAATGAATTTGCAAAGCCGGTTAAATATAAAGAGAAAAAATCCAAAATTATCTTCCACTCTCTCCTCTCATGCTCTCTCTCCCTCCCTCTCTCTTGCTCTCTCCCCCCCTCTCTCTTGCTCTCTCCCCCTCTCTCTCCCTCCCTCTCTCTCTCCATCCCTCTCTCCCTCCCTCCTTCCCTCTCTCTCTCTATCCCTCCCTCTCTCTCTCCCTCCTTCTCTCCCTCCCTCTCTCTCTCTCCCTCCCTCCCTCTCTCCCTCCCTCCCTCTCTCCCTCTCTCCCTCCATCCCTCTCTCTCTCTCTCCCTCTCTCTCTCCTTCCCTCCCTCTCTCTCTCCTTCCCTCCCTTGTCGGATTTTTCGTGGGTGTTAACGAAAACCGCTCTAAACAAAAGTCATGTTACCTAGGATAATTATCACAAAAAAAATATAACAAGAGAGAAGGAATGGACGAGTACAAGATGTTCATAAAAATTAAAATAAAGTTTTATTTACAAAAAAAATGTAGCTTGGACTGCTTTTTTTCCAGAGCTGGAATAAATAAATTATTCCTAGATAACGTACAATAAAAATCAAAAAAATTACATCAGGATTTCTTAACATTAAAGTTAGATACAACAAAAATATACACAATCTTAAAAAGGGGATAAATCCTTTTAAAACATGAACTTACTATAAAGGCAGTATTCTTACAAAATCAATCAAATAGTCTCTTTTTTTTCTTTACACCAAAGTTACAATCAAAAGTAATAAAATTGACAAACCTCCATGGTAAAAATAACCTTTTTTTTATTTTATCAAACGTCTGTCACAAAGTTCCTTTTTTCTTTCTTTTTCTTCAATAATTTTCTTATAATAAATCCAACGTAAGAAATACGTCACTAGAACAGTCCAAATTTCAGATAAACATAATACTTGATTTTTTCACAGTTTGTCCCAAATAGCATCACACGCGATCATGTGAGGATCCAATTTTCAAAGTTATCTCTTTCAAATCGATCTGTGTTGCAAGGACGATCACACTTTACGATTCTTAATCTCTGATTCAGAATCTTCTCAACAGCAAAGTATTCCAGTTCCCGGGAGCTAAGCTCTTCAACATAGGCAATTTCGTGCCCAGAGATATTTTTATCTCGTTCAAATTCTCTATAATTCTTCATTCCAAGTCTCTGACCTGAAACATCTTCAAAGGGAAATATTCGTTGACCAAAGGAAGAATATTTCATACATAAAAGGCAATTCTTGCCAAGAGATACTCTATTTCTTAAATTTCTTCAAGTAGAAATTCTTCTCAAAATTTAACGTCCCAACTATGGACGGAGAAACAGTTTTAACATGTGTCGACTCCGGCGCCCAACTCTGTTCTGATTAAACTTCGCGCCAATATCAAATCGAGGCAGAACTAATGCATCATTTCTAAAAATAGAAACCACGTGACACAAAATGGCGTCAACCTAACCCAACTCCTACGCAAAATAATCCATGTGACCTTCAACCTGGCACGTAAGCAAAAACTGAAAGCCTTCACCCTCAAACGGTTTCAAACAAAGAGAAGTAACCCATGACTTACTAGAAAATATACCGAAATTTCCACACCCTCTCTCTCTCCTTCCCCCCCCCTCTCCTTCCCTCCCTCTCTCTCTCCTTTCCTCCCTCCCTCTCTCCTTCCCTCCCTCTCTCTCCTCTCCCTCTCTCTCTCTCTCCTCTCCCTCTCTCTCTCTCCTCTCTCTCTCCTCTCTCTCTCTCCTCTCCCTCTCTCTCTCTCTCTCTCTCTCTCCTCTCTCTCTCCTCTCTCTCTCCTTCCCTCCCTCTCTCTCTCTCCTTCCCCCCCTCTCTCTCTCTCTCTCCTTCCCTCCCTCTCTCTCTCTCCTTCCCTCCCTCTCTCTCTCTCCTTCCCTCCCTCTCTCTCTCTCCTTCCCTCCCTCCCTCTCTCTCCTTCCCTTCCTCTCTCTCCTTCCCTCCCCCTCTCTCCTTCCCTCTCTCTCCTTCTCAGCCTCATTACTATATTACTACTTGTTATTCTCTTTTGTTTATAATAGAATATTCCAGTCGTTTTATTCTTTTCTTTCTAATCATTGACTCTTAATAAATAGGGAGAGAGAGGAAGAGTGGAATGACTGACTACAAATTAAGACCGAGCAGATAAACAGTAAAAAAGAACTTTAGAGAGATGGGTTTCTTTGTCAGTTAATTGCTAATTAGACAAATTAAAATGGAATTTTGTTTCAAACACAACTCAATCCCTAAAAACCCTAAAATATCTAATGTGATTAAAATATATATCGGTAAAAAAGACTTAGGGAAACAAATGTTGATTAACTCAGATTTAGTATGATAATAGATTTTTGCAATGTGTTATAACTTATCGAGTTATATATTATTTGGATTTTTTAAAATCCAAACTGCTTTAGATTTCTGGCTGCTGATTGTTTTAGAATGGAATTAAATAATTAGTGTAAATATTTTAAATTGTTAATAGTCATCCATGCGGTTCACCCACTAAGAATGGAATCCAAAATGGCCAGCCACATACAATTCACGTGTGAAATTCAAGTGAAACTGCTAACGTTATCAAATTTCAAACAATTTTTCTAAATACAAGTTAAAAAAAAAATAAATAAAAAAAATTTTTTTAAAAACTTCAAAACGAAATAAGTATGCTTTTCGTTGACGAGCATGGTTTCCCAGCATTGCCCAGAGGCATGTACAACAAAATAGAATAATTAAAGTGTAACATCTTTCTTTAAACCGTCTAGCTCTCTCTATCGCCCCCTCTCTCTCTATCTCTTCCCTTTCTACCCTTACCCCTCTCTTTCTCTAGCAACTGGGAAAAAATTGTTTACAAATTACTACATTAGAAATCACTCTGAATCTCGAGGCCTAACTAATTGAGCGGTTCTTTGGAACTATGTTGAAAGCGATTAGAGCAATGAACACTGAAGGAAGGGACTGGAGGAAACATCTAGGAGAATTCCTGATGTATTATCGAAACAGCCCCCATGCCATGATGGGGGAAACACCTGCCTCTCTTCTCTTGGGTCGGGAGGTGAACATCAACCTGCCAGGACTACAAAAAAGACCTGAAAGCCAGGCCTGGAGAGCAGCTCGGCAAAAAGACAAGAAAGAGAAATACAAATTAAAGGATCGCACAGATCAGAAAAATAAAGCCAAACCATCTTACATAGAAACAGGAGAAAGTGTACTCCTAAAACAAAGTAGATATAATAAGCTAACCCCAGCTTATCATCCAACACCATGGACAGTAGGAGAGCGCAAGGGGGAATCCGCGATTATAAGGCAAGGAGATAAACGGGTGCTAAGACACACGTCACAACTAAAAAGAATACCCCAAAACACGACCCGTCAACAAGGGGAGGATGATGAGTTCCCTTTCAGTGATGAGTTAAGGAAACTGGAAGAAGAGGAACAGACCCAAAGAAGCGAGGAGGAAATGGACCTCCCGATCGCACTCAGACGAGCAAGACGACACATAAGAAAACCCCGGAGATATGCAAGCAGCAGTTCAGGGGACGAGGGAAGCGATCCGAATACAGAGGAGGAGGTAGATGTGACGCCGGATGTGAGGTCACGGGCGGGACTACAAATAGACCCGAGGAATTAGGTTCAGGGACTCATTTCGTAGACAGTAAACCATTGGTCCACCAAAAAATAAATATGAAGAAAAAGAATCTCTATAGTTTGTCCAAAGAAAAATATATATGAGCTTTGTCAGTGTATCTTGTGTAGTTTTTGACTTTTAACTGGACACACACACAGACAACTTTCCTTTATATAATAGATTAGTTTAAAACTTAGAATTTTTTTCCTAATAAATTTATTTTTTTTATAATTAGAAATTCATGGCAATTGAAATTAAAGGAAAATCATATAAATACTAGGTATACATCAACATCAAATAAATTTGAAAGAATTTTATCAGTTTTCCTAACTAATAGAAGACATCAACCAATTAAGGTTCTGGCTTCCCGCAGCAGCTTGGTTTCGATTTCGACCAACAAATTGCTTCAGAATTTTATTCCTCTTGTTTAAAGTAATGAGGTATTACAGAGAAAATATAAATGTCTAAAGATATATGCAACATCTATTATAGTAGTACGTAAAGAGGAATGACATTGAGATATTTAAGAATTGGTGGAGAAACCATAACCTCTTACTTCTCACATGAAACACTTCTTTTTGTTACCTGCTTATGAAAAGACTAGAAAAAATGTCAGCTTCTGATACTTCTTAAGCTGCCTGTCTTACAGCGATGCAATGAAGGGGATCTGGAACTTGATAAACATACCTGGTTTTGTTTCAAATGATTCTACTTAGCTTTCTTGTCATTATGGCTTCTATCATTTGGCAGATTGAGCAGAGTCAAACAAAAAATACAATTGCATTTTTTATATATATATATATATATATAGATATATATAAAATAATATCTGTCGATGTCAGGTATATTTTTGTTATGCTCTTTAGACTTTTGTTGGAAGTTTTTTATTTTTTTTTTTATTGCCCCCTCCCCGAGATATTTCTCCAAAGTCTTATGTAAATAATTCACCATCAGTTCCTCCCACTCTGTCATTTCCATCTGTCATCACTCTCTCAGCTCCTCATTCGTTTCTTTCATTTACGTTTTCTTACATTTCTTTCAATCATTTTTTTTCCCTTCCTAATTTCCCTTTTAAACCTACCATTCCATCTGTGGATATCACTCGCTTCTTTTTCTTTTACTCGCTTTTTGTCCAACTACGAAGCTACAATTGACTTTATTTTTCTACCACAACAATAAGAACATTAACAAGAACAATCCTCATCTGTGATAAGAAAGAAGTCTCAAGTTAAATCGGTAGAATATATCAAATGATGACTACATAGCTGGAATTGACTTTATTTTACTGCAATAACAAAAGGGTATATTTGTCAAATGTGATCGAAAATTGTCTTTCTAAATAATGTGTTCTAAAATAAAACTAAAAACTAAAAACAAATATATTATTATTATTATTTGTTTGTTTGTTATGCCTCCTTGGGCATTTCCCCTTTAACTATCTTCTCAATTAAACTATTAAAAAAAAACAAAAAAACTTTTAGTACATCATTGATTTATTTATAAATTACATAGAAAATACTTTCAATGCCAATATATCTTGGCCTCTTATTCAAACTACTGTTCTCATCGTGAGTGTTATCTTCACAACGTTGTGAAGATAACACTTAAGATGAGAACAGTAGTCTGAATAATCCAAATTATCAATCCTCATTTCAAAAATTCAGTAAACCAATATATATATATATATATATATATATATTAACATACACAAACACGTGTTTAATCTTTTAAAAACACATCAATGTGGCTTTATCCAACCAATGCAGCAAGCTTGAGGCTCAGTCCTTCAGTCACCACTGACTGAAAGTTCAATATTTTAGCTGTCTCTGCCAACTTGCTAGTTGATATAGTGTAGGAGAAATTTTACCGTATTTATAATTACGCTATTAGGAATGCGAGTTCTCCGCTTTCTTAATCCACAAAAAGCGAATGTACGCTTCAATCATTGTTCGATCAAAATCCGCTTTGTTTTTCTTTTTAAATTTTTTTACCTACCAAATTGCTAGAGCCCTACTTCCTTATTTTTTTTTTATTTTGCTGGATTTTCTTTCTCTTCCTCTTTCCTCCTCTTTCTCTCTTGCTTTATTTTTCTTTCTCTTTTTTGTTTTTCTCTCTTCCTCTCTCCATCTTTTCTGGGCTTACTTTCGCCTCTTATGACAGGGTTTTTTTACCCCACCCAATAAACCGGTATTGTCCGGGCCTTCGGGTCTGGATTTACGCCAGTCTATCGGTTGTCTGTCCTGTGCAGTTCTAGGAGGTGCACCCTGCCAGGCTTTACCTTCTCACCTTTGAGAGGTGGTTAGTTTATTGCTAATCGCCTGAGGCGCCTCTACCGGGGAATGCCGACGGGGCTGCCCAGGCAATTTTTAAATAGCCAGAGTGCTACAATTCTCGAGCACTGGTTTTTTCCCACTTTCCCGACCTTGTGTCACATCTTACCTTGTGGGAGGAAGATAAATAGAGCTAAGATTAAAAACGGAGGGGGTAGGGTAGTTAGATGACTTCTGTTTCATCAAATAATGACTCCTGTCTCCTTCCCGCCACACGAACTGGTGTCTTTCTCTTAATGTTGATTTTCTCAGTTGAAACTAATTGAAGTTGCTTTTTGACTCGGAGCAAAGTGTAGTATCTATACATATACTACACTTTATCTTTTCTGTCCTCTATCGATGGGGAAAATATCTTTCTAAACTGAGGCAATTTTTATTTACGTCCCAATCCAGAGTGTCCCTTTTTGGGGAGCTGAATTTTACTCGCATTAAGACCGACCTTGTGTCATCTAACTCTGCCGTCGTGGGGAGGCAAGTAAATAGGTACTATAAATGAAGCTAAATTGTAGCAAATAGATGCAGTTGTAAATAAGAACTTTACATGCGATTGATTCATTGATTCAAGAAGGTTTCTATTTCTAGTGGTAATGGCGACCCCCCCCCCCCCTCCACACACATGATGAAGGGTGTGCCCACCACGTTAGTAAATATATATTCAAATGGCATGGTCTTATTGTTATAGGATTGTGGACTCAACATTCGAGATTAAAGTTAATGTTGTGACTACTGCATTACTTTCATTAATAATCTTGGGAAAGCTATTACTCCATATATCCTCACTCCAGCTATGAATTAAATAGTAGGGCTAGACCCTTAAGCCTTGATTGTGAAACGAGTCTAGGAGAATGAAAATCCGAAATAATGCTAGTCTTTCTCTCTTTATCCAGCGATTGTTTCCAGTTGTCCTGGCCTTCATCAATGCTGGTTCAAGCAAGGTACATTTGGAAATTGTTTAATCTTTGCTTTACTATACAGTCCCTGTGCAGGCACTCTTACAATAGATATCCATTGTCTTTTGAGACTCGAAGGAGGCATATATATATATATATATATATATATATATATATATATATATATAATTTACATTTGTTTGTAAACTATAGACATGGTGACTGTTCTCACTTATCAAGCGCTGTTTATTCTATATCTACACTCTTGGAAATTAGATCTACATACTCCCTCTATCAACGATATTGAGCACTCTACCATCTCTAAATGTAGTAACTAATACACTTATACTTATTGCTAAGTGTGTGTATATATATATATATATATATATAGTGGCTGTCTATTCGATTTTGAATATGACCACTTTTGGCGTATCGATATGATATTAGAGTAAAGATTCCCAGTGAGAGGTGCAGATGTGGCTCTTCAAGCCTGCCAGACGTTTACAGGCCATACCACAGAGGTGGCAGGTGTTATGACCTGAGGGGATGCCATAAATGAAGCCACCTCTTGTCCGTGCTTGATTTTGCAAAACATGCACTCATTGGTGAGTCAACAAACCTGCACGGGACATAGTTACCAAGTTGCAAGCTTGGCATCTTTGGTGTTTCATGTTTCCTCCATGTGCTGGAGGTTTCACATCCCGTAATTTCCTTGCTAGTCTCTTCTGCTGCTGGTGTTTCATTCTATTCTTTTCAAAAAGTTTGTTGCCTTCAAAAATCGTTTTCCTCCGCCTTCACCTATCTACAGCCACCCTCTC
Source organism: Sepiola atlantica (assembly GCA_963556195.1). NCBI lineage: Eukaryota > Metazoa > Mollusca > Cephalopoda > Sepiida > Sepiolidae > Sepiola > Sepiola atlantica. The sequence continues at coordinate 41,972,574 of OY744524.1, forward strand.
TCATCCTCGAAAGCACTTCAAATCATCTTTGAAACAATCTTTGAATCGCTTATAGGGTGTATGCTGTGGACGAGTATTCCCAGTTAGTTCCCCATAAATCACCTGGTTGTGTGTGTGTGTGTGTGTATGTATGTATGTATATATATATATGAATTATATATATATATATATATATACACACACACACACACTCTAGCTGGCACGCCCACACTAAGAAGTAATGAGACTATTGTGTGCTCATACCTCTAGTCCTTGATTCCATATTGCCATTTTTATCTTATTTTATTTTAGAAATTAAAAGATAACGTCTTTACAGTTTATGGATTTCTTGTGCAAAGACAGCCTCACAACATTATAAAAACTCCTAATACAAAATTAATGGAACCTTTGGATTACTCGTGAAATTTTACTTAAGAAATTTTGTTTGCACCGTTGGTATAATTGGATCGGACTGAACCCAGATGCAATCGAAGGAAAATTTGAATGGTGTCATGAAACTCCTTGGAAAATTTAACCAGTATTGAAACTAATTTGAATTTTTTTTACCTGTTAACATATCGATTTGTGTAACAGCCAAACATCTAAACAAACGATCTCTTTTATAGTGATTGATTATGTACACTAGACGATCAAATGATAGCTGTTTTCAACCACTCTGTCATTTTAAAACAAGATTGATGCCATTAGTTGTTCAAATAACTGATGACACTAATCTTACTTGGAAATTACAGATGAGCATGAAATGCTATCCTAAGATGGTATTTTTATTTTTTATGAAAATAGCTCAAGACAAGGCATGAAACCACTTGATGTAAGGAGCTAACAAGAACAAAATATGAGTATCGCAAAGACAGGAGATGCCTATTGGCGTTAGTCTTGAAAAGACCAAGGCTATAAATAGGAAGAAAACAGTCAGCAGGAAGAGAGTTCCACAAGCTGCAGTTCTTGAGAAGAAGCTACTGGAATAGGAAGCTGTATTACAATGAGGTATAAAAACAGCGAATTGATGGAGACCACTAGATCAACGAGTCAAACGAGCTGGAACAAAAGAAGCAGGGAATAGATCACACAATTCTGAAGAACACATGCAATAATAGTATTTATTGAAAAGACAGACTAGCAACACCATGTCTGTGAGAGAGAGGATGCAGAGAGGAAGAAAGGATGTAGCCAATCAAGTTACATATACGTTTCTGCACCTTATCAAGAACCCTCAAATGGGACAGAGATTCATCAGCCCAAATATTATATAATACTAGTGGGAACCGTGATCTAACGTTTCCCGGGAAAATTGATGAACCCAAAAAACACCTGCTCCACCTCTGAGCTCTATATAATTAGTTTAACTCGAGTTTTTTTTATCTATCTATAAGTATTAATTAGTGTTCTGTAATTATTAAATTTATAGACCATGAACATGCAAACATTTGTATTTTTTTCATAATTAAGAAGGAGCATGTATGCAGCAACATACGTACAGAGAGGTGAGGAGTTTTTTATGATTTTAATTTGGTGAGATGGCAATTTTAAAGAAGTGTCTATACACAAACACTGGAAGGAAGGTTCTATTAAATGTATTTGTAATTTGTCTATTATTCTTCATAAAATTTATGTTTAAGCCAGCATATTGCTCGTGTAAAGATAGGTAACCCAGTTTCTATGGAAACTAACCTGTTTAATAAGCTACTTTCTCGCACAACAGCAATTATACTAGACCCAGTTTCTATGGTAAGTGACCGATAAGAACTGGTATCTGCACAGTCTGAGGAACGCATGCAAAACAAGTAGTTGCTACTACGATGAATGTGGACTCTTTTCCTCACCATTCAACATTGTTGTGGGAATGTAACAGTTGCTAACTTGTTATAAGAAAAATTGTAAATATATGTAATGTGTTGTAAAAAAATGAAAAAAAAAAAAAAAAGACTGTAATCTGATTAAATTTACGGACCGACAGAATGAGTTTGCATTTCTGAGTTACCGAGTTCAGTTTCTCTTTCTCTTTCACATGAATAAATAAGTAAAGATTAATATATTCACATTTCATCTATGATCTCAAAAATGAAAGTAATGTAAGAAATAATAATTTGAAAGGTTATTATGGTCGAGTATGGTCAGTATATTATACAGTGAACTTCCTTCGTGATGCTGCGTGAGTGAAGAAAAACTCAAGATGGTGTCTATACGAAACGTGATGGTTGGAGAAGTGAGAGTAATACTAAAATTGAAACTGAACCCTACAAAATGTTTTTTCATGGTGTAAAGGTGTAAAGTAAGAGTGCATATGAAATAGAGAGTAAAAAAGCCTGACACTTTCTTTATCTAGTAAAAAAAAAAAGTGTAAACGGGATCAAATCTAAAAAATAGAGTAAAAGTAACATTTTTTTTTTAGCAACATGGATAAATATCTGCCCTATGTCACTAACAAAACATATTTCTATATCTAGCTTTTGTTACGAAAGCTATCGAACACTAATGTAAGGAGAAAACTAACTTTACTTCAATTAGATATTTTTTTCTCTTTTTTTACACATCTTTCGTCTGAAAATTGTTTTTTTATTAAAGGCATAGTCCTTGAAAAACGAGGGAGCATATATATATATATATATATATATAAGCTAAGGACTTAAGAATACTTTGCTTGAACTTTGAATTCTAATAAAATTTGATTGACACCTTATTTTATTACCTCATTTTATATTATAATATTAATGCTCTATCCAGTATATTGAGCTTCAGTTTTTATCCGGATGTTTCACTAATTATAAGATATTAGTTGACGCTTATATCTTTTGTTGGATTACTTTATATATATATATATATATATATATATATATATATATATATATATATATATATATATATATATATGGCAGATTCATATTATATTCCAATAATCATGTTTTTATTTTATTATTTTTATTTTTTCACATTTCCTAAAAGCATAGCATTTCTGTGAGATATATTTTTTATGGTCCGTTTCATTTGTCTTGTGCCAAACAACATTTTTATGTCAATATCATCTCTGCAACATTGCAAAATCATCAGAAAAATCACAAAGAGTAAAAAGTTCTTGGATTAAAGTGTCTTGAAAAAACTGGCTCTAAACTGTTGAACTTAAGAGAGACCAGCACCGTTGTTAGCTTCGTATCTAAATGACCTAAATAGACATCTGAAGGCTAATTGATGTAACTTTAGAAAGTAAAAAAAATACCCTCAAGTGAATTAGAATTTTTATAAATAAATTATAGAACTTATTAACTATTTTAAGAAATATTACTGAATTAAAATTTATAAATGTCCACACAACTTTTAGGATGTACTAGCTCTGAACGAAAAATTCAAAATGGCATATTAGTGGGTTCCCCCATGTGTGAGTTTGCTCTTTTCTTTGTTTTTTGTTTGGTTTCACCTAAAAATGAACCACTGTATAGTGTAGGTTTTTTTTTTTTAAATTCTTTTCATAATTTTTATTAAGATTATTATTATCGAGGAAAATATTTTAAATACATCTTGAAACTTGAAAAAACAATCTTGAGTGTATATTTGCAAATATTAATTTATTAGAAGCTCTTTGAACAAATTAATTATGTAAATTTGAAAGACACGTGATGTTTGGGAAAGTTTTGGAATGAGTACATATAGGAGCTGATAAGTAGATATAAAAAGAGAGTGATCAAAACTAATAATGTAGTTTCGGCTTCAGACAGATACATAATCTCCATTAATAATAGATTTTGATCAGAATACATTATATGAGTTAGATTTTAGAAAATGTCTAACATTTAAAGCTGAAGCTTAATTTATCTTAAGAAGAAATTGAAATTTAGGGAATCTTTCTTAATTAGTATCCAATGAATATCGATCAAATCTGGAAAAATTGAATTTTCAAATAAGAGGTTGTGCCCATATCATGGCCACGAAAAACTCTTTAAAATACTCTAAAGAAACTGAAATTTGGGGAATACTTATTAATTGATGTTGAATACATATTGTGAAAATTTGAAAAAAATCGGAGGTATCTGAATTTTCACGAAGGACTTCACCACCCTTTTTGCCCCCTTTGCATAAAACTAAATTAAATATAGCCCACATTACGTCCACTTACTCTTAGCAGCTATGTTCCAAAATTAATAATGATCAGTTAATTAGTTTAGGAATTTATCCTGTTCATACAAATATATAAACATGCACATACCTAACTATTTTTTCTTAGAAGCATAGACCTTAAAAATTAGAGAGAACCATATCTATCTATCTATCTATCTATCTATCTATCTATCTATCTATCTATCTATCTATCTATCTATCTATAATCAATTTGAGGTTATGCAAATCTTTAATGATATCACTACTTTTTATAATTTTGTTTTATATGTAATTGTTTATTATAATTTTGTCAATCTAAATGGAGGTGAGGTTAGCGTTGTGTATCTTGAGTGTGCTTGTATCCTTATGTTTATAAAGAGAACAATTGTGTGTGTGTGTGTGAAAGAGAGTTGATATCTGAATAGGATGCACACAAATTGGGCAGAGTAGTTGTCATCTGTTTCACTTCAAGCAGACAGATTGTTGGGTTTATTATTATTATTTTCTTTTTTTGTTTTGTTACGGCTTTATTTTTGTCTTTTGTTCAATCCACTTGCTTGTTGGAAATGTCACTGATCTCCAGCAAAAAAAGATAATGGTGAGATTTGACGTTTTATGGAAGATAAAGCAGGAAATCACTGAGACTTTTTGTCCTGTTGTAAATCTAAAGCCTGCGGAAATGGTACCGTCCTCTTGCTTGACTTCTTCTTTAACCCTTCATCTGGCGATGATTGTTCACTCTTTTTGGCTGGTTTTTACAAAAGCAGCTGCAACAGAAAGAGTACGATAATGGTAAAGTAGCGTTTGATGAGGAGAAGAGGAGTATGGCAGTGGCTGTATATTCGCTTTCACCAGTCAGAAAAAGAAATGGTAATACCTATAATTAGTGAAGATTTTACAAGCATATTGAGATGCAAAGAAATATCTTTTTCTCCTCTTATTCATATCTGTTCTTCCTTCATATATATTTTTTTCTATCTCTTTTTATATATAAATCAATGTTTGTTTGTGTGTTACACACATCTATATGTTAACAGTTAGAACATTCAAATAAGTTCAATTTTTGACAAAATCTAAAGACACAATTGAAATTTTCATTCGATTCCATCTCGGGTTGCTCGGTGCAATTATCAATTGGGTCTATAAAATAGCTGAAATATATTAGAATGTGAAGAATAAATTAATTTTTAAAAATAGATTTTCTTCAGTTCATAAAACAAAAGTAAAATTAAACAAGCATATCTTAGTGAATAATGTATTTAAAAAAGAGTTTTAAACATTTAAATAATACTTTTTATTGGTATTTTTAAGATTTTAAATAATTAAATAAAATCGAATTTGTTTTGATTCATTAAAGCAATTTACCGTTTTACAACTGTTTCTAAGAAACGCAGCATTAACAAGTAGTTCTTTTTTCTTTTTTGAAGAAAACCACATCGTGCTAACTGTTTTATTTTTTACTTGAACTCATATTGCAAATGCTATTTAAAAAAAATGTTCAATGAAAAAATGTTAAACATTTGAAATTATTTCCGACCTGCAATGCCGGGTGAATATCACTACTATATGTGTGTGTGTATATATATATATATATATATATATAAAGAGCTGATGAAAAGAAACTTACCAACCTATTGTAGATTTTGACAATAATTTATTTCAACTCCATGCAGCAGCTTTTTTAAGGTCTGAAAAAGCTGCTGCATGTGGTTGAAATGAATTATTACCCAAACTACAATGAATTGTTTAGTCTTTTTCATTTGCTCCTATTAATTATATTGCTCTGAACTTTACATTGAGTTCTCTACCTGAATTTATCCTGAAAATGTACTCTGCATGGATTTCCCTACATCTAACCCACATAGATCTGCCAATATATATATATATATATATATATATATATATAGATCTCTTTTCATATCTAAAGTCTGTCAATGTCTATCTGGTGAAGTCTGTTCATCTCTCTCTCTATATATGAGTCTGTTCATTATTCTCTCTCACTGTCTCTCTCTCTCTCATAAACTGTCGGAAAATAAATTCCTCTCAGTAGTTTCTCTTTTTTTTTTCTAAAGTTGTCTCCCCTTTGGGTTGGGAACTTTTCTTGGCAAAAATTGTGGTTATGAAGTAACAAGCCTCTGATAGACATCTTTGGTCAACGAGTGTTGCCAAACCTGATGTTAGTCTAGTGAGTAAGACAGGCGTTGCATTAAGCCCTGCTCACCAATGTTCAGTGTTTTACATAAGAAGTAGAAAATACAATATTATTCTTCCCTTGTTCTCTCTTTTTTTTTTGTTTTCTTCATTTTGCTAAGGCAAGTAGCTAACGAGTTTTTATGGTTATTAAACTTGTTTCTAACAGAAAATGACTTGTTTATTTTTTTTTTAAGTAATGCACTCTTCCAAGGGTCTCTCTTTTTACTTTTCCATTCACTAGGATAAAGTCACAAGGTCGGTTTAATTCGGATGTGGAGAAAGTATATCTGAATGGCAAAGCTATTGAGGTTGTTCAGGAGTTTTGTTACCTTGGTGATACCATTGGAACACAGGGTGGAGCAGGTACTTGTGTGATTGCAGGAATTAGTAATGAAGTAAGTTCAGGGAAATTCTGTCATTACTAACCAGCAGAGCGTTACCATTGTCGACTAAGGCATATGTATGCAGTTTGATGATGTATATAAGTGAAACCTAGTCAGTGAGGTTTGAGGACTTGCGTTTCATTGGTTTAAATGATATAAAAATGATACAATAGATGTGTAATGCGATTCCTAAAAACAGGCTTAGTTCTGATGACTTCAGAAGATTAAATCCGGACAGTGTAAGGAGATGTGTGCAGAAGAGTAGACTTCGATGGTATGGCCATTTTGAAAGAATGGATGAGAGTTCTTCGATTAATAGATGTAATAAGGTAGCATGTTCAGTTCACAGGGGAAGGCCAAAGAAAACATGGGAGGAAGTGATAAAAATTGACAGGATCGAAAAATAAAGACCTGGGCAGAGATAGGTTATTTTGGAAGTTAATTTCTTAAAGCCATCCAATGCATACCAGCATGTAAAACAGACGTTAAACCGAATATGATGATGATAGGGAGATTTGTGTAGAACAGGAGACTTTGAAGGTATGGCCATGTTAAAAGAATGGATGAGGTTTCTTGCGTTAGTATGTATAGAATGTTTTAGGTTGTATGTTTTGTTTACCTAAGAAGACAAAGGAAAATATGGGAGGAAGTGATAAGGATGGATTTGAGAAAGAAGAATAAATAAAGATCTGGGCAGAGATAACTTAGTTTGGAAGTCAATTTCTAAAAGTTGGCTATTGCATGCCAACATGTAAAGCGGACGTTAAGCCAAATATGATGATGATGAAGCTCTCCCAAACGAAGAGCACTCTGAAATGGAAACAAATTTTTTTAAAATGCTTCATTCTAGAATTTCCCATACAGACAGAAGAGATGCTTTGATCCTACTCTAAAAGGTTCGATTTGTTTACCTGCTTCGTATAAAGACATGGTTTAACACAATCTGCTCTCCAAAAAAAGAGCACTCTAGATCAGCCGAAAAAGTAGACTAGTCAGTCCCTTCGGCATTCCATCAAATATGACTAACTCCGGCAACAATATAATAAAAAAACATCCTCCTACCAAAGGGATGAGATGCCTCTGAAAAAAAGAAATAATGCCTGTGAAGGTGGTCTCCTGGGATGGAACAGACTACATTTCAATCCTAGCTGAAAGGTAGGATGTATCTCTTACTGCTTCTTTTTAACTTGTATTCTGTTCCGGTTCTTAAAACGTCTATCACCCTACTTAGGTGGAGCCAGTTTTATCCCGAGCAAGTACAGCGTCTCTGACCATCACAATAAACTTTTGTCAGTTCTGAGCTAGGTCACATAGTATATCTAACCAGTTTCAATTCCATCGTCAAAGACCAACTACTTGTAGGCCTGACAGTGCTGCTAGGTCACCTGATTTTCACCGCCCAGCTCATTCCACTTGGTGGAGAAAAATCTTGCGGATAAGTCCCCTCTCTGGGCACCGAGCTGCATGTCCAAAGCATCTTACATGGTGCTGGAGAGGGATGGACGCAAGAGTGGTTGATTTAATTGTTGACAGAGATCTTGAGTTGGTACTTGATCCTCATAGCAGAAGCGTACAATGCAGTTGAGGCAGTTGTTGTCAAAAACTTCGAGCCTATGCAAATAAACCGCTCTCATTGACCATGTTTCGCAAGCATAGACTGATAGATATTTCATTTAGAAGCCGTTGCGATCTCTCGTCTACACCACAGACCGCCTTAGATGAATGAAGACGGACATTGCAGCGTCTATGCATTGTTCGACCTCAGCTGCATCTTGTCTAGATCTTATGATGGTTGTATCAAGGTAGATGAATTACTGTACGTCTTCCAGGTCGACCCCGTCTAAGATGAATGGCTGCCATCTGGATAGATCAGCAATGACCTGACCTGAGTTTTTGAGACGTTGATGCTCATTTCCATACTACGAGCGCAGCAGTTTGCATTCGACTGAGTGCAGCTTGTACTTCATCACGAGTCGTCTCAACCAGAACAATATCGTCTGCATAGGCATTGTCAGATACACCCACGTTCCGACCAACTACAACTCCCGTGTTGTTCTGAAAGACTTCGTTGAGGATGTAATTAAGCGAGTTGAAGAGAGTGGGGAAAGGGCACACTTCAAACGTCTCCGACTCTTCACCATATGCACGTACACGGCTCCGTGTCGACCAGTAGTAGCCCTTGATGAGTTGAAGGAGTATCACGGGTGAGCCATCAGCTTGCATGATATGCCAAAGTGAGCCCATATAAATGGAGTCAAAAAGCAGCTGCAAAGTCGACAAAACACATGACTATAAGTTGTTGATACAACCAGCGCTATTCGAGGATGCACCCTAGGTTGAAGATGTGATCGATACAACCTCTATTTGGGCATAGACCGCTCTGGGAAGAGTATGTTCGAGAGCTGAAAATCCGCTGGACCCTGCATAAGAGAACTACAAATGTTTTGACTATCACATTGATGAGGCATATTTCCCTGTCGTTTGAACACAGTTTCCTATCATCTTTTTTGAAGAAATACATAAAGATCGCCTCACTCCAATCAGCAGGGAAGGTCTCTGAACACCATATCGTATTGAAGACGGGATGCACTCAATGGCTAAACACCTGGCACGGCCTTATAGACTTCTCAGGTATACCGTCTTTGTCTGGAGTCTTGTTGTTATGCAGACATTGTAGAATGTCTTGAACTTGCAATGTTGCAGTTGTATTCCTCAGATGGGTCAACAATCACGTCAGTCGCAGGAGTTGGATTATTGAGTAGCTCATCGAAATGCTCTTTCCTGTGGCGGGAAGGACTATTCATTTTACATGATATTAGAAATAATGTAATTTTGTAATTCAAATATTTTTGTTATTTAATTTTCTAGGAGTGATTCAATTGATCAAACTAGTTAACAAATAAATCTATTGCAACTGTGATCTTTACCAGTTTCTATTCGATAAATTCCTCAATTGCAAAATTGTAGGAATTTCAGGTTTTGTTTTTCCTTCAAGTCAAGTATTTCTCTGCAACTCATAATGAACCTGCAATTTCTACTTTTACTATTAAGCAATCTATTGTGGAAAAAGAACCAAATTTTAAAAATCTCATTAACAGTTCCAATCAAACGACTAGACGTGTTTTTATTCTCATTAATCGTCATTGCATTGTGTGATTGTCATGAAAAACTCAGTCAAGCAAATTTTAATTAACTGATTTCAAAACAGAAATCATCCTTTTTTGTGTTTAATTTCAATTTTGACTTAAAACAGAAAATAAAGGAAGAATAGTATCAATCTAGAAAGGAATACACTCAGTTCTTCACAAGACAAAGCTTGAAGAATATAGTAACTGCGGTACATGTAAGCATTGTTTACACATAAGTGACTGATTGTATATATGTGCATGTGACAGTTGGAGAATTGAGAGGAGGAGGGAGAGAGAGAGTTAATAGCCTTATTTACTAGATTTGGAAGAAGTATTTTTTTCAGATATTCATTAAAATATATTCATTAAAATATATTCAGAAAGATTTTCAGAATGACAAAAGAAGAATAGAGAACCTTCAATGTCCTTATCTTTTATGATTCTTAGTTGATTAAGAAAAGGGTGCAGATTTTCTGCTGTTTTTACTTTCTGCCTAAAATATCAGCTTAAAATACCTAACTTTAGAGATTAAAAAAAATCATTTGTGTAGTCGTTTAGGTACCAAACCCTTTCAGATAAGTGTTCACTTATTATCTCCCCATAAAGGGTAGCAGATGTATTGTTTTTTACTCGAGTCTATTTGTTTTGTATGTTAGGTAAACCAATTTTCAGAAGATTTGATGAAAAGGTGGCGCATGATTTAGAAGAAAGCAGCCCATTTTGATGCAGAACCAGATCAAGAGTTTTGAAACAGAAGTTTTAGTAAAACTGAACTTTCGATGTACCGTTAAACCACACATTTTTATAAGCCAATTTTTATTTACTCAGAAAAGGGAAACGCCCAATCCTATGAAATTAAAAATGAATAATTGATATTTTATAAAATTTCAAAGTTTTTTTATACTGACATGTAACATATATAACATTGCCCATTCGTGTCTACTGTGCAGTAATGGACAATTCAAAGAGATCACCTATTTGATAACAATGTGATAAATATTCAACCCTAATCTTAAAGAGTATTTTTCAAAGAATGACCTTAAGAGAAAGTAATTTCTTTCTTAATTGAACGTTCTCACAGAACAAAATTTGTGGTTTTCATTTGTTTTTTGTTTTTTTAAACTTTCATTCACTCCAAACAAGGCACTGAGATGTAAGAGGCTACTGTGGATTATGGGTCATGGGGAGTTGTGCAGCGAGGTGTTTGTTCACATGTTCTGAAGAAAATTGCAACTTTATCACTTGCACAAAATAGCGTTCTCTAAACGATTGAAACTTTGATATTTTTTAATCCATTCCTTTTAAAATGATATACCAAAGCCATATTTAAAAAATTCCTCTCTTTCTTTCCTTTTTTCATTTTTGCTGTATTTTGTACTTCTGTCCAAACCTTTCGATCTCCCTTCCATCGCTCCTGATCAAATTTTTTATCTAATTGTTGATGTTTAACTAAATAGACCTACTTTCCATCTAATGGATTTGTAATAATTTCACTTTCGATTCTGTTTCCTCCTCTCTGCTCTCTATCTTATTATTTTATAATTTAAAGTGGGGGGGGGGGGGAATTTTCGTATATAAATTCAATTTTTCAGGCCAGTTTTAGGGCAGTTAAATTCTTTTTTGTTATGGGAGTTAAATCCACTGGATTTTTTTTTTTTTGAGGGGGCCTGTTTCTTAGGAGATTATGTGTGGTTTTATGACCCTGCCATTCGAACTTAGGGTTAGTGGTAAAACAATTGTTAAATTCCCTAAAAAAAAAATACAATGGCCCGGAAATGTGGGAACATTTTATGTTAAATATATATTCAACTGATCCCTCACTCTAAATTCTAAAATATTTGGTTTTCTATCTTTCTGTTTCTCGTGGTGGTGGGGGTATTAATGGAGGGTGTTAATCTGCAAATGTACCCATATTTAATTTTTTTAAATCTTATACATTTTTTTTTTTAACTATACACACCTTTTTTATTTTAATTTGAAGCCATTGATTTTAGTTGTGTTTACCTTTCCGGTGAAAATTAATTAAATAAATAACTTTAAAATGATCTGACTAATTAAATATCTTACTTTTTATGGCATAAATAAAAATATTGAAAGTTTGGATATTATTTTAGATTAACACCCCACCCTCGATAAAATGAGATTATATTTTTTCAAGCGATTATGTGTGAATGCCCTGAAAACCTGGCCGAAAGAGAAACAAAAAAATATTTTAGAATTTAGAATGGAGGATCAGTTAAGCATGTTATGCCATTCTAGTGTTTTATGGGAGTTTACCATTTTTTTTGCCATTGAAGATAAATTCTGTGCTATATTTTTTTCTAAGGAGAGGAGGGTTTTTTCATTGGGATTGCTTGTGGTTTTAGGACCTTGCCAGCCGAACTTAGGCTTAGTGTTAAAAACATTAATTGCCCTAACAATCTAGAATGACCCTAAAAAGAATCTGATATTTAGGGGGGGGGGGGGGGTAATTTAGCTGAGGATGTTAATCTACAAATTTATCAAAGTTTATTCAAATTATGGAATTCTCTGAATAAAAAAAACATTTTTTTAATTAACCACCTATTTTAACCCTGTTTGCATCGTTTTTCAATACTTTCATTCTCTACAATATTTTGATATATACACTGATAGTTGTTACACCACGGATGGTGATATTTAATTTGCATGAAGCTGGGTTGAATATTTCTATTGTGTTAGTTCTCCTTGGTTTGAGGGCTTTTTTTTTGTTTTAATATTTATAGATATGCAATGTTGCTGTGAGAAATTAAACATTTTTTTTTTATTATTTTAAAGTTTATCTAACTTGTATTTAAATTTTTTTTTTCAACTTATCTTTTTGCTGGGGATGGGGCATCCTACCAGATGCCAAACATTCACCCGCTATTTCAGAGATCCCAACCGAGAGATCTTTTTTAGGATTCTCTTTGAGCACAATTGTATGTATCTCTCCTACGCTTGGTTCATCGGATATATTTACTGTTAGATTTAGAAATTCTTTTTCATGTGCCCAGTTGCTCCTCTGATTACTGGAATGATGGAAATCGTTCTAAGATTCCAATATCTTTTCATGTCGTACAGAAGATTTTTGTATTTAGTTATCTTCTCTCTCTCAGTTTTGTTTAAGACAGCAACATTATGGACACTGACTTCAATTAGGGTTGCTACTTTCTCCCTCTTGTCCCATATCACTGTCATGTTTAACAACTCCGTTTTCTAGCTATGTAGCTGTAGATATTGCATAGTCATAGTGGATGGTATCCGTTTTTTTTCTTTTTTTTTCATTCATTTGCTGGGGACGGGGCATTCTTCCAAATGCCATACGATCACCCGCTATTTACAGACTCCAACCGAGAGCTCTTTTCAGGATTCTGGCTGTTCCCTTGAGTGCAGTTGTTTGGATTTCTCTTGCACTTGGTTCACCAGGTATACTTGCTAAATACTTTTTCAAGTTCTTCGTCATGAGTCCAGTGGCTACTATGATAACTGGAATGATGGAGAAGTCTTTGAGGTTCCAGTTTCTTTTCATATCATGCATGTGTGTGTGTGTCTAATTAAAGCTGTTACCTGAAAAATGAACTGAGATCTCGAGTGAAGGAAACGAAATATTTTCTTTTAAAAAGCCAGATGTAAAACCCTTCACATTCTTAAGTGATTTCTGTTAAGGCTCCATCAGATTGCATCCAATTTAATAAACATCAGTTCAGACTTTTAAAAATATTCTCACGTAAATAACAAAAGATGTAGTTCAGTGAACAAACAAAAAAAACATAGAATTTTGATAAATTTACTTTGAAGAATTCATTTTGAATGGTAAGCCGACTCAAGTAAACATTTGTTTGAATTGCCTGTGTGTTTAAAATATATATATATATATATATATATATATAAACACAAATTGAATTCACTTTTCATATGTGCTCAAGCTGATTGTACTTGAAGTCATATTCCTAGGAATAGGTTGCTTTAACAGCAAGCATGATCTCTTTTTCCTTTGATTATTATGCTTGTGTGTGTGTAGGGGGGGGTTATAAAAATCATTAGACATTCTTTTTATGTGAAGCAGACTATTTTACTCTATATGACAATTCTTCAGATAAAAAACAAGAGAAACAAGATTTTCTCACATCAGAGATGGCATATACAAACGTATAAGAAAAGATAATTGACAGGGTGAAAGAAAAAAAAAGGAAAGATAATTGGCAAGTATATTTACTTATATATATATATATATACACATAATATTTGGGATAAATTATGACAATTTTTTTTTGCCTTTCCAAAAAGTGTCAATCTTGGCCAATAATTGATGTATTCTAAAAATTCAAAGTGCATCCCTTAAAAGAATGTTTTACTGAATACAGTTCACTTTAAGAAGCCGTTGTGAGCCTCTAAAACCTCCCAACGTAACCTGGAGTATACAGTCTTCATAATATCCTTCGAGAGATGCCTGAACCAGTTTGATCCTGGCAAGCAGCTTGTTCTTGCTGTTGCAGGTGGTACGATCAGTGTCTTTCTCAACTGCACCCCACACATATTATGGAGTTGTAATCGAGTTTAGGGTAGGGGGACAGATTTGGGACTGGTGAAGTCATGGAATTTTCAGATGGTCACTTTTGGGTTTTCTAAATGTTTTTTTTTTCTAATCATCGGATGCTTTCAACGTGAGAATTTTGTTTTGAAGAATTTTTTTTTTTTCTAATCATCGGATGCTTTCAACGTAAGAATTTTGTTTTGAAGAATTTTTTTTTTTTTTCTAATCATCGGATGCTTTCAACGTAAGAATTTTGTTTTGAAGAATTTTTTTTTTTCTAATCATCGGATGCTTTCAACGTAAGAATTTTGTTTTGAAGAATTTTTTTTTTATTGTTGGTTTTGAGTTTTGTGCAGATCTGAAAGAAACGTGACTGAAGAGAACAATTTTATTTAACAAATATTAATTTTTCTTTAGATTTTAAATTATTTTTTGTTGTTTTTTTGTTTTTTGAATATTTGTTAGCATCCACTAAAGAGCCCGATTTTACATATCCTTTGTTATGCAATTAACAATGAGTAATTATGATTTTCTACGCGTGAAACAACTGTATGGTCATAATGAATAAAACTTTTTACGCCACCCCCCCAAAAAAAATCTTATTTTTTATTTTCATATATATATATATATATATGTATATAATTAGTGTTATAATGGAATAATTCCAGGAAGAAATCCGGGTAAGAGAGCTCAATGTGGTAAACAGAGCAAGAATAACGTAAAATATAATAACACGAAATTACATGATTGTCGATGCAATAATATATTTCAACCTTGCGGTTTTATTCAAGCATCAAGAGTCTCAAAAATGTATTTGTCAAATTGGATGCTTGAATAAAACCGCAAGGTTGAAATATATTATTGCATCGACAATCATGTAATTTCGTGTTATTATATTTTACGTTATATATGTATATATATATATATGTGTTTTTTTTTTAATAAACAGGTTCATAAGAAACTTAAACCCTCAACTAAAATAGTGTTTACTCCTAATTTTAATTAAATTCCCACTACAGGTAATTGGTATAAAATTATATAAATTCTCAAAACTAGATCAAATTTTAATCATTTTTAGATTCTGTAATGGGGGGAAACCCCTTGCTCCACAAAATTTAAAAAAAAAATGTTCTTAGCCCATAACTTTAGTGGTGTAATTTATATTTTCAGTTTTCACTGTTAGGAATTGAAATTCATCTGGAATCTATCATTTTTGCATGACTTAATTAAAAATAAAAATTTCTTTAAACAGTCTGTATTTGTTTTAACCCCCCCCCCCCCCACCCCCACACACACACTTCTGACTAGCAGTATGTTTTTGATTGCTTTTAAGTATTTTGGGAGTTTAATAACTTGCACTTATTAAAGGACCCAAAGGTGTTCTAGGGACCTGGATTTCAACTAGCATGTACATAATTATATTGTTAGTTTCCAAAAGAAAAGAACAGAACAAAATAACACTTTAATTTTGTCAACTGTTTGAAATTCAATTAATATTAGTGCAATTACTTGCTATTGAAAAACCTTGCAAGAGAAATGTTTGTAAATGCCTTTCAGTTGAGTTAGGCGTATCTTTCTTTCTTAACTCTTTCAATATTTTTTACAATAAGCTTTTATTTGAAAATAATCTAATTCCGTACCTGAAGGCAACGAAAAGGAGTAATCTGTGTTTTCCGTCTTTTTTTCTGTCGAAACAAAGTGTCATTTGGCTTATTCAAGATAAACAATAATCTATTCAATTTAAAAGTATCTTTCTTTTTTTTAATTAATTTTTCTTTTCTTACTTTTCATATTGCATAATAGATTTTTGCCCCGGGAAGCTGTATTTTTATTGACACTATTCATTGAAATACCCTATTAATTCTCTAAAGTTATAAATATTGCTAATTTATTATTATAATATTGTTTATTTTTCTTGTTATGTGTTTGTCTGTTTTTCAAATAAAAATCAAAAAGGAAGAGAAAAACAAATTCCTCCCCATCAAAACAATTTTCTGAGAGCAAATTTGATTAAAATCATTTTTCTTTTTTTTTCGAAAAAAGACGATGATTTTTCGCTCTTTCTTTTCAAAGATAGCAATCAATGAATTTATAAATTGTGATGAAATGATTCTTGAAATTGCCTAATTAGAATTAATCAATTGTATTGAATTTAGTGAACATCTTTGCAAATTATAATAACAACATCAATAATAATGTAATTAAAATGAAGGTCATCATAATGAAAATAATGATGTTTTAGTAATGCCGGTTATGAAACTAATAATAATAATAATAGTATAATAGTAATCATCATAGCAGAGATGAATTTATTATCGTCGTCTTCAGTATCGAAGATAATAGATACCTTTTGAAACAATGTACAATGAGCAAGGGTTGCGCAATGACTAACTGACCCAGCATTGCTTAAATCCAATGGTAGAGAGGATTCTAAGACTACTGAAAACTCTGCTGAGATGAGTAGAGAAGGACTGGTATTACTTTGGATTTTCTTTTCTCTCGACTAGTTGCTTTACCAAGTTTGAGAATCTTGCTTTACTCTGTTATTTCATTTATAGCTGGAGGGAGAGTAGATGGATTCGCGTATGAGAAAAAGTCATTTGAGAGCCTCAACAGAACTTGAATCCGGCATTAGAAATAGACGGTTTTACTGAGAAAAAAACAGTTTTTTTTATTTCACTTGTACACTGGAAACCTGACCAATTTTCTTTTTTTACAGAACTGAAATCGTTCTGTATAGTGCTATTACTACCAAATTATTCTGTATAGTGCTATTACTACCAAATTATTCTGTATAGTGCTATTACTACCAAATTATTCTGTATAGTGCTATTACTACCAAATTATTCTGTATAGTGCTATTACTACCAAATGGTCATATCCAAGGAAACAAGATGAAAAAAAAAATCTTATTTCGAATCGGTGCATGAAACGAAGAAAAATTCACATGAAATTGGTGCAATTTTCACCCTTGTAAAACAAACAGAAATAAAACTCCTGCCAAAATGGAAATGAAAACACTAAAAGATGAAAAAACTTTCTTTTCTAATTCTATTTTCCCACAAAAACTTTCTTTTCTAATTCTATTTTCCCACAAATTATTGAGTTGATTTACTTAATTTTACTTATGTATCTATTATGTAAATTCTAAAATGTTATGTTTTCGTGACATTTTCAACATCATATAAATAGAATATTTAAAATAACAAAATGAACCACATTTCTGATTTATTCTTGAAATATTGCTTATTAGCTGAAATCCCCATTGACAATTTTTTTTTTTCCCTTTACATTTTCATTTTACAATAATTTGTCAAAAATAAATGTATGATATTTTTCCCATGTGCCAACCGGTGAGTTGTCATTGCAAAGAACATTGGTGTGGGTTATTGTATTCTCATCTTGTACTATCTCCCACCATTTTCTCTTATACTTTTCTGATCTATGTAAATTCCTGTCTTTTCTTATCTTATTTGCAGTCCCCTGTCTCCTATTTCTGGATCTCTACCTGGGGATAACTTCCTAGTCATTCTCTCTATAAACCATTCTTTCTCTGCTGGGCCACGTTTCCTGATGCCCACCTCTGTCCACTGGGCCACATTTCCTGACGCCTCTCTCTGTCCACTGGGCCACGTTTCCTGACGCCTCTCCCTGTCCACTGGGTCACGTTTCCTGACGCCTCTCTCTGTCCACTGGGCCACGTTTCCTGACGCCTCCCTCTGTCCACTGGGCCACGTTTCCTGACGCCTCCCTCTGTCCACTGGGCCACGTTTCCTGACGCCTCCCTCTGTCCACTGGGCCACGTTTCCTGACGCCTCCCTCTGTCCACTGGGCCACGTTTCCTGACGCCTCTCTCTGTCCACTGGGCCACGTTTCCTGACGCCTCCCTCTGTCCACTGGGCCACGTTTCCTGACGCCTCTCTCTGTCCATTGTGCCACGTTTCCTGACGCCTCCCTCTGTCCACTGGGCCACGTTTCCTGACGCCTCCCTCTGTCCACTGGGCCACGTTTCCTGACGCCTCCCTCCGTCCACTGGGCCACGTTTCCTGACGCCTCTCTCTGTCCACTGGGCCACGTTTCCTGACGCCTCCTTCTGTCCACTGGGCCACGTTTCCTGATGCCTCCCTCTGTCTACTGGGCCACGTTTCCTGACGCCTCCCTCTGTCCACTGGGCCACGTTTCCTGACGCCTCCCTCTGTCCACTGGGCCACGTTTCCTGACGCCTCCCTCTGTCCACTGGGCTACGTTTCCGCAGACTAGGTTTGATTTAGTATGGCCACTGCATCACTTTTATTAATATCCTTGACAAAGGTATGAATCCATATATTCTCAATCAAGCTATGGATTAAATAGTAGAAATTAAGCTTTTCTTGTACAACTAACCTAGGAGAAGGAAAATTTTCTGATCCTAGTATTCTTTCCAGTCGTCCGATTTAGAAGCTTGGTTTAGATTGTGTAACCCTTGATTCACTTAAGGCATCCTTACAATGTGTATCAATTGTATCCATTTAGTATGATAATAATAATATATCGATTATCATACGAAAAGTAAGTGTATCAACATTTTCTTTCATAAGACTTTTTTCCTATATATTTTAATCACACAAAATACATGCTTAAATATTCCTCTGTTTTGGAAGAAAAACTATTTTAATTAACTGTAATTTTCAAATAACTTAAATGACTCGTGTTTTACTAACTTTCTATCATTTTCATCCTATCTCATTGTATGTTGTTTGACCCTCACTCTATCTTCTCTCCCCCTCTCCTTCTCCCCCCTCTCCTTCTCTCCCCCTCTCTGTCTCTCCTTCCCCCCCCCCTCTCTCTCTCCTCCCCCCTCTGTCTCTCCTCTCCCCCTCTCTGTCTCCTTCTCTCTCCCCCTCTCTGTCTCCTTCTCTCTCCCTCCCTACCTCTCTCTCTACCTCTCTCTCTCCCACCCTCTCTCCCACCCTCTCTCTCTCTCTCCCTCCCTCCCTCCCTCCCTCCCTCCCTCCCTCCATCTCCCTCCCTCCATCTCTCTCCCTCCCTCCCTCTCTCCCTCCCTCCCTTCTCTTCCTCCCTCTCTCTCCCCTCTCCCTCTCTCCCTCTCTCTCCCCCTCTCTCCCCCCCTCTCTCTCTCCCTCTCTCCTTCTCTCCCTCTCTATATCTTTATTTACAGTTAAAGGTAACAAAGAAAGAATAAAAACATTGAAATAATCTATTGTAAACCAAAGGGAATATCATCACAGGCAGTAATACTATTTAACACATATTTGTAGAAGAAAAGTAAAAAAAAAAAAGAGGAAAACTAATTGTCTTTGCAAACTCCCTTTTTACTGATTCAAACAATTTAACCTGAGCTTAATTAGTGACTAAACAGATCACATTTTTTTCTAATATATATATATATAAAGTTCTCTCCCTTTAGCTAGTGTGAACACTGTCTGTTTCTCATTATTTGTGTTTATAAATGAATACAAAACTTATTTCTCTCGCATTTGAAGTGGTATTGTCACAATGGCCTTGTGGTACAGAGCTTGGGTTTGGGAAATTCGAATCCGGGGTTCGAATTGTTCAACCGAGGATAACATTTCATAATCCATAGTGATGAGTTTTTAAACAAAACATATATATGTCTATGGATATTAAAAATATTTATTTATTATAAGCTAATTTTATTATATATATATATATATATATATATATATATATATATATATACACATTTTATTTTAAATTGTAAAATGCAAAAATTCTTTTACTCATAAAAATAGTTATAATATTAATGCATACAATATAAATTATGATAAATCAATTTAAATAATACGAATAGATAATATCGTTATGATATACTATAACATTTATCAAACAAAAGAAACTTGATTTCTGGAAGTATTTGAAATAATCAAGAAAATGTTAGCCCTTTTCAGTGAGGAAAACAGGATTATGCAAATGACTAAAGATAGTAGATTGTAAGATCATCTCATTATGCAAATCATTTTTCATCCGGCATTATTGCTTTATTAACCCCCCCCCCCCCTCTACCTCGGATTCACTGTCATTTTTTCAGCTATTATGAATATTCAAGTGTGTTCTCCTCATTAGTATTTATCTCCCTTTCAAATTCAATTCCTCTCACCTCACCCATCTTGTCTTTTAAAAATCTTTTTCTCCTTTTGAAATAAATTAACAACCCTTCTCTCTCACCTCATCGATAATTTAATAGTTCAACCCTCAATTGTTGGCTTTGTCTTGTCAGCAGCCAGTATCAACTCTTTTTAAAAGAAAAAAAAAATAGTTTTCTTCAAAGCTACTCAAAAAATTAAAAACATTACTCTTCTTCATCAAAAATAAATTCTAAATAATTAAACCTGTACAACAAAAACGTTTCAATTGTTTGTTGAGACTTGTTAAAACTTTGTAATGTTAATTGTGTTTCATCTTCCATCTTTTGAACCAAATCAGTATATTTGTATATTTATGAAGTTGGGCCATTTATCGTACTAACAGTGAAATTAAAATGTCAAATTCATATTCACAATAAAAAAACTATACCGTTCTAATACATCGATTATGTGTATGTGAACGACATTGTAGGATTTACTAAATTGCATATTGCTTAGTTCATTTCATTAATTACGATTCATTTTATTTTCTAATTTACTGTTTTTGTTTTTAAATAACACATGGTTCTATTTGTGAATATTTTTTATACTATGGATAAAAGCTTAGATTTGGGGCGAAAGCAGTATTTCCACTCAATTTATTTCTGGTTTGCAATTCTTGGTTTCCTCAATTTTCCGTGACATGGATCCTGCTGGTCTAAAATAAGTTTGGAACAAGTTTATCATAAAAATTTGTTTGTTTTAAAAAGAAATTTTAAACTTTGTGACTTGTCATATTTATTATAGTGTCATGTAAATATTGAAAAATAGAATAATAAGTTTAATTTAGCACAGTAAATAGGAATCAACAAGTTTAATGTGTTTTGATTAGTGTATTATTTATGTACATATGATTAAAAGAAAAAATACAATTTAATACGCACCCCCTAAAAATTAAAATAGTTAAATTATTTTCGTGTTTATGGCTTATAAAAAGATTTAATTTTTTATTTCAAATATCATTTTAATTATTTTACTTTTTTTTTTATCAGATTAGAAACAATGATAGATATAGCATTAAAAATGAGGTTTGTCTTTTCATGGAGACCAATAACCAGATCCAAGGGAAAGTCTAGGTGAGATAATAGTTTCTGATGGGGTCCTCCAGGCACCAAATATAGGCACTGATGAGTCACGTCTAAAACAAACCAAAACACATACTTCTATCACTTGGCTTTACTAAAAATGCTATAATCTGAACAAAGGTGATCATTTTTATAACCGCTGTTGTAATATTTTTGGTATGTTTTGTCATTTTTAGTCTTTTCATTTAGCCAATGTTGATTTCACCTTCATCACATCAAAGGTTGATGTGACAAACATGGCTGACATGATATATATCACTGACATGAACGTTGTCAAATTTGATATTCACCATCGTTTCATATTTTATCAATTTCTTTTTTTGAATACAAAAATAAATGTTATGTGTGGGTAGAGGCTTATGCTTTCACGTCTCATGCTTATGTTGATTCTATTCCTCTGGAACTCCGATTGTTTCTGGATTCATCTCCTGTCTGGAACTTTCTTAGTCCGACGTATCCTTTTCATCTACTGCCTGCTTGCTTTTTGGTCAAAACAAGTGACAACGTTTTCATTTTAATTGAGTGTACTTTTTATTTTTGTTTCTATACATGGAGAGCCAAAGAAGTAGAGACAGATAGTCCTCCATCCTCCCAATTCATTCCTGAAGATGATGAAATTCGTTATTTAGTAGTCACCTCTTTCCTTTCGGCTCCCTCTGATTTAATGTTATCATAAATATTTACATTTTTCATTTTGTTACTCATTTGCAATCAGCTGTTTGTTTTCATGGGTCAAATTTTTTATTTGTCATAACATGCAAAAGTTTGCATGTTATTTATCTAAATATTCATGTTTTAGATAGTCCTGTTTTTTTAAATTTATTTTCCTATTCTTTCGATGTGATTTTGTAGATATTATCAGGTGGGGAGATATGTAAAATCTTTTAACTTCATGCTTTCATATATCCTTTCATTTCTCTGTTTCACATCATATCAACCCTTTGTTTTATTTGATGCTGAAACACGGAATTGTAAACAAACCCAATGAAGTAGTGCTATTTTACATATAATTAGAGGCTTATGGGGACGGGGGGGGACTTGTTGTGACATCAAAAATATAACTGGTTGTTTTAATCAAAGGTAGATAGTTGGAATCGGAAGTGAGCAACTTTAGCCAAAGTTGGACTAGTCAGTGTTTTTGATGTGGAGTAAGCTAGTACCCCTTCCTGAGGTTGGAGAATGAGATGCTCCAAGGGCATGAAAGAGAGGCAACTCTCGTCACAGAACGAAAGGAGATGTTATCCAAGTCACCGTTTGGACCGTGTACGACTCTCGATATATTTCTATTATATGTTACCCGACCTTTTCCCAAAAGAGGTCTAGTCAACATCATAATAGTTTTATAAAACCGAATCTGGATTCAGAAGCCAACTTCTCACCTGTTAAATGTTATCACATCGTCTTCAATCGTTATAGGATATGTCAGTGTTACTTTCTTTTGTACACAATTTCTGTAGTATATTAAACTGAGCTGATGTTTTATGAAGCAAAGTGTAAATAATGATAATGACAATTATTTTGATACCTATGTTATTTTGTGATTAAACTTTGTTGTACACTATTTTCTATTACTTATAATTTGATTGACCGCTACTTATAAATAATTGAGCTTACAATGCAGGAAATGAAAACAAATTTGTTTCAAATAAGACAAAAAAAATTAACATGTCTATTTATTTGACTCTTTAAAAAGCTAGAATTTATAGAATTGTCTGCACCAAGGTCTGTGTTCGCTTTGGCCAGCAGCGAATTTTCGTTATCCATTTAATAGAAAACATTCACTGCTTGACTTTAACTTTGGTGGTAGTCTTTTTGAATCATGTTATATAACAAATGCTGAGGGTGTTAATTGATTGAACAAGATCAAGTGTCGAGAGAGCGGGCATATTTGAGATAGTTTCTGAAAGGCAGCATAAACATCAGGTTAGCTGTGATGAGACTTTCTTTGTGGCTAATCTGAAATGTTAATGTTTGAATTTTGCTATCGATTTCGTTTTTTCTTTTTTTTTTTCATACTTTGTTTCCCAGTTTGGTTTGGTTTTTTGTTTTTTATTTAACATTTTTTCTCGCTAAGGAAGACATTCCTTTTCTTTTGTGATGGTGAGTTATTATTCCACGTGTCATCGAATCAGATGGTCAATTTATTATTCAGTCATTTTTTTTATTTTGCATTTAATGAGTGAACTTGGTAAAATCAAACTTCCGATTGGGTAACTTTTTAAAATGACGACCATGATGAATGATTTATGAAGAATAAAACTTTAAATCTTCATTCTGCTCTAACTTTTTAATCCCCTTATTTTATCATGTTTTGTGTGTGTGTGTGTGTGGGGGGGGGGGGCGTATACCTAAACAGAAAACAATGTAAGAAATTGGCAATAGGTTCAGAATTTGAAGTAAATTAACGATGCACGCTTTTTATAAGATTTTTTCTTTGCTCCCATATTGCAAATGTTTCTTTTTTTGTTTTTCATTACATGTCAGGACCCTGGAAAAATTAAAACAATTAAAATAAGACTTTGATTCACTTTATGATCACATAGTATAGACAGAACGGGTAACCACTTTTTTGTATTTACGAAATTGCTGTCAATTAATTTTTTTTTTTTCCAGAACTACCAGCATATTTTATATTTTCTCATTGCTGAATATATTAAAAAGTTAATCCTTTCTGTGGAATTTAAAAGAAGTATATTATGTATACGATTTGGTAATATAGGTTGTATGTGTGTGTCTGTTATTTAGTCACATCATTGAAAACATTTTTTCGTAAAATCAATTAAAGAAGTTAGAACACTAAATAATGCTATATAATTTTTAATTTTTTAATTTAAATTTAAAGTCCGAATCCGATGTTTTACATGGTTAGCGCTTTTTGAAAAGGAGTTTGTAAAAATAATGTTTTCAATGATGTGGCTAGCTCCTATTCAAAAAACGCTAACCATGCAAAAAATATTGGATACTGACTTTACTTTTCAACACTGATCAACAAAAACGGACTTATATTTTGCTTTATCCGCGAGTGGGTTACCCATCCTGGGTAATACCTGCAGAATGAAGGGGGAAAAAAGTCTTCTTTGAAAATGACGTATTACATTGAAAGCCTCAGATAAAATTTAAATAAATGATTT
>OY744524.1:41999759-42099759 GCA_963556195.1 Sepiola atlantica
TAAGCTGTTTATGAAATAAATATGCAAATTAAGAAATCTCAAAGCTAATTGTTGGTGTTTTCAGATTACTATATATACTGTATTTCAAGGTCTTATGTTGTATCATAGAATTAAATAAGCATAAGCCGTTTCAATGTTAATATAGTGGGGATAGGTGAAAAAGACTTTTGTATCTATTCATTTAGATTAGAACAAATAAAATGGAATTTATTTCAAACATAACTCAATTGCAAAAGTTAGGAATATTTTTGCATATATTTTGTGATTGAAACATATTTGTAAAAAGCTAGGGAAACAAACTTTAGTATAATAGATACATGATAAACATCTTATATTAATTTATGAGTAATAGTCGATTTTAAATTACATCTGTCTCGGTATATGTAGTTAGTAATAGTTTACTTTATCTGCTTGGGTTTCTATTTTTCCACCTTCACCGTTTATAAGCTATTGAGGTTGTCCAGAACTGTTGCTACTGTGGTAATACCATTGGAGCACAGGTGTGATTGCAAGGGTTAGAAGATGGAGTATGTTCAAGAAACATCTGCTATTATTAACCAGCTGAGCGTTACCACTGTCAGCCAAGAGTAAGAGTCTACTAGGCATGTGTACAGTGTGATGATGTGATGTATGGAAGTGAAACCTGGCCATCGAGGGTTGAGGACATGCATTGCATGGAGATAAATGGTATGAGAATGATACAATAGATATGTAATGTGAGTCTTAAAGACAGGCTTCGCTCTGATGAACTGAGAAAGATTAAATCTGAACAGTATAGGGAGATGTGTGCAGAACAGGGGACTTCAATGAAAGAATGAATGTAGAGTTCTTGGGTTAGTAGATGTAGAACAGTTGAGTAGCAGGTTCAGTTAACAAGGAAAACATGGGAGAAAGTGATAAAAATGGACTTGAGAGAAAGAGGAATTAATAAAAACCTAGCAGATATAGCTTAGTTTGGAAGCCAATTTCTAAAAGCCGTCCAATGCATGTCAGCATGTAAAATGGATATTAAACTAATTAAAGATATTAATAATACCATTTTATTGTTCAAGTCTGAATTACTATTTCTTATCTAATAAAAAAAATTCAACATTTTAACTATGGATAATTATTAAGTAATGGTCAAGTTTAATTTGACATGAATCTATTTTCATGTGACATCATCACATTCCAGAGATGAACCATCTCGTTGTAAAATGTGTAGAAAATGATGCAAAACATAAATTTCTTAAGAAAACTGAATTACAACTTTATAACCAAATCCCATTGTTTAATACCCCAAAAAGAAATTCTAATTGAACGAGATTCTGAACTAATATTGTGAATCTTGTTTGCACTCAACTTTGCTAATAACAAATTTTTTAAAAATCTGAATTTTTTCATGAGCAGAATTTTTGATTTTTACTTGTGAATTCAAATTTTCAAGTCAAAAGTTTAAGAGATTGAGAAAACACACAGACAAGTTCATGTCTTTTTAAAAAATTGTGGAAAGTAGAACAAACAACGGTTCCTTCTGAGAATTGACCTCATAAAACCTATCCCTTTCCCCATGTGCTCTTCCGTTTATTTGAGAATTTGTTTAAGATTTGTGTAATTAAGAAATGGAAAATGAATAAATAAAAAAAAAATGAAAATGCAACGGTTGATATTTATCACCATCATTTAAATGATTCAGGTGAGCTTGTAAATATTCATCAGGAAACATTCTTCAAATATATAAACTTAAGTTCTGAAAAGGACAGTCATATAATAGACACTCCCTCTCCCTCCAACACTCGCACTTTCTCTTAAACCCTTCATTGAATAACGTTATTTTATTGCTTCAAGGCTGATGTTGTATGCATTTACGAGGGAATGCACATCTCTTAAATGCTCCAGTATGCTCTACTTATGACGTGTGTGTATATAAATATGAAAAATCAATTTGTCAGAAGCAGAATGGAATCGAATCAAGACAGCAGATCTTGCACAAGGTTCGATATCCATTCAAACAAAGCTTTATAATAATAGTAAATAATTAAAAGGGACCGTATTTTAACAGTTTTCTGAAGCTTCACGGTAGATCCGATCATCAGAAATGTATTTTTTGCCCATACATTTGAATGCAAGTCCAAACGAGCTGTGAATCAAATTGTAATGATAATATATCATATATAAGTAATTAATTAGATTTTATATAATAGATTTTTATGAGGTCTATCTGAAAAATATTGAATCCTTTATATGTAGAAACGTGTGCTGTTTTGATTCGGTTCAGTTTCAAAATTGATGTCTAAAGGACTGTTTGTGAGAAGTTATTTTTTTATTTTCTGCTAGCTATACCTACCCAGCGTTGCCCGGGAGTCTATACTCTCATTTTTTGTTAGGTCATTGTACCCCTTCCTCTCCTTTTTATCTGTTCTCTTTAATAATTTTCTATGAGAAAATTTTTACATTTTTGGAAAGATAATTTCAATGAAAGAATATATATTATTTAAAAGAAGTTTTGCAATAAGATTGATCAGATGTCTTTAAAAAAAATGTTAAATTTAAATCGCATAACTCTTTTCGATCTTTTAAACTGTTAAATTTATAAATCTACAAGCCAGAGGTGAAATGCATACCGTTTTTTTTTTTTTTTTTTTTTTTTAATGAAATATAAAAAAAATCACATTTTGATCACACTTATTTGTATTTACAGACAAACGCACACATAATATTTGATGAGATGTTTTTATAGATATAATGTAACAGAGGATGTTTAAATGTTTACTTTTGGTTGGAATGCATTAAATAGAAATAGAATACTGATGTCTCTCACAGACTGAACATTTTTAAATCACTACTGTTCATTCATATAATTTTTGCTCTTAATGAGAAAGGAAAATTTGTTTTCTTTTTTTTGCTATTCGTTATGGAAGCAATTTTAAAAGAATGTATGTTTTCATTGTTTATTTATGGTATTCAGATTTTTTGAAAAATGTTATTTTTGTTTCCCTTTATTAAAATTTTTGAAGGAAAATTTATTTTTTAATTTCATTTTTAAAAAGAATACATTTGAGCAAAAGTTTACCCCCGTTGACTTTTTTGTTTAACTGACTACTTCCTGGCCTTCACCACATTCTGAACCATGTTTTACCATGCACAACAGTCCTTAGCAAGCTTGTACAAGATGGCTAGCCAATCTTGATTCCATTGTCGAAGATCGACCACCTGTGGAGCTGAGAGCTGAGACAAGTCCTTCTTGCTGCTTGTTGTCACTTACATCCTCAGCTGTCCATTAATCCCCTTGCGCCACCCAGGCAGAGAGGTAGAACGGATTACTTGGTAAATAAATTCTGAGCGATGAGTTGCATTCCTGAACCATTTAAGACATCGCTGCAATAAGACATGACAGAACCTTCAGGTTGAGGTGTTGGCGTAAAACAACAATTGGGACATGGTCAGCCTACTGACCACGCAAAATGTGGCAGAGGCAGTCATTATCAAAGACTTCTAACTTCTGCTGATCAGCCACCCTTGTACTTTTTGCTGCTAAATGCGAATTTAAGTAAATTTTGTTGATGCCAATATTTCTACTTGTGTATATGTACTTGTTCATCATCCACAGCTTTTTTTTTCTTTTTCAGTGTCTATGGCTATTCAAAATATGATTTAATCTTAAAAATTATTCTTTCATTTTAAAATCATTTGGATCTATTTAATAAAATAAATAAAATGTATTGACCATAATCAAGGACCACCCATTTAAAGCCTGCATTTTTACTTATACACTGTGAAATTTTGTTTCTGCATACAAGACGGCAAATTTTTCTAATTTCTAACAAAATTTTCAATCTTTATAATTCGGTGACTAATTGAGCTACCAAAATAAATTTTGTATAATTGTTTATTTTACAAAGCTCTATGAGGCGACATTAAAAGATTTTTAGATATAATGAAAATAAAAGTTTGATTTGGGATACCGAATTAGAGGTTCTTATATAATGATCAACATTTTCTAAAAAATGGTTGCAATCTATAAATGTGCATCCTTCTTTTACTTGTGGATTCAATCTAATTAAAATCAGATGCGTGCACTCCATTCTCTTTCAGGGAGGCGTTTAAAAGATACAACCCCACCCCACCTTAATGCTTCAAATCAATCATAAATGTCAAAGAACTGTTAAAATAAAGCTTACATAACTAAAGTTATGGGCTTAATGGGCTTAATGTTGAGTCTATCTCTAATCAGTCTTAAAATGGGTTTCAATTTCTATAATCTTTTTGCTTTTATGTAATTTAGCTAGAGTTTAAATCTCATTAAAATACGAAAATAAACAAATTTCAATGGAATTTCAATGCTCTTTAAGAGACTAGTTTATAAATTCAAAAAATAACCATCTTATGACAGTAAGGACATAATTCCTATCAAATTTCAAGTTCATGTTTCATAGCCTAAAAGTATTTTTCTGACACATTTCTAGCATAGATTCTCTTCATTTTAAACAAATATATTTTCTGCCCTCCCTTCTGGATTTTGAACAAATGTCTTTTTTACCTTTTCTAATAGAAACATTTCTTTACCTTCTCTCACTCTTATTTTTTTCTATATATTTTCTTCTTTTTTTTTGTCTAAAAGCCAATAGAGAAGTTTTCTTACCCCAAATGACAACTCTTGCAGTCTCAACAGTTTTGAATATTATAACCCCCACCCGCCTCTGTCATCTCACTAACTCTAGCATGATTTTTTATTTTAATTCATTAAAATGTTTTTTGTTTTTTTTTGGTGGGAGTGAGGACAAAATAAATATATTGCAACTTTAAACCAACGTTAGCTTTATATCATCTGTTTATTTACATTTCTACTTACATACATACAGAGAGAGAGAGAGAGAAAGAGAGAGCGAGAGAGAGCATCCCTTGTGGGTCATTGCGATTCCGATTAACAACTAGTAATTACTAAATTAAATTAACTCTGATCATAATATTCATTTCTTCCCATATTTATACATATATAGTGTCATATGTAAATGAATGTTTATGTAAATGTCTGTCTCTCATATATTCACACATACACCTATGTACAATAACTATATATATATATATATATATATATATAGTTAATCTTTTTATCTCAGCTTGTTTATAAGTACATATGCAGGCACGTTATGAATTTAAAATTCATATTAATTATGCTAATTATTTGTAACTTATGTTAGCAATAAAAGAGCGAATCAGTGTCTGATGAAACCATCAGTATTTTGCATAATTTTTAATGTATTTTTGAAATTATCACAGGCTGAATTCTTTCTTTCATTAAATTTAGAATTTATTTTTAATTTTTAAACCAGGTTTGATTGATTTTGCAAATTGTTATTTTCTTTGACTGTGGCGTAAAAGTCGTGAGGAAACATAAAAAAGCCATGATTACAGAAATAATACCATGTCTCAGATGTACAGATCATTGAGGAAATGTTTTCATTGATAACTTTCTGCTTTCTGTAGCATTCAGTTTAGGGGAACTTCTTATGCAACCATTATAATCAACTTACACTGATGGTAATTGATTCTCTTTTTTTCTTCCTTTTGCATCTATTTTGCAAACTTTTATTTGTTCTCGTCTATTCTGGAAACTTTGTTCTTGTGTCCATTCTTTTTGTTCTCACATCCATTCTGGAAACTCCTTTTTGTTCTCACATCCATTCTGGAAACTCCTTTTTATTCTCACATCCATTCTGGAAACTCCTTTTTATTCTCACATCCATTCTGGAAACTCCTTTTTATTCTCACATCCATTCTGGAAACTCCTTTTTATTCTCACATCAATTCTGGAAACTCCTTTTTATTCTCACATCCATTCTGG
Source organism: Sepiola atlantica (assembly GCA_963556195.1). Taxonomy (NCBI): domain Eukaryota; kingdom Metazoa; phylum Mollusca; class Cephalopoda; order Sepiida; family Sepiolidae; genus Sepiola; species Sepiola atlantica. The sequence goes on from OY744524.1 coordinate 42,005,584, forward strand.
AAACTTCTTTTGTTTTCGCATTCATTCTGGTGGAAACTTATCTTTCGCCTGTCCATTCTGGAAACTCTTAGTTTTCTTCACATCCATTCTGGAAACTCCTTTTTATTCTCACATCCATTCTTGAAACTCCTTTTTATTCTCACATCCATTCTGGAAACTCCTTTTTATTCTCACATCCATTCTGGAAACTCCTTTTTATTCTCACATCCATTCTGGAAACTTTTGTTTTCGCATTCATTCTGGTGGAAACTTATCTTTCGCCTGTCCATTCTGGAAACTTTTTGTTTTCTTCACATCCATTCTGGAAACTTTTTGTTTTCTTCACATCCATTCTGGAAACTGTTTTTTTTTTTTTTTGCTCATCTTAATTCTAGAAACTCTGATTTATTTTTCTTGTATCCATTCTGGAAACTTTTCTTGTCCTGATAATTGCTTCCTATTCTTTGGTTTCTGTTTTTGTGTTCCGATCAACCCCCCCCCCCCAAAAAAAAAAATTAAATGTTTAATTATTTTCCTAGAAAGATTTTATCAGCTTTTTTTAAAAACTAAATCTTTACAGCTTGATCATATTTGACATTTGGTGATGTTTTAGTGTGACACTTGTGCACTGTAAAGACAATTTCAATATCGACTCTCTAAATTCCTGACCTCATTTTTAATTCTGGTACATTTTCTTTGTTATTCAGACACATGCACACTGCCCTAATTCCTATTTCTGTTCGGCCTGTTTTTCAAACAAAATAATTTCCCAAATTCAGAAGAAATCTCATCTGAAATAATTCTTTGGGGAATCTAGTGATTTGTTTCTTTTCAGTGTCGATCAGAAATAAGATGCTAAGACAGGATTTAGTGGGTGTGGTCATTTAAGTTAGTGTTAGCATATTTGCAATGGGAAACACATTTATTATTACACTATTTTGACAACTGCTCTAAAATTCTCTAGATTATTAGTATACACATATGCAAGTGTGTGTGTGTGTATGTAAATATATATATATATATATATGAAGTGAATCGCATTGAGAGATTGAGGGGGCGGCAAGATTAAGGACATAGGTGCGTTCGACCTATCACACAAATTCTTGTTTCATTTGTGGTAATGTCTATGGATCACTCGCTGAGTTGACATCTCACGATCGCTGTAAGCATTTAAAAACAAAAACGAGCCAGTTTTGCTTTTGGACACTCATACGTCAAAATCGATGGGAGAGTCCAATATATATATATATATATATATATATATAGGTTAGTGGGAAAGAACTCCAACAGAGTGCTCAATTATTAAAGAAAATCAGAAATAAGAGTAATATTTCGTCATGTGTATTACAGAAGATCAGAACAACATTGGTACCGTCGGTTTCAAACCCAAACAAAAGGAATCTATAATTGGTCTCCTTTACCAGTCTCTCTTCAGCCCCCGTTTATGTCTGCCTCCCCAGAAAATGGTGGCTTGTGCATTGTGTGACTTTTTGACTATATTTAGATCCTCTGTTTCATTTTAATTTTTATTATTTTTACTAATTCGGCATATAAACCCGCAAATTTTGCCGATATTTACGTAGCAGGCAAGTAAAAAATAGTTTTCTTCTTTGATCTGTGAATTTAGCCTGAGGTCATGGTAACATCCGATCGCCGGTGTCGGAGAATTAAAATATATATTAAATATGTGTGTGTGTATATATATATATATATATATATATATATATATATATATATATATATAAAGATAGGAGAAATAAGAGTGATAAACATGTACGAATGTCCAGATTTATTTCAAACTTCGATTTTTCAATGCAAGGTACATTCTGTAATAAACTAATGTTTATTATTCTTTCCTTAAGCCAAGGCTTTTCAAAGATCGAAATCTTATCAGAGGAGATATGCAGATAGATAGGTTGGCTGTGGAAAAGCTCAGCTTAAAGTTCATATCTCATAGCTAAAATATCCCACCTCCAACGTCATTTATTTCTACTGCAATGGCCCTGGAAGTTTTTTTAAATGGCCAGACCTCTCATTTTAATTCCATTTAAGTGTGCTCCATCTACGTTTTGAACTCAACATTCCATTATTGGATTTACTTCATTTTTGAACACCTTCTCCATACTGCCTCTATGAAAATATTCTTTTCGTTTTCTACAAAATCTCCTTTTCATTGGACATTCTTTCAACGGACAATTACCATGTGGACTAACCATATACTTTTTTACAAAAACTCTTTTCACTCCATTTTTAATTGTATTTTTTCAAATGTTTGAACTTTGGCTTTTCCACAGCCAACTTATCTATCTGCATATCTCCTCTGATGATAAGATTTCGATCTTTGAAAAGCCTTGGCTTAAGGAAAGAATAATAAACATTAGTTTATTACAGAATGTAACTTGCATTGAACAATCAAAGTTTGAAATAAATCTTCGTAAATGTGTATCACTCTTATTTCTCCTATCTTTATAATTGCTCTATCTCGTATATTGAGCTTTAACCATTTCACTATAGGTTCTATCTACTAAAAGTTCACTTTTAGTTTATATTTGATTATATATATATATATATATATATATATATATATATGCAGGTATATTTGTTAGTGCGTGTTATTTTGATCTCATTTGTAGAGCTTCATTTTACTTATCATTTTCTTTTAAACGTTTGAATACTTTTGTCAGCATGGCTCGTTTTTAAATGTCCATTTACTTTTTATAAGCATAGAATTTAGAAACATAGTAACATTTTCATTATATTATTTTAAGAATGGTAAAACTGTGTTTACTAATATTCATCAATAATTTAATTTTTCATATAAAAATTATATAATATAATTTCTGACGACCTAGTGTGAGATTTCTTTGCAAATTTATTTCAGACAATGGGGGTTGTCTGACTTGCTTTTTACTTTCTTACTTCCCGTCATCACTTGAATTGCTTTCGTCCGGCACATTTTTTGCTTGCTAACTTTTTGTGGCGGAGTGTTTTCACTTATGCACCATTTTCGTTAAATATTGAACATTTTTAATGATTTTATCAAACAAAAAAAAAATTTCACTTCCCTAAAAGACTTGTGAAAGATAAATTGTGAAGATGGTACTATAAAAAATTTTTAAAGTTCGATCAATTTATTATCCAGTCCATTAATTCTTTTCAGTCGTTCATGCAAACGATAGATTAGAAAAAAGAATAATTTTATTTTCATTTGCCCCCTTCTACTTTTACCATTGTTCATTTATTGATATCATCACATCCCCACCAGTAAGAAGCCTTTACCTACTCACTTTTACTTCATAGTTAAATATAACAAGCAAACCATCTTGCCGATACCATGTTTGCATTTATTTATTTGATCACCATCATAACATTGCCAATTCTCAACTCCAACTTCCCATCTCAGAAGTAGGGAGTCTGCTAATCAAAATTTCACTTCGACTCCTGCAAATGTCGCTGACTTCGACTTGGCACCATGTTTTACCACCCATTAAAAGCATTAATGTAATCATCGATATGGTGATATAGCAAAAATGTGGGGTGTCCCTTAATTCTGATTCCCCTGTACTACCTATCCATACACGCAAACATAGCAAAACATTTAATTACACATGTTTTGGCTCCTTACGATTATGTATTGCTTAATTTAAAACATAACTAGCAATAAGTACATAGAAGATGATGCCAAGACTGCTGCAAAGAAGGTAGGCTCCCTCAAATGCAATAGAAAACTTTTCATACCTGCCAGTATTCTATATCTTTACAAAGCCACCATTTGCCCATACATGGAGTACTATTATCACATCTGGCTGGTGCACCAACCACTAGATAGGGTGCAACTATGAATTTCTAATCTAATAGGTCTCGCAATGTCTGCCAAGCTTCAGTCCTGTTACATCTCTGCAGTGTTGCATCTCTGTGTTTGTTTTATAAGTACTTCCACAGAATGTGCTCCAATGAACTTACTGCCCCTCAACGTAAATACTCCAACCCACCCTTTTAGCTGCTAAATCCCACCTCATTAGTGTAGAGGTTGCTAGATGCGGAAAATTTAATATAAAGAAACATCTTGCTGTCCAACTCCCCACCCAGAGTGCCCCATATATTGCCACTGCAGTAACAATATGCTTTGTTTGGGGTGAATAAAAGTTTAAAAAAAAAAAAATTTTAAAGACAGATTCTTGTGTGTTTTTATTGTGTGGATGTAACTCTTATTTTTTTATTTATTTATTATGAATTGAACATTTATTGAAATCAAAAATTCAATGGCTTAAAATTAAACAAAACTTTAAAAAATCCTATGTAAAATAATTTAAATACAATTGAATCCACCAGAATGCATTTTGCTTTCTTAAATGTTCTCTTACCACTTGTTGGGACGCCAGACTGACAACCATTTCCCTCCTCATTGCATTCATTATGTAAATCTTCTGTTCTCTCTACGACATGCCTACTGATATTGTGAACAACTTTTTTTACGCTTCGTTTGATCAATCTCTTTAGACAAGAAAACCTATATTTTTGGGAGTTATAGTATCTTTTGTAGAAGATATCTGCTGAAAAAAATACTCCCCACCATCCAAAGAACAGACAAAATCCGGGTTGTGATGAAAAAAAGTGTTCTTACTTACTCAAGAGGATGAAATGCATTCAAGTCATTGAGTATTTGCATAAAAAGATAGTTTCCCTTATATTTCTGCCCCCTCAGAAACTCGAACAGATACCAGCCCACCATTCCACGATGTGTTTCACAGTGGCGTTTATTTTGCATTTTGTATAGCCTAACTCTCATCTTTACACAACCCTAACAGTAAGCCGACATATGTCTAAATGTAACTCATAAAAGTAGTTCACCGCCAGGTAGTTAAATCTAGTTTATTATAAAGTAATTTTATTTTTTTATGTTTTGCAAAATCTTTAATAAAAGTCCACCTCTTCTCCCCATTGTATTTCCATTGACAGATTTTGTATCCTTAAAGTGATCATACATAGTTGATCCATCGTTAATTTTACTCACTTAATAGTACATATAAATTTAAATGCGATGTATGGGTATAAACTTTCTCATACCTACTACTGACTTCTTCGTTTATGACATAAAAAACTCTAAGCAAGTAGATTTTTTCAGTCATGACGTACGATTATTGCAGTATGCTATTTTTAAACATTGCGAAAGTTTGTGTTGACTAAGCCCATCTACGTGTGTGTATCATGGTTAATCAACTGAGTAGGGCACAGGAAGAAAAAAGAGGTCTTTAAAAATGTCTTCAGTTATAATATATAGCAGATCAAAGTGCCAACCGTCTATAAAGTGCCGCATAACGTGTACGGCTCGTCCAGCCATATTTCTACAATCACTCATGCCGTTGGTTTTCAGCTCACACCACCATCCTTTTATTTTCCGTTTTTGTATTCATCTAAAATGTTCTAGCTCAAAAGTCAACATTATTCAAAGATCCTCTCATATCTGACAGATTCCAGTCTGATTATTTATAAAGGTTGTTAACAATCTATAGTAATGGTGGCTGTTGATTTCTAATGCATCTTGTGGTTTTGCTGGTTCACTGTTGAAACGCACAAGTGATGGTATGATCAGTGGCGTTAATGGTTGTGAGACCATCCCATATTGCAGGTGAGGACAGCCACGCTGTCAGCCAGCGGTGTTGTATTCGTTACTTCTCTTTTTTGCTGATCTCTCCTCTCTCTCTCTTGTAATTCTTAATTTTTATCTTGTTCCCTTTTCTCTATTTTGAAAATAAAGTTGTTCTTTTTTAATTTTTTTCTTTTATCTTATTTTCTTTGTGCTTAGCCTTCTTTCTCTCTGCCTTTCACTCACTCTTCCCCTTCTCCACTTGATCTTTACTCTCTCTCTTCGGCCTCGCCTTCTCTTCGTCCTCCCCTTCTCTTCATCATCCTCCCCTTCTCTTCATCATCCTCCCCTTCATCATCCCCCTCTTTTTTCATCCTACCCTTTTCTCCACTTTCTCTTATCCCTCTTCACTCTCCCTCCTCTCTTCATCCACCTCCTTCCCCTATATCTCCCTCCCCCTCTCTACTCTCTTCCCCTTCACCCTCTCTCAACTCTCTTCCCCCGTCACCCTCTTTTCCAACTCACCCTTACCCTCTCTCCCACTCTCTTCCCCCTAACCCTCTCTCCCACTCTCTTCCCCCTAACCCTCTCTCCCACTCTCTTCCCCCTAACCCTCTCTCCCACTCTCTTCCCCCTAACCCTCTCTCCCACTCTCTTCCCCCTAACCCTCTCTCCCACTCTCTTCCCCCTAACCCTCTCTCGCCCTATCTTCCCCCTAACCCTCTCTCGCCCTATCTTCCCCCTAACCCTCTCTCGCCCTATCTTCCCCCTAACCCTCTCTCGCCCTATCTTCCCCCTAACCCTCTCTCGCCCTATCTTCCCCCTAACCCTCTCTCGCCCTATCTTCCCCCTAACCCTCTCTCGCCCTATCTTCCCCCTAACCCTCTCTCGCCCTATCTTCCCCCTAACCCTCTCTCGCCCTATCTTCCCCCTAACCCTCTCTCGCCCTATCTTCCCCCTAACCCTCTCTCGCCCTATCTTCCCCCTAACCCTCTCTCGCCCTATCTTCCCCCTAACCCTCTCTCGCCCTATCTTCCCCCTAACCCTCTCTCGCCCTATCTTCCCCCTAACCCTCTCTCGCCCTATCTTCCCCCTAACCCTCTCTCGCCCTATCTTCCCCCTAACCCTCTCTCGCCCTATCTTCCCCCTAACCCTCTCTCGCCCTATCTTCCCCCTAACCCTCTCTCGCCCTATCTTCCCCCTAACCCTCTCTCGCCCTATCTTCCCCCTAACCCTCTCTCGCCCTATCTTCCCCCTAACCCTCTCTCGCCCTATCTTCCCCCTAACCCTCTCTCGCCCTATCTTCCCCCTAACCCTCTCTCGCCCTATCTTCCCCCTAACCCTCTCTCGCCCTATCTTCCCCCTAACCCTCTCTCGCCCTATCTTCCCCCTAACCCTCTCTCGCCCTATCTTCCCCCTAACCCTCTCTCGCCCTATCTTCCCCCTAACCCTCTCTCGCCCTATCTTCCCCCTAACCCTCTCTCGCCCTATCTTCCCCCTAACCCTCTCTCGCCCTATCTTCCCCCTACCTAACCCTCTCTCGCCCTATCTTCCCCCTACCTAACCCTCTCTCGCCCTATCTTCCCCCTACCTAACCCTCTCTCGCCCTATCTTCCCCCTACCTAACCCTCTCTCGCCCTATCTTCCCCCTACCTAACCCTCTCTCGCCCTATCTTCCCCCTACCTAACCCTCTCTCGCCCTATCTTCCCCCTACCTAACCCTCTCTCGCCCTATCTTCCCCCTACCTAACCCTCTCTCGCCCTATCTTCCCCCTACCTAACCCTCTCTCGCCCTATCTTCCCCCTACCTAACCCTCTCTCGCCCTATCTTCCCCCTACCTAACCCTCTCTCGCCCTATCTTCCCCCTACCTAACCCTCTCTCGCCCTATCTTCCCCCTACCTAACCCTCTCTCGCCCTATCTTCCCCCTACCTAACCCTCTCTCGCCCTATCTTCCCCCTACCTAACCCTCTCTCGCCCTATCTTCCCCCTACCTAACCCTCTCTCGCCCTATCTTCCCCCTACCTAACCCTCTCTCGCCCTATCTTCCCCCTACCTAACCCTCTCTCGCCCTCTCTTCCCCCTACCTAACCCTCTCTCGCCCTCTCTTCCCCCTACCTAACCCTCTCTCGCCCTCTCTTCCCCCTACCTAACCCTCTCTCTCACTCTCTTCCCCCTACCTAACCCTCTCTCTCACTCTCTTCCCCCTACCTAACCCTCTCTCTCACTCTCTTCCCCCTACCTAACCCTCTCTCTCACTCTCTTCCCCCTACCTAACCCTCTCTCTCACTCTCTTCCCCCTACCTAACCCTCTCTCTCACTCTCTTCCCCCTACCTAACCCTCTCTCTCACTCTCTTCCCCCTACCTAACCCTCTCTCTCACTCTCTTCCCCCTACCTAACCCTCTCTCTAACTCTCTTCCCCCTACCTAACCCTCTCTCTCACTCTCTTCCCCCTACCTAACCCTCTCTCTCACTCTCTTCCCCCTACCTTTCTCTCATCTTCACTCTTTACCCAATCTTCACTCTTTCCCCCATCTCTCTCTTTACTCCCCATTTCTCGCTTTACTCCCCATTTCTCTCTTTACTCCCCATTTCTCTCTTTACTCCCCATTTCTCTCTTTCTGTGTCATCTCGTCCTCTTTCTTTCTAATTTTCTCTCTTTCTCTTTCATCTCTTCTCTCTCTCTCTTTCTCTTTCATCTCTTCTCTCTCTCTCTTTCTCTTTCATCTCTTCTCTCTCTCTCTTTCTCTTTCATCTCTTCTCTCTCTCTCTTTCTCTTTCATCTCTTCTCTCTCTCTCTTTCTCTTTCATCTCTTCTCTCTCTTTCATCTCTTCTCTCTCTCTCTTTCTCTTTCATCTCTTCTCTCTCTCTCTTTCTCTTTCATCTCTTCTCTCTCTCTTTCATCTGTTCTCTTTCTCTTTCATCTCTTCTCTCTCGTTCTCTTTCATCTCTTCTCTCTCTCGTTCTCTTTCATCTCTTCTCTCTCTCGTTCTCTTTCATCTCTCCTCTCTCTCGTTCTCTTTCATCTTCTCTCTCTCTTTCTCTTTCATCTATTCTCTCTCTCTTTCATCTATTCTCTCTCTTTCATCTATTCTCTCTCTCTCTTTCTCTTTCATCTATTCTCTCTATTTCATCTATTCTCTCTCTCTATTTCATCTATTCTCTCTCTCTATTTCATCTATTCTCTCTCTTTCTCTTTCATCTATTCTCTCTCTCTTTCATCTATTCTCTCTCTTTCATCTATTCTCTCTCTCCTTTTCTCTTTCATCTATTCTCTCTCTCTTTATCTTTCATCTCTTCTCTCTCTTTCATCTATTCTCTCTTTCTCTTTCATCTATTCTCTTATTCTCTTTCATCTATTCTCTCTCTCTTTCATCTATTCTCTCTCTCTCTCTTTCATCTATTCTCTCTCTCTCTTTCATCTATTCTCTCTCTCTCTTTCTGTTCTCTCTCTCTCTCTTTCATCTATTTTATCTCTTTCTCTTTCATCTATTCTCTTTTTCTCTTTCATCTATTCTCTTTCATCTATTCTCTCTCTCTCTTTCTCTTTCATCTATTCTCTCTCTCTCTTTCTCTTTCATCTATTCTCTCTCTCTCTCTCTTTCTCTTTCATCTATTCTCTCTCTCTCTTTCTCTTTCATCTATTCTCTCTCTCTCTTTCTCTTTCATCTATTCTCTCTCTCTCTTTCTCTTTCATCTATTCTCTCTCTCTCTCTTTCTCTTTCATCTATTATCTCTCTCTCTTTCTCTTTCATCTATTCTCTCTCTTTCTTTTTCATCTATTTTCTCTCTCTCTCTTTCATCTATTTTCTCTCTCTCTCTTTTTCATTTATTCTCTTTCATCTATTCTCTCTCTTTCTCTTGCTCTTTCACTTATTCTGTCTCTCTCTCTCTCTCTCTTTTATCTCTTCTCTCTCTCTCTCTTTTATCTCTTCTCTCTCTCTCTCTTTTATCTCTTCTCTCTCTCTTTTATCTCTTCTCTCTCTCTTTCTCTTTTATCTCTTCTCTTTCTCTTTTATCTCTTCTCTCTCTCTTTCTCTTTTATCTCTTCTCTCTCTTTTTCTCTTTTATCTCTTCTCTCTCTCTTTCTCTTTTATCTCTTCCCATTCTTTCATTCACCCTCTTTCTTTCTCTTTTATTCTCCCTCTTTTTTTCTCTTTCATTCCCCCTCAACTTTTCTCTTATTATAGTTGTCTCCATCTCTCTACTTTCATATTCTCTCTCAACTTCGTCATTCATATTTGTCTTGATATCTCTTCTCATTCTCTGATACTTTTCTCTTTCTTTCGTCCTCTATACATTTGATTTGTTCTTTCTTACTCTTCATTCTTTTCTTCATCTTATTTATTTTCACCCTGCCTTCTTACACACCCTTTTCCTTCTAGCCATCTTCCTTTCGTCTTCTTCGTCACCTCCACCCTATTGTCACTGATGGCTTGCAAACCTTTGGTGGCTCCTAAAACTAGAATTCTGGATTCTAGCTGCCAATAGACGTGCCGTATAATTTATAAAACTGTTGGTGATTTATTTACACAAGGGAATAATGTTTCCCATGGAACATTTTTCACACTCCTCCTGATTTCCGATGAGGAGAAATAAAAAATAAAAAATAAAAAAATAAAATAAAAATGATTGAAAACTTTGCTACTGCTGCCACTGCTTCTTTCGTTTGCTAAAATAAGACATGATTGAGCACTTTATGTCCAAAGCAAAACTCAATATCTTTTCTTCATGGACGGAATTGGTCGAAGGCGGGAAAGGTGGGGACGAGGACGATTAGGGTTAGGGTTTGGTGGGGATGTGGAGTATTTTGATAAGTTGTGTGAAAATTTTTGTTCATTTACCTAATGGAATGGGTTACGGGTACATGTAAATCATCTCTATTTGATTTACAGTTGATAGTAACACTACTAGTCATTCGCTAATATTTTTCGCATTTCTTCTTTTCTTTTTTTTATTATTTTTCTTACATATTTTGTTCGTTGGCAGATTTTCATGATAATAGAACTTTATGTAAACTGTAGAGCCGTTGAGCTGTATGGGACATTTCATTTTTAAATTTTCTGTCTTTTTTCATCTGAAAATGAGGTGAGACAGACTCCGAGGAGGAAGAAGAGGGTTTGTGGAATGGTGAACGCAAGACTCCACCCAGCGGCTGCCTGATATATAGGCGAAGAACAAGAGATGAATGAACTCTATATTTTCATGATTGTATCAAGCAGTGTTTTGTCATATGTGCTGGAGTGTTGTAATCATAATAATAATAATGTTGATAATGACAAGAGTGTGCGGCGGAGGGAGGGGGGTCGTGTGTGTTGGAGATTAGTAATGGTCTGCCGTTTGCTTTCATCTCATTAATTTTGCTGTGAAGAAGAATCTTTTCCTCTTCTAATTCTGTTTAGTTTGGACGAAAGATATTTTCATATTTATATTTTTTGATTTTTGAAAGTGTTTAGATAATTAAGTTTTCATTCTAAAGATTTTTTTGCCTCTTCTTTCTGTTTCATACTTCTGTTTTTCTTCGATTCTCCGTTTTTTCAGGTTTTCGACTCTCTCCATTTCTCTTTTTTTTCCTTTTTTTTTTCATTTTATTCTTTTTCATTTATGGCCTTTTCTTTCTTTTCATTTTTATTTTTCATTTTTCCTTTCATGTTTTTTATCTCACTTTTTTCTTTTTTTCCCATCGCTTTTTGCTTACTACCTATTTTATCATTCTTTAATTTCTTTTTTCAGCTATCCTCTCATATGTTGCTCTTGCCCTCTCTCCTAATACTCGCCTCCCTTTCTCCTCATATTCTCCCGTTTCTTTCTCTTTTGTACTCTCGCCTCCCCCCCCCCTCTCTCTTCGGTGCTTTCTCTGCCCTCTCTTTCAGGCAATGCCCCCTCGACCTCTCTTTCAGGCAATGCCCTCTCGACCTCTCTTTCAGGCAATGCCCTCTCGACTTCTCTTTCAGGCAATGCCCTTTCGACCTCTCTTTCAGGCAATGCCCTCTCGACCTCTCTTTCAGGCAATGCCCTCTCGACCTCTCTTTCAGGCAATGCCTTCTCGACCTCTCTTTCAGGCAATGCCCTCTCGACCTCTCTTTAAGGCAATACCCTCTCGACCTCTCTTTCAGGCAATGCCTTCTCGACCTCTCTTTAAGGCAATGACCTCTCGACCTCTCTTTAAGGCAATGACCTCTCGACCTCTCTTTAAGGCAATGACCTCTCGACCTCTCTTTAAGGCAATGACCTCTCGACCTCTCTTTAAGGCAATGACCTCTCGACCTCTCTTTAAGGCAATGACCTCTCGACCTCTCTTTAAGGCAATGACCTCTCGACCTCTCTTTAAGGCAATGCCCTCTCGACCGCTCTTTCAGGCAATGCCCTCTCGACCTCTCTTTCAGGCAATGCCCTCTCGACCTCTCTTTCAGGCAATGCCCTCTCGACCTCTCTTTCAGGCAATGCCCTCTCAGCCTCTCTTTCAGGCAATGCCCTCTCGACCTCTCTTTCAGGCAATGCCCTCTCGACCTCTCTTTAAGGCAATGCCCTCTCGACCTCTCTTTAAGGCTATGCTCTCTCGACCTCTCTTTAAGGCTATGCTCTCTCGACCTCTCTTTAAGGCTATGCTCTCTCGACCTCTCTTTAAGGCTATGCTCTCTCGACCTCTCTTTAAGGCTATGCTCTCTCGACCTCTCTTTAAGGCTATGCTCTCTCTTCCCTCTCTCTCTCTTTTTGGCTATGCCCTCTCTTCCCTCTATCTCTCTGGCTATGCTTTGTCTTCTGTTTTCCCTCCACACAGGCTATGCTTTGTCCTCTCTCTTCCCTCCGTCACAGGCTATGCTTTGTCCTCTCCTTTCTCTCCGTCACAGGCTATGCTTTGTCCTCTCTCTTCTCTTCATAACAGGCTATGCTTTGTCCTCTCTCTTCCCTCCATAACAGGCTATGCTTTGTCCTCTCTCTTCCCTCCGTAACAGGCTATGCTTTGTCCTCTCTCTTCCCTCCGTAACAGGCTATGCTTTGTCCTCTCTCTTCCCTCCGTAACAGGCTATGCTTTGTCCTCTGTCTTCCCCCCCCCCCGTCACTTGCTATGCTTTGTCCTCTCTCTTCCCTCCGTCACAGGCTATGCTTTGTCCTCTCTCTTCCCTCCGTCACAGGCTATGCTTTGTCCTCTCTCTTCCCTCCGTCACAGGCTATGCTTTGTCCTCTCTCTTCCCTCCGTCACAGGCTATGCTTTGTCCTCTCTCTTCCCTCCATCACAGGCTATGCTTTGTCCTCTCTCTTCCCTCCGTCATAGGCTATGCTTTGTCCTCTCTCTTCCCTCCGTCACAGGCTATGCTTTGTCCTGGATTTCTCTCGGGCTATGCTTTGATCCTGTCTCTCTCTCTCTCTCTCTCTCTCTCTCTCTCTCTCTCTCTCTCTCTCTCTCTCTCTCTCTCTCGGGCTATGCTTTGTCCTTTCTCTCTCTCTCTCTCTCTCTCTCTGGCTATGCTTTGTCCTTTCTCTCTCTCTCTCTCGGGCTATGCTTTGTCCTTTCTCTCTCTCTCTCTCTCTCTCTCTGGCTATGCTTTGTCCTTTCTCTCTCTCTCTCTCTGGCTTTGCTTTGTCCTGTCTCTCTCTCTCTCTCGAGCTATGCTTTGTCCTGTCTCTCTCCGTCTCTCTCTCTCTCTAGGGTTATGCTTTGTCCTCTCTCTCTCTCTCTCTCTCTCTCTCTCGGGCTATGCTTTGTCCGCTCTCTCTCTTTCTCTCTCTCTCGGGCTATGCTTTGTCCTCTCTCTCTCTCTCTCTCTCTCTCTCTCTCTCTCTCGGGCTATGCTTTGTATTATCTTTCTCAGGCTATGCTCCGCCCTCTCCCTCCCATACGCTATGGCCTCCCTTCTGTCTCTCTCCCATACGCTCTGGCCTCCCCTTCTTCTTCTCCCATACGCTATGGCCTCCCCTTCTTCCTCTCCTTTATTGTCTCAGCCTACACCTCTCTGTGTATTTCTCTTACATGCCTGCCCCACCCCGTCTTATATGGTCTTTCATTTTTTCTTACTTTTTTCTATTCTACTTTCATTCTACTTTCTCAACCCTTTTTTTTATACCTTCCATCTTTTCTTCCCTTTCTGTTTTTTGATTTGCAGCTTCTGTTTTTATAATCATTGCTAAATTTCTTTATCTTTGCTATAATTCATGAGAAACTTTTCTTCTTTTAAAAACATTTTTAAAACTTAATTTCTTTCTTGATTAATTTCTTTTCTTGATCTATGAACATTTAACATTTAACACAAAGAAGAAAAAGTGGTCAGTCAACATGGCATCAGAATTCCTTCTTGTCATATTGTCTCGAGGTTTTTGAGAAATTTCTATTGCAAGATTTTTCCATATTAATTTCAGGCAAATCTTTACATTTTCTTTTGGAAATGCATTCTTCTGATATTTTCAGAATTGGAAATTATTTGGATGTTTGCTTTTTATCAGATTATTACTATCGATTTATTTATCATGCCTCTTAGGGAATCTCTTGCTTAAATCAATAATCCTATATAAACATTTAATGTAAAATGTTTTCATAAATTTCTATTTATATAAAGTTAGGTATGTTTATATGTTTGTATGTACAGGATTCACTCTTAAACTGATTAACTGATCATTATGAATTTTGTAAGACAGCTATTAGGTATAAGGGTAGGTAATGTGGGGTATCTTTGGTTTAATTTAGTTTTATGCAAAGGGGGCAAACAGGGGGTATAAGCCCTTTGTGAAAATTCAGATACCTTCGATTTTGAGCAAATTTTAACAATAGATATTAGACATCAATTAATAAATATTCCCCAAATTTCAGTTTCCCTGGAATAGTTATTTAGAGAGTTCAACATTTGCATTAAATTTGATCCATAATGATTAGACACCACTTAAGAAAGATTTCCTGAATTTCAGTTTCTTAAGACCCCTTTAAATTAAAGGGGACGTAAAAGTGGTGTGAAACTGTTTTGAATTAATATTACCCATCCTGGCAGAGGTATTCTTCTACTTCACATTAAAATAAAATAGATATTTATTTTTAACAGCAAAAAGTTCATGCCTCACACTTGATGAAATATGTTGATTCTTTTTAAAAAGCTTTTAGCAGAAACTAACAATTCATTTTGAAAGCCACACTTATTAGGCATAAAATATATACACTTATCCCTCGTGGCATCTATACTCCTAAGATTCATGATGCGTATTAGTTTCCACAGACCTTTGTTTAATGGTGTCTGCGTTTATATTTTTTCATAGACTCAAACAAAAGACATAAGACTTAGCCTCACTTTAAGTATTTGATTTTAGTGTTTGGAAGTATAGAAAGTCATTGTTTTGGAATAGTAATCTATATTTATATGAAGGAGAATATACGCATGTGTACCCATATCTTTCTATAGATATCAAAGCGGAAGTTAGTTTGGCTGTTATAGAAATTGATATTATGTCATTATTATTTTCATTTGTTGTCGTCTTGTCTCATGTTTGAGGTTAGACATTTTGTGAATGGCTTTCAACTTTTTCTCTGTTGGAATTTTTCTTGTGCCACCCGCCAGGAGCAGGTCATAATCAACTGATCCACTCAATGTCTTAAGCAGCCTATCACGTAGCTTTATGAGATCAACGTCAATGTGGGACACACTTTCGAACATTTCGGATGACTGACGGTGGGCGACGTGGCCGTACCAGTTGAGACGCTGTTGTGCAACATACTCTCTCATGGAGGCCGGTAGATTGAGACCAGCAATTTTCTCCATCTGCAGCAAGGATCGTATCGTTCTGACGTTTCGTCATTGACCATGTTTTGCAGCCATACAACAGTACAGGTCGGACATGTGTGTTGTATGCAGCCACTCTCGCATACGATGGGGTCCCTGTTTCGTAAAATTGTTAACAGGTGCCTGCAAGACTCGTCATATGGCAGATATATGTTGTCTTATAGTTGTGTCAGTTCACCAACTGGTATCAACTGTGTGAACAGAAAATTAAAATTAGTTTCAATAAGGGTAAAATTTGTCCAGGAATTTCACGACATTGAAATTTTCCTCCCGATTTTTCTAAATGGATAAATACAAAAGTTCTTTTTCATTATCACACTTATATTACCATCAAAACGGCTCACTGTTATTTAAATCAATACTATAACATAGTCTTCTGAAATACTCTATATAGAATCAAGAGTAAAGACCCAAATACAGCCTGGTGATACCAGATCAGGCTGCCCTGTGGCTCCCTGAGACGAAATTCACCTACATTGACGGTTTTTTATTTTTTTTATTTTTTTTTATTTTTGTAAAACTTAATTATGTTCTACAAAACCAAAAACAAAAACAACAGCCCCTCTCCCTTTCTCCCTCCCCTTTTTTATTTTATTTTTAGAACTTGAAGCATAAATCTTTTACTATAATGACCAGATTCGGCATTAAATAACCCAAAAAAGGGTTGATATGCTGTAAAACAAAACTACCAAACTACCAAATACAGCTATATGTATGCCTAATTTGCATAATTCAAAATTTTTTAAAACAGTTTATTATAAATTAATGTTTGGTGTTAATTTGTTTTATTTGTAATTTTATTGTCTTATTTTCTTATATAGTTGCAATAGTTTTGTCTATTGACAGTAATTAATGAAAATGATTTAATAAAAAAAAGGATAAACTACCAAAAGCTTTCTTAAAATATTATGTTCATTAGTTTTCAAGGGAGGTAATTTAAATGAAAACTTAGTTTTTAAAATTACAATAGATTTATATTAAAGACATGTAATGTAAGTTATACATTTAAAAAGAATACTTCAAGCTAGATTAATGGCAGATAGATATTTTGATTGTAAAATATATTTTCCAATCTTTTGACTCTTGAAATTACAGCTAAACATATGTTCAATCATCCCAATAGATGGTCATCATAACAGACCAGAAGAATCTGTCTTGTAACATTAGGGTGCAATGTTCACTTCAGCATCTTCTCATCGAAGACAGCGACACAATTCATTCACAGAAAATTAATATTAACTGTCACCCATGGCAGAGACCATGACAAAGGGAAATGTCCGTAGAAACAATGTACAATATTGGAAGACCAATATTTGATTCCGAAAGCTTTTATATGTGCTGTCTATCAAGGTCTGTCTTAGTGGCAAGACAATGGGTGTGCAGGAATTATTGTTCGTTTATGGTGTATGCGACAGGATGTATTCTTTACAGTATCTTCTTAACAGGTTTTGATTTTACACAGTGATTTGATTACGGTCAAAGATAGAAAATACTGCACTGCAGTCATCCTTGATTGTCTCATCTTTGAGTAATTCTTCTTTCAACCGAAGAATCTTTAAAAGAAAGAAGAAATGAAGCAGTTATGGACTTGATGCATGCATGGCGTACATTTTTCTTTTCCCACTGTCAGTTGTGCAACATTATTGCCGCTGGCTTTCGATTCTGTTCAATATTTCCTTTGCAATGACAATGTTTAGAGCAAAAACAGCAACGATCATGTTGATAGAGTATCTTTTCAATAAACTGCCATGTCTGTCAATAATACTTCAAATCATCGAATATCTGGTCAGACTTTATAAGATGTTAGCATTCAGCCTTAGTAAGGTAGCTTATTGGAAATTGTTTTCTTTTGAATCATTTGATTTAACAATATATTACCAATTACTATTATGATGACATGCGTCTCTATGCGTCATTCGATAAGTACCGCACTTTATGTGACAAGGAATTTCGAATGGGACCATAAGTGGTGGAAGCAGAGTAATAGGGGAAGGCTGATGTTCTAAACACAAAACTATCCTAATCTGAATGCTGTGAGTTCAATACCTGTTGAGGGTAATAAATTTAAATTTTTGTTTTCTTAATCATAGCCCAAATAAGTTTCACTAAACAATATGTGAGAAAATATAAATAGTGGCTTGAATTGAAATAAATTTCATTGTTCTATCAAAATATGACCTATTTTTTTTTTTTCAATGTTTGATTTGTTTAAAAAATGCAACATTTCTCTCTTGATTTTTGATGGCATTGATGCACGAATTTTGAAATATAATTCTCAATTATCCCTGAAATATAATTGTCAATCACATGTGTAATTAAATGTGATTTATAAAGGTTCAAAAAAGAAAAAAAATTACAAAAGGACAAGGGTGAGTCCATGATTTGGGTATATTTGCAAGTGTTATTTTGCATGAGCAAAGCAGTTCAAACTGTGACTTGTGCATTATTTTATTGCATGTGTGATTTGTAAGCCTCACAGATAAATGTGCAATATCGTCTAAATTGGGAACTTATCGCTTTGAGTTTAAATGAGTTCTAACACAGCAGAAGTGGCCAAAAGTATTTTTATGCAAACAGTGAAGTTGATCACTGTACAATTACTAGATGGTTCAAGAACTTTTGTTTGGGTCATGGGTCCTTGATGATCAGGAATGGTGAGATCAGACTCTAACAGTAGATTCTGATACCCATGGTCAAAATTTGTGAGTAGCACTTGAAAAATGTCAGGCGAGTACGGTATTTCACAGTTTAGTACGATTTGGTGCTTTAATGACTTCGATTAAAACAGCTGGTGTTGTTGATTTGTACAAAATATTGCAAAACTTTTGACTCCTCCTACTGCTTAGGAACAAAATACCAGAATAAGAAAACAAATTAATGTTTTTTGAAAAACGTATTTCAGTCACTTCTATGCAGTTATAAAGTATGCTTTTTCTACATTGATAAAATTAATATAAAGATTTTTTTTTAAACCTGACGATTATGGTAACTACTTTGATTACTATTACTTGCATTGAATACTCTTTGACAGTAATAAACTCTTAAAATGATCATTCTTTAAGTGAAATTATTTATTCTAAATGATTGACAGAAGATAACCATGGTCAGCTAGAACCTCCTATGAAAAGTAGACGGGTGATTTACCATGATTGAAATTCAATTTTGTTCCTGCCATAATTGCACCAAGCCAGACATCATGCGAGGTTGTTCACCTATGAAGATACCCATAACTCTTAGCTAACTCCTAGTTAAGGAATTGGAGTTTAAAGTTCAAATCGTAATTTTCTTCAGAGAATATACCAGTCTCTCCTGAAAAGGGGTCCAGAGCATTTTCACTCCTCGAGGTGAGAAAGTGTCAAGTAAGTATACAGCATAGAACTTATTACACCTTGTCAACATAGGTATATTAAAATAAACAAGTTCTAACCTACTAGAAACTAGAAACGTTTGCTAAATTCATGAAGGTTTTTTGTTAAAAGAAGTTTGAAAATTTCTTTTCCTTTTTTTTTACCACTTAGGAAATGATTACTTACTGTTAATAAGTTTACAAGCAACAGATTTTTTTTTTTTTTTTTTTCAATTATTATATTATAATAGACATTTTGCATCTGTAACATTTCAAGGCAAAATTAGATTAATATTGGACATTAGATTCATTGATACTTATATAATATTATATTATTTATTAAAGGGATAATGTATTTCACTAAAACAGGTAGAAGACATCAGGTAAAAGAGCAATGTGGACAGTGACTCTCTCTCTTATATATAAT
Source organism: Sepiola atlantica (assembly GCA_963556195.1). Lineage (NCBI taxonomy): Eukaryota > Metazoa > Mollusca > Cephalopoda > Sepiida > Sepiolidae > Sepiola > Sepiola atlantica. The sequence continues at coordinate 42,024,690 of OY744524.1, forward strand.
TTTATTTTTTGTACATAAAATTAATTCGTGGACATGTGTTTCTGGCTATCAGCTGTCATCAGCATGGCTAGCTTAGACAAAGATCGAACCCATGATTACTTTGTCTGTAGTCTGGAGTTTAACCTCCAGACTATGATGCCTTATCTGGAAATATGTACGATTTTCATGGGTGTAACTATCTGATCTATTGTAGTCAATATACACACTATGAGTAAGCAATTTACCCTCAGCTATAGATAAAATATCAACATGTGTTCAATAAATTGCATCATTTTAGCATTTAATTACCAAAAACTGGTTGACATGCTACAAACCATTAAACCAAACATGCACACACACACACACATTCATATTGGAATAGTATGTTCTCTTGAATGCTACTTTCAAATTCAATTTCTCCTCTTACACAAAAATCTACTTTGTATTTTGACGATTCTAGTAATTATTGTCGTGATGACAGTAATGAAGCGAATATAATAACGATGATTAGGATAAAAGCAATAATAAATATCTTAATAGCATTGATTGTATTCAGCCATTCATTCGCATGTTATCAATAAGAAGCATTGAACTAATAATAGTAATTATGTTTGTATTAAAGGTGATTAGATTATTTGTGTACGAAAGGGGGAGATAATCAAAGCCACGGCTGAAAAGAAATCTTGTTTTGAAGAGAACCGTTTCCATATTCCATCTTAAACTTTTTAAATATGTCGAATACTTTGTTCAGCAATAATAATTCTATCAAATGCATTATTTATTTGTTCTTTGTTTTGGAAACGCTCATTGTCGGTGTCGCACGTTTCCAAAACCGTCCACTTTTCTCATTGTATTTCTTTACGTCTTCTTTTTCTCACTCAATTCTTTTCTCCTCCCCTCCCCCTTTACTATCTTTTTCTTTTATTTTTAAAATCTTTTTATGCTGTCCCTATGGGGGTTGCGGAGTCTGAAGATATAAGTTTCGAGTAAGACTTCTAGGATATCCCACTCTAACTCCTTATTTTAAAATCTTCCATTATTCAGATTGTCTGTTGATTCTTCAACGATTTAAAAAAAAAAAAAAAATCTGACTCCAACAATTCTTATGAGCCAGACTTTGACTGCATCGAAAACGTCCGTCTCCTTCCGACTCAAACTAGTTCCGATTTACTTTTTTTTCGCATAAAGGGCTAAGTTATAAACAAGTTCGTCTTCAATGTGGGTAAAATTCAGCTACTCAAAAAGAGACACTCTGGATGGGACAAAAATAAAAATTACCTCAGCTGTGAAGGATTTCTCCTCCTCCTCAAAGCTATAACAGATACTATCTTTTGATCCTAGCCCAAAAGTCAGACAGTGATGAAGAGTTATATGTTCTCTCTTAACTCGGTCCCATTGATAAATAGCTGTTTATCTGTATAAATAAATGTTAAAAGCTGAATATGGATGTGCGTTTTAATTAGCAACTATTTTTGACGGTCGTTTGTTTCTTTTTTTCAGCAGAGTTAACTGGCTTTAACTGGATAATTGCATAGTAAAAATGCGCTATTATCACTTACCATGGAAAAAAGCTGGGGAAATTCCTTTTTTTTTTTTTAATGACAAAAAGATGCAATTTGGTGACAATTTTCACATAGGTCAATCACTGCAAGAGTCTGAATTCAGTTAATTAGCTGACACTTCTCATCCATGATTTCCAACAAAGAATTTATTCTAGCAACTATTGTTTCTGTTTAAGAGATTCAGTTTTGTATAATTAAAAAAAAAAATCATTTAAAATCATGCTAAAGTTCCAGATGTTTTATTCTGGTGTTAAATGGTTAAAAGATTTTTTTTTACTAATTTAAGAAAATTTAAAATATGCTATTGATCTGGCTTGAAGATCAAACATTGACAACTAATGTTTGGACAGACAGACAAACAGTTTATATATATATATGAAATGTGTTGATAAGCATGAAAATAAACTAATTGCAAATATTGGCACAGAAACCTGTTGAAAGCATTCATGAGCTCCGATATTTCCATTTGCATTGTCAAATTTTCATCAGGGCAAGAAAACTTTATTTTGGGTGAAGTGGATATTTATACAGAGAAACCAGGAGGAAGATAAAGTGAGTGGATGAGGAAGGAGATGTGTGCAGTGTTAAGTGTTGGTATCAGTCAGGTGGTGAGAAACAGAGAAGGGGAAAGAGTAGGTTAGATATGAGGGGAGGCGAGGAAAGGAAGCCAAGGGGAATAAGAAGTATAGGCAGGGCTACTTGATTTGAGTTTCCCAGTATCCAGTGTAGTTGACTTTTGTTCGATGAGAGTTTGCTTGGTAATTATCATAGATATTCTTACATATAGATGGAGGAAGGAGGTGGGCATTGTGGTAAGTGCTGGTATAAGTCAGGTAGTGAGAAACAGGGAAGGGAAAGAGTAGGTCAGATATGAAACAAAAGAAGGGAGGCGAGAAAATGAAGTTAAGGAGAGCAAAAGGAAAGAGGAGCAGGCAGTATCCGATGTAGTTAATTTTTGTTAATAATATTATAATCTAATATACTAGGCTTGCTATCTGGAACTGATTAAGACCATTCCCAATCACATGTGTGTCACGCGTTAAATTGAATGTCATGTTTGATTTTTATGAGCAAAGTTGTTTAGTTTCTCAGTATATATTGTTACATAAAATCACACACGGAAAATGTTAATGATTTCTTGCCATTTCATTGTATTTGTAAATATATAATGTGTGTTATTTATTTATTTCAGGTTATACTTATTTTCGTGTGATCATGTGAGACCCTCTAAGAAACTCGAAGGTAACGTAGAATGATTATTTCTTTTCCTTTACAAGTAAAGGCTTTAACTCCTATACCCACCCATCTATCGGCAAAATAGCAACATATGTTCAATTAACCATACACAAATTGTTAACAATAGATATTGTGCTTATCTGCTCATCTGGTGCAGCATTCACCCTGGGCAGGTTGAGTGGACTCCCTCCTTCAAGGAGAAAGTTTCTAGGGAATATTAAATTCATAAGCGGTCTCTTTTTTTTCTGTAGAGAGTTGTCACCGTGCTCCCACATATAGCAGTTGGTATTCTCAAATTGTTACCCACCTGGTACTGACCCGGCTCAATATCACTTAACTCTGGTGACATATTGTGCTTATGTGTGTAAATTTCTGAAAGAATTTTAGATTGAAGATTTTGGATTTTAATAATTTTAATAATTAGTTATTGAAAAATCTAAGAAATTCACTTGCTATACACTAGCTGTTTCTAAAATAGAAAAATGTTGAGTCTGTGAGTGTATGAAGAAAAAAAAGTTGTTAAGGAGGAGGTTTAAGATATGTGTAGAAGGCGCCAGGTGCTTTCACAGTGGCAGAACATAGACGTCAATGATTAAGCATGTTAATTGAATCAACTTCTATTTAAAGCTGCCCAGTTATAAAGAATGCTCATGTAATATATCAAAGCCAGTGTTGTTATTCATGTTGACCATATGAAAGCAGCTCTTTTGGCAAATAACTGACTTATATTTCCAAAGCAGGAATGTAAGTATAATACATTATTGCTGATAGATGATTTGACGTACTACAAGATCTGCTCGTCTGTTTTTAATTCTTCAAAGATAACTTATTACAGAAAACGTTCTTTGATGTACTTTATGATATATAATTGCTTTGTTGGTCCTTGACTCAGCAAAGATTCTATACGGCTGTATTGGTTAAGTTCCCAAGCTGTAGATTCTGTGATTGTATCATTTAACGGGAATGGCGTTGCTAATTTGTATTGGTACTACGCCAACAACGTGCAATAAATAACATTCAAGCTACCTACACCTTTTCTCTCTTTCAAAACAACCGAATTTCAAATTAAAGCAAGTGAAATACAATGTTAAATACATAGAAGCCAATTTAAATCTGATGAAATTATTTAAAATAAAAAAATTGTTGAGATAATATCTGAGTAGGTATCACAAACCAGCCATTTTAGTGGGTGAAGATGGGTAAATATAACAAATTTCTCTTCAATTTCAATTTGTGAAATGGGTTATTTTGGGTTTTTTTTTGTTTTTTTTTATAACATTTGGATGTAAAGAAAATGTAATCTTTTCTCTTTATAAATATACAATTGTTTCTCTTGTGTCATTCATAATTTTTTTCCAGGTTACTTCAAGTTATGTTACTATTTTCAGTGACGAGCGATTTATCTTTTAATGTTGGTGTTTTCCAACTTAATGTGCACAATATTGTGTGTTTCTATGCATGGTCACAAGTCATTATGGTGGGCTTAATATAGGGTTTTAAGTTGTCTTTTGTAAAAAAATATCCAAGTTGTAAACTTTAGTGAATGCCCTATTATCAAATTGTGTTTCTCTCTGTTTTTACATGGTCCAAACTGAGTTTTTTTTTTTAAATTTACTATTAAAAGAAAAATCTAGCTTGATATCTACTGTGCTATGACTCATATTATAAAGATTCGATGTGTTAGCTCTTGAAATGAACCTTATATGTACAAAGTTGTGTTTACATGTCATTTTTACAAAAAAAATTTTGAGAGGGATAATGTGATTTTGTCCAATGCTTAGGCTGGCTTGATCTAATAATTTTTACTTGCATTATGATAAATTTTCATTTACCACAAAATGACATTTGTAAGCTGTGTTCACTTGTTCAAAGCCTGCATTTTTAGTTATAGACTGTAAAAAATGTCTTCTGGACAAATAGCACACACGACGGCATCAATTTCCAATAAACTTTGAACGGTCAAAATTCAGTAATTACTTGTGTACTAAAATAAATTTGGTATCATTGTTTGTTTTGCAATTGTGCTCACGTTAAAACTTTTTCGTTATAATGAAAATAAAATTTGGATTTGGGATACTTATTGTAAGTGTTTTTCACTTATTAATTGTAATTTGTTTCTTCCTTCTCCTTCAGGCCACACCAGCATTCTAAAACTTCATTTTAAATTAGGAGCAATTCTGTTTAGTAGCTGTAGAGCTTTTAAGTGACAGACACAGACGGAATGGTTTACTATAATATAGATGAGTTGCTTCTTTTTTTTTATTCGTTTTATTAAGTAAATTTCTTATTCTCATTGTGTCTTGCAAGAATTTGCATACAAAGAAATGGGATGACTTGTGACCCCGTTAGTAGAAAGTTAATGAGACAAGATAAAATCAAAACTCTTAAATATGAATTCAGAAAGTATTGTAATCTGAACTTTACAGGATGTCGATTTCTGCAAACATGGTGTATTCCTGATATCCTTTAGCATCAAATCAAATGGTAACCATTGCGAAAATGCATAATGCCATGTTACAAAGAGTGAGTTGTAGGAGAAACAAAAGTTATGTATAGATTCTAAAAACAGTTGTCCAAGATTTTCTTGAATGCGCTCCTGGTTGGTCTGCTGGATTACATCCCGCAGAAATCTGTTCCATAGTGCAGCGATACAGACAGAGTACGCAGACTTTTATCTGTTGAGTCAACAGTACACCTTGTGCGTACCGCCATGGAGACCTCAGGGATAAAAAATCCTCAAGAAATTGATTAACTTTCCCATTCATGGCGTTGTATGTTAGGATTAGGTTGCTCCTAATCCTAACATGTGATTATATTATCCTCAGCATAACATATGCACAAGCATTACCCCAAGTCAGCCACATGAACCACTCGTATTAACCCAAGCTCCCGATTGGCCCTTCCAGTAGATAGTGATGAACCTTTTATACGTCGGACACATGGCATATCTTGTATGTGCAGACAGACTCACTGGCTGGATTATTTTGTATCATCTTAAACAAGGTCATGCCATCACCTCAAAACTAATATCTATTTGTCGGAAACTATTCAACACATATGGCACCCCAGAAGTAGCGATGGTGGCCCACCTTTTAATTCCAACATGTTTCAGCAGTTCCTCAAGACATGGTGTGTGTGAAGCACAGACAGTCCTCAGTGGCCTATCCTCAATCTAATGGTCGAGCAGAGCTTGCAGGAAAAACAGCAAAGATGATAATTCATGAAAATACAGGTCCTCAGGGCTCATTAAACAATGACAGCATCGTCAGAGCCATCCTGCAATATCGCAACACCCCTATCCAAGGCATTGGTCTATCCCCAGCACAACGCTTGCTCCACCGCAGACTTCGTGACTTCATACCATCCCAACCCGCACTATATAAACCACATGCAAAATGGATAGCTGCAGCTAGAAACCGTAAGATAAGCTTATCTCAATGCTCACCTTACCGAGCGGTACAATCGCACAGCGCATACTCTATGCCCACTCCAAGAAGGAGAAAGAGTATCAATACAACATGCAAACAATCGTCGATGGGATACAACAGGTTGTGTTGTGGAAACTCTCCCTAACTGTCAGTATCGGATCAGGATTGATGGGTCAGGCAGAATCACTTTGCGAAACCGCAGATTCCTCAGAAAACTTGCAACACTTGTAATTACAGTCCCTATTCCCAGTGCTTTGTCTGAATCTCCCAATCCAACACCTTGGGATTCCCATACACCTGGTACACCATTGCCGCATAACAGATGTAATGACATCGCCGAAACACCCAACATCACCCAGCACTGCTAAACCAATGCCAGTGAAATCTGCCCGGGCATTGTCCAGGTTACTCCCCCACAATCAACCAGGCCAGAAGGAACTCATTCTTCCCCAAAGACCATTGCGTTCGCGTACTGAGGGGAGGGGGGAGATATAGAATCAAACTAACACTTATCTTGCTGCTCAACTGGTCGTACAGTTGAGCCCTAAGCATCGATTCTATAGTGATGGGGGAAAGGTTTTTAACCATATAGTTATGCTTGGATTTTTTACTTAGAAAAACGAAGTGTGTGATAGGTATATACAGTGTGTACTATGGAATCAACTATGCTAAGTTAAAGTCCTATCAGCTCTATTGTGGTCATTTACGCATCGACATCATTAGGAAATGTATGGAGCCACAATTATCCCCCAGCTTTTGCTAAATAGCAATTTGTGTTTAAATTGAATTGTTTAGAATATGTGGGGTTTCATTTCAGCATTAAATGATGTAAAAATGATTGATATGCCCTGAAACAGACATACCATTTTTATAAAAGGGAAACACTGAAAAGCACCTCTGAAAGAATTGCAAAAAGGAAAAGTCCCAGAAATAGATCAATGGGTCTCTTTTGTAAGCATTTTCACTTCCAATGATTAACTGAGTCCATGATTCGCATAATGGATACTGTTGTGGCCTATGGAAATGACTTTTATCAGATCTAATATTATTGAAATATTGCATGAATCTGCAATTTTCTTCTGACTATGGATAAAATAGCAACGTGTGTTCAATTAATCGTATACATTATTTACAATAGGTATCATGTTGCAACATTTAAGTAACTCTAAAACTGATTGTATGCCATAAAACAGACCAACCAAAACCAAATATAATTTTTTTAAACGTGCCGAACTTTACTTGAAAATTAGTGCATATCTTCCACAAATATTAAAATAACAATAAAACGTAAAAAATCTATTGACTTGCCGCTAATTCTCAACAGAAAAACTACTTTCACAAACTTTCTGAACCCCTCCCCCAATTTTTAATGAGTTTTCAAATTTAAGGATTTAAACATGTGCCATATTTTTGGTACAACAACTCCTGTATGTATATTATAAATATACTTTGTCATAATGAATTCATAAAATTTCTCTTTGAAGTAGTTCTGGGAGGAATTAAACACTTTAGCAGTAAGTTTTCCGATTTTGTCTTTCATTCACCATAATTTTATTATATGTCGATTCAACATTCAAGTGAGCCGCTTTTGAACGTAGCCTAATATTGAACTTTATGAGGTATGTGTGCATACAACCACTCTGTCTCTCTCTCTCTCTCTCTCTGTCTCACACACACACACATCACTATCTTTTCTCGCACAGGCACATACTTGCACGCTACTCACAAAATCACTTATGCACACTCTTTCTCATCCATTCAATCAATCATACATACATACACTCTCTCTCGTTCACTCATGCATACACTTCCTCTCATACACATACACACTCTCTATCTTGCACACACACTCATGCACATTCTCTCTCTCTATTTTGTGCATGCTTGCTCTCTCTCTCTCTCTCTCATGCGCACACATTCTATCTCTCTCGTGTGAATGCATTTTCTCTCTTGCTCGCATATTTTCCTTCTCTCTCTTTTTCTCTCTCTTGCATACACTCTCTCTCTCTAATGCATAAACTTTCTCACTCTCACATTATCTCTTTCTCTCTTTTTCTCTCACACATACACAGCCTCTCTCTCTCTTCCAGTTTTTTTCTTCTCTTTCTTCTCTTTTTTCTATATTCTATCTTAGTATATTTTTTCTCTCACTCTTAACAACTTTGTATTTCTTTTATGGAGATAAAAAGTATTTAAGTGATGTGCACACCAATTTAGGGTTTGCCCATGCATGTGGAGGGAGGGAGGGAGGGATGAGGCGATCACATTTCTTTTAAATGTTAGCCTTACTCTAGTGAACACACCTCCTTTTACACACACACACACACACACACACACACACACAGTAACAACATTTCTTTTAAGTTTATCTTCTGTCAACTGTTACATTAATTCTCTTTTAATATCTCTCTCTTTCAGCACTTAATGATTAGTTTCTTTCTTTGTAGCCTATTATCTTTACATCTCTCTCTCTCTCTTTCTCTCCCACAGAAACACTATCTGCTTTAACTTTAACTACTTATCATTATAATAAACATCTTTTTACTTACATACAATTTCCTCTATTGTTCTTTCTATCTCCTGTAGGCAGTATTAAGCCAGGTACACTTATACATTACCTATGTGTTTGTTCACAGATGTCTAGAGTTTCAGAGGTAGACCCACCCCAACCATATATATTATTCTGAAACTACCTTAGCTACTTGAATAAGTATATTTCATTTTTATCATACATTATCATGTGATCTACATTCATACTCGACTTTCATAAAAATACTTTTACTTTACTTTATTTGATTTGATTAAAAACTTTAAGATTATTAAAAAAAAAAAAATTTATTTTAAAAAGATAGAAATGTTAATTTGGGGTTTGGGGCAGATTGCACAGGAGTCCTCATTGGTTCCAAGGATGTGTTGGGTATTTTCTAGAGGGATAAAACAATGAATTGACTTACATTTATTTCAATCAATGGCACTTTACTAACCGTCCCCCACCCAATTGATGCTGAGTACGTCTGTCAGCTCCCACCCCCTAAAACTGTATATTATAAAATGTAAAACAAATAAGAATAAAAATGTTGTTTGGTATTATGGGCTGGACGCAGAAAGGCATAGGGTTCCTCGCTCAATCCTGGGTAAGGCCTGGTCTTCCTGCTAGTATATATATATATATATATATATATATATATATATATATTAGTATTTCATTTGTCCACATAAAATTTTATAAGGAGATATAATTTTTTATGTATCAATTTTCAGTATTTACTTCAACAGTGCTCAATACGTAAGTAGAACTAGGTAGTAAGCTATGAAAACATATTTATGGCAATTAAGCTACACAGAGGCTCCCGCGTTTCATCCCCGGGGGGAATCTTCAGGCTAAAATTTTAGCCTGAAGATTCCCCCTGGGGATGAATAGTAGTAAGCTATGAAAATATATTTATGGCAATTAAGCTAGACAGACGCTCCCGCGTTTCAGGCTAGCCTGAAGATTCCCCGCAGAGATGAAACGTGGGAGCCTCTGTGTAGCTTAATTGCCATAAATATGTTTTCATAGCTTACTACTATTATATATATATATATATATATATATATTATATGTGTGTATGTATATATGTATTTTATATCATACACTGATGAAGCCTCTTCATGAATATTTCTGATAGTTTGTATATCATAAAAATGTATGCTCTTTAAGTTGGCAGAAAAAAATTGTCTAATAAAGTGTTTTTGAATGAAATATAGAAAGCTTCTCTGAATAACTAAGGTCTATATGATGTGAGATATATATATATATATATATATATATATATATATATATATTTATATATATATATATATATATATAATATCACAAGTTCTACCTACCCGGCATTGTTTGCGATGGAGTAAAGTCGTTTTAGTCTTTAATTTTTGTTGACACATTTTTAAACGTATACAGAAAAAGAAATAAAATGTTTAGTTGTAAGGTAGACATCTATTATATTCTTATATTTAGAATATGAGTTATCTCCCTTTTACATTATTTGAGTTACGCTCGGATTTGCAATGCCATGTTAAAGAAAAAGAAACAAATCGTTATCTTTGTTAAAAGAACTATGAAGAAAAATCTGAAATCTATCAGAAGTTTTATTAAAACAAAATTATTACTGACGCAATGTAATTTTTATTTCAAGAGAATTATTTAAAAATGTTTCATGTTACCAATCATCCGGGCCGGACTTAGCAATTTTAAAAATAAATTGTAACACAGTAAGTTATTATATTGCCAATAACATGCTACAACAATAACAACTGAAAATTGGCTAGAACTTTTAAAATCTGACTAGATAACTTTATTTGTTAGATATCTCTATCTATATAAAGTGGGGTATGTGTATATGTTTATATATTCACATCTAAACTAATTAACTGATTATTATGAATTTTGGAACTCCGCTGCAAAGTGTCGAGGGTGTTAATGTGACCTATATTTAGTTTTATGCAAAGTGGGTAAAAGCCCTTTGTGAAAGTTCAGATACTTTGTATTTTTTAGAAATATTAACAATAGGTATTAGACATCAATTAATAAATATTCCCCAAATTTCAATTTCTTTGGAGTATTTTAAAGGGTTTTTAGGGAACATGACCCATTTGAAAATTTAAATATTCACATTGAATTTGATCCATAGTCATTAGACACTAATTAAGCAAGATTTCCTGAATTTCAATTTCTTAAGACCTCTTAATTTTTTAGACATTTTCTAGGATCAAAATTATGTAAAGGATTTGGATAAAAATTGGAAAAAGGAATCTCGTCATAAGGTTTAGTATCATTATATCTAGATTTTGATCCTTGTAAGGGTACGTAGAAGTCGTGCAAAACTGTTCTGTTTGGCGAATTCATTCTACCCATTCTGGAACAGGTATTCTTTTGGTATAACTATACAAATCAAAGCAAAAAATATTTTTCTTTTAAGTAGATGTGTATGTATTTGCTGCTAATATATATACATATATATATATATATATATATATATATATATATACATATATCATCAGCAACTGGTCATGATTATCTGAAGCCTGTCTACTACTTTTCGAAGTTTTTGTGCCCATTGTGAAGTGAAGCCGGCCCAAACTGACTGAAGATTGTCTGTAATTGAGAGGAAGCCGAGCTTCCAATAATACTAATAAGTCCATACGGCTCACATGATTGATTACTATTATCATGTTACAGACTGAGCATGGAATGCATAAACTGAAAATTCGCTCCAGCAAGCCTCATGTTATTGACAGTGTGACATCCGTGTGATGGATGCTATCCTATTAAAGAGTAGATGCTGTCTGACCTTTCAGATGTGAGAGGAATTTGCCATTGCAACATCCTCCTCTCTTCAAGTCATTCACACCCTCTGCCTCTTTCACACACCATCCGCTGCATTTCTTTCTTTCTGCTGCACATGTACAACCGCTGCCATTGAAGTTTTTGCTTCAGACAACTTTTCTGGTCAGCTGCACAGAATAAGAGGTTTTGGGCTTCTTTTTTTTTCTTTTTTATTCTTTGTTCCCTTTTCTTTAATACTTTTTGAGCTCAGAAACATTTCTTGTGTAGACATTTTCATTCATTCAATTATTCATGCTTTTTTTTCCATTTTTCCCCTTTTCATCGGAATAGGAAAGCGTTTGGTTTAGGATTTTAGTTTGAAGGATTTTTCTAATGTTCATTATTATCATCATCTTCATCATCATCGTATTTGGTTTAACGCTTGTTTTACATGCTGGCATGTGTTGGACGACTTTTAGAAATTGACTTCTAAACTATCTCTGGCCAAGTCTTTATTTATCACTCTTTTTCTCAAGTTCATTGTCATCACTTCTACCCATATTTTCCTTAGTCTTCAGACCTTACTATTCTACATCTATTAACCCCAAAACTCTGGCCATACTATGAAAGTTTCCTGTTCTACACACATCTCTCTATACTGTCCAGATTTCATCTTCCTATGAGATCATCAGATCTAAGCCTGTCTTTTATACATCCATCATATCATTCTCATATCATTTATCTCCATGCAATGTATGCCCTCAACTCTCACTGGCCAGGTTTCATTTTCTTACATCATCACACTGCATACACATGCATGATAGACTTTTCCCTTGGTCGACAGCGGTAATGCTCTGTCATTAGTAATGGCAGAAGTTTCCTGAACTTACTCCATTTACTCCTAATTCTTGCAGTCACACTAGTACCAGCTCCTCCCTGTGCTCCAATGGTATCATGAAGGTAACAAAACTTTTTGCCAACCTCAATAGCTTTGCCATCCAGCTATCCTTTGTCGATATCTGAGTTCTCATTCATCTCCATTGTCTTACACTTCTTGCATACAAATTTGTTATCACCTTTCAACCTACCAGTAATTCCACTGCACTTCGTCTTCACCCAATGCTTAGAAGTACCACAAAAAATAATCTGCATTTTATTTATTTATCTATTTCTTTTATTTGTCTACATCAGCAGAACACAACTTACAACATGCACGTCTTTCTTTGGACATGTGTATATGTTTGCAGGTACATGCAGGTGGTAGGCTTGGTTCAAATAATACTGAAAGAGTTGATATGCTAAATAAACATCTATTGTGAATGATTAATTTTATATGATTAGTTGAACACAAGTTGCTGTTTATGCATTGTTTGGTGATGAATTGTGGGTGCATACCTTTCCCCTATGATATTGGTGCATAATTAAAATACAATATGTGCAATAAGATTTGTACATGGCATTATGTAAGGAAAGGTTATGTGTGTTCCGATTTGCTTGTCTATCTATTAGCTCAAAGTTAGACACACAGTCGGTTTTTCATGTGGAGAAAATCCAGCTCCCCCCAAAATAGCACTTTGGATTGACACAAAACTAAAAATTGTCTCAGTCTTGAAGGATTTCTCCTTCACTGACCGAGAACATAATAGACTAAGTGTAAAATCAGAACAGATACTACATTTTGTTTCTAGCCAAAAGACCAAGGAACATCGGTGTGTTTAGATACATATGTGTATTTATGTATGTAGAAAATCAGTTTTTTTATTTTTTTTATTTACTAACAAGACCCATGAAAATGTTATGGTTAATTAAAGAAAATGAGTTTTAATTTTATCTACGAGTAACTACACTTATCCGGTGAATGTAATCACATGGACCCATGGCACAATGGATAAAGGCGTTCGCTAAGTAACAGTCTTCTGGAGATTGAAGATTCAATCCTCCCTATTACTAAGAATTAAAAAAATAAAACTTACTTAACACTTCTACCCGGTCATGGCTAACGAAACGAGAACAATCTACTCCCATGGATTAAATAAGGGATTGAGTTTGAAATTCTGTATAGGTTTTTGAGATCAGCATAAAGATGTCAAAGTTCGAAAAGATGCACCTCAAGCAGGTCAAAGGTTACATTGGCTGAAACAGTGTGAAAAGAACAACCATTATTAGAATAGTAGTCAGAAGAATTCATATGATCCAGAAATTTATTCATTACATTTTTTTTAAAATAAATTACTTAACTAGCGGGAGCCGGTGGAAATTCCATGGTGCTTCCTATATCAATCTGTATATTTTACTGTTAATAATAATATTCCTTTTGAAATAATAAATGTCTATCAAGATCAATACTATTAAGAAAAAATAACTTTTTCCATACAAATAATTGTCATTGTCAGCTAAATATTCTTTAAATAAATAAAACGAATATATTTATTTAAATTTGTAGTAGTTTAATTCTTTTTAAAACAATAAATATTTTGTCTTCTTGTAGTAAAAATAATTGTCATCTAAATATTCTTCAAATATTCTTCAAATCAGTAAAATAAATGTCACTTTTTAAATGTATTTATTTAAAATTGTACTGTTTCAGTGACATAATTTGATTTTGGAACAATTAATTTTAAAATGGATAAAGTCGGAATTGTTTATCTTAGCAACATCAGATTAATCACAATCTCATTGGACGATCTCATTTTTTTAAATGTGTGTAAAAGGTGATAACGTACGTATGAACATTAAATGCCTTAGCGTATTATTATATAGAGTTTTATTTAAGTTTACAAATCACACTTATTTGTTCCTCCTCCTCCTCCTCCATCTGAATGTTTGTAAGCTGCTACTGAACTCTGTCTTGACTCTGTTGTTGCCATGAAAACTGACTAAAAAGTAATGTGCGCATAAACCAATGAACAAAGCATATGTATATTAATATATATATATATATTATAATATTTATAAATAAATATTAATTATTTATTACCTACAGACATCAATGTTTCATGCTTATGGAATCTTCAGTACAGGAAGCTAATTCCTGACGGTCGACGGGCGCGAACTCCGACTACAAATCGCCACTGATTCGCAAGTCAAGACAGTTACCAGTCGGCCACCAGAAATCAGCTCAGAATTTAGGATGAATTTAACTTTGTAAATATCAAGTCGGCGAGTATTCACAGCAAGCGACGTAGAGTGATCTAACAACAACAAATCGTGTTGGATCTCGCAATGAAGTTAGTAGTACTGCTTGTTATTAAACTAACTCAGAGTGCCCAGCGTTAGTAAAGGGGGCTATACAGTAATATTTATAAATAATTATTAATTATTTATTACCTACAGACATCGATGTTTCATTTTTACGCAATCTTCAGGAGAGTTACCGGTTTGCCACCAGAAATATATATATATATATTATTTTTATTTATAAATGTAATTATCTTTTTCCTGCCTACATCCTTTATTATTGATCTGGTTATGGCATATCAACACTTTTTGGGTTATTTATCTCTAAAAACAATACCTTTTGTAAACGATTTGTTGAAGACAATTATATTTTACCCATAGTTCTGTAGAAAACTGTGTTAATACTTTTTCCTACTATATTATTGAACACAATAGATCCAAGAGTATTTGAAGTTCGCGTGACGATTCCATAGTCATTGCTGGTATCCATTGGGCCTCTTATGCTGCCCACTTCTCAATTATGTTTGCAAATTTTTGTACAATTTATTAAATCGTAGAATGTTTGGGCTGTTTTTTTTTTTACAAAAGGAGGGTGAAACGTGAACCGATTTCTTTTTCTTATTTGTCATATTAAACTTTATTACTTTTATCTTTTGATTTATTAGATCAGTTGTTCAGTTTATTAGTAAATGAGAGATTTCACTTAATAGTCACTTACATGATACAATCTCTATTGTCATCGGAATTAGATTACTACAGTAAACTATTAACGCAAATGTCGTATTCCATCCAATTGTTAACATGATATCAAATAAAGTTCTTATCAATGACTATGATTCCTTTTGGGATTTAATCTTTGTTCACACAAATTAGAAAATAAAAGTATTCAAGTAATAATTCAACTTCATTAAAAAAAAATGTATAAATTTACATATTTGGGTTAGGGTTATCTATACGTTGGTTGCTGTACTCTTCAGCCTTCTTTCAGTGCCTTTTCTTTTATCTTTTTTCTTTTGAGTGCCTTTTCTTTTGCTGAGAATAGAGAATGAAAACAGTCCGAGTGCATTAAATGAAGTGTAACATTAAATGAAGTCCCAGAAGGATACTGACTATGACAAAACGATAGCATTTGAAAAAGATCATGTCATGGCCAAAACATTGTGAACATAATAACAAGCAAAATGCAGACAATACTACGAGATGTGTAAATAAGTTAAATAACAATATCCTTGTAATAAGTTAGCTTTCTTATTGGAGATTATCTCCCTTGAATAAAAACTCTCCCGTCAATAGATACCTATGAATACTTAGCTGTTTGTACAGAACTATTCTAAGCTCAATAAAGCCTTATCAGTTAAATTCTACTCTTGCATTTTTATTACATTAATTTATATGTATTTTTTGGTTGACTTTTGAATTCCAACAATATATTCCAATCCAAACTAATCCATGTGCATAACTCCAGAGGCGTTGGCCACATGATTGAGAAGTTCCGCCCAGGGCTCGATTGTTTTGTTGTATCATCACATATGTGGATTAGGTTGAAGTACTTTCTAAAGACAACACCAGGGCTAAATATATATTTCTCACCAAACTTGTACACTTTAAATTTCTCTGTTAACTGGCGCAATGCACTTTTCCATTGTCAAGAATGGTCTCCTGCAAAACTGCAATGTTCTTTCTGCTGAAACATCCATTTTCCGATGGTCACAACATGAACTACAACTATCCGTAAAAAATAAAGGGATTTTTGTTTAAGGTTTACTCCTTTAGACCTTCCATGTTAACCCGTGAAAGAATTGATTCTTCACCACACATGGACGCCCCTTCTCAATAAAAGGCCTTTATTTTGTGCACCACATAACATAATGCTGGGTTGAATGGAGATCAGTTGAGGATGCCACAGATAGGCCATCTCTGAACAATATTATTCCTATAATAACCCATTAACCTATATATATATATATATATATATAACAAGATTATTCAGTTTACATCTGTATGACAAAAGGTAAAATCAATAAATATCATAAATAAACAGTCATATATTCTGGTATTAAATAAAGATTATAAATATATTATTTCATGCATGTATAAATTTTACAACCATTTATTTTTATAAAGACTAATGTTTGAAATGACATGCAGGTCTTTATTCTGTGCATCTGAAGCAAATTAATGTTTCCGTTGATTATTGCCTGCTGAAATGGCTTAAGTGAAGGAATCAAACAGAAACCATTAACAACAAACGTGTAGTCCCCTCTTCCGCCGTTCAATATCTAAAGTTAAGAATTGCTGCCATTAATCAGTTTTATTTATAAAAGACTCAAATTCATCAAGATGATCTCGGGATGTATCTTGTGCGTGTGACGAAAGAATCTGGAAGGAACATGAAACTTTGTCAAATTTTAATCAGTTCATAGAATATGAGGTTTCATTAATCTCACGAGTTCAAAAAGTTTTATACGAAACATGCTTGCTGCTGCTTTTCTTCCAGTGGATGCGTGGGCGTAATGGATACCATCTTGGACTATGGAATCAGCTGTGCCGAGTTCAAATTCAATTGCATTCATTGTGGTCATTTCTGCACTAATAAAGTTGAAAAGAGTCTTAACCTGGAGTCGCAGCTTGTGTTCAATTGATCATGTTGTTTATTGCTCCCCACCAGGGAAGAGTAAGACACAAAGTTGTTTTTTAATGTAAGGAAAATATAGCTCCGGCAAAAAGGGGTACACTGGATTGGGACAAATTAAAATTGCTTAAGTCTAGACGGATTTCTCCTTCACTGGCCATAGGCAAAAAAGATAAAGTGTAGTATCAGGACAGATACCACACTGAATTATTTATTTGCTATACAAAAATACGATTTAACAAATCGGGCACAAGCCCATCAAAAGGTGAGGAAAATAGAGGTCATTGGTCATCCTCTGTCGATCCTTCTCTGAGCTAGAATCATTACAGTCACCACAATACCATATTTACTCTAGGGGGCATCCTACTTAAAGATTTCATTTTACTTATAAATAGATAGTACACTTTGATCTTAGCTAAAACTGAGTAGTTTACAATAGATATAATGCTTCAGGAACCATCGTCAGCATTCCCCAGTAAAAGGCACCTCAGGCAATTAGCAATAAACTAACCACTTCTAAAAGGGTGAGAAGGCAAAGCCTGGGAGGGTGCACCTTCTAGAACTGCACAAGACAATACCTCAGACCGGCAGAATCAAGGCCCGAAGTCTAAGACAGTACCGGTCTACAGAGTGTAGCATCTATCGGAACAGATACCACACTCTGATCTTAGCCAAGGAAACATCAGATAACAGTATTTGATAGTTTGCTTTAAACTAAAAACACTTTGGTGTTTCAACCAGTTGGCGAATATTGGCTATGTATTTTTGTGATGATGGATGGAAGTGAAACCTGACCAGTCAGGATTGAAGATATGCGTTGAATGGTGAGAAATGATATGAGAATGATATGATGGATTTATGATGCGAGTTTTAAAGACAGGCTTTGATCTGATTACCTCAGAAGAAGATTTGAACAATGAAATAAAATTTTAAAACAAAATGTAATCGTTAGTATATGGAATAAGTTGATAATCATGGAAAAAAAACAAGTTGAAATAATGACGCAGACACATCTCTAAAGCCACAGATATTTCGGACGTTAAATCTGACCTTAATCTTGGTAGATTAAAGTCGGATTTCACGTCCAAAATATCAGTGGCTTTAAAGATAAGTCTGTGTCGTTATTTCAACTAGTTTGTTTTTATGCTTATCCACTTATTCCCTGTGCTAACCATTACATTATTTATGTGTTTCGGAGAGTAGTACTCATCTTGATTGTCTCCATATTCACAACGTTTCTATCATTGTACTATTCTTTCTTCTTCAGATGACTTTTGTCATAATCAGATGTCTTTTGGGGAATTCAGAATTCTAACACTGCTGTTCTTTGTTTGAACTAAACTGCTTTTATTCTGACTTCCATACCGTTTTAGATATCTTGTATCAGTTATTTTGTTCCTTAAGTTCCTTTATTGGGTATTGAACTCACAACCTCTAGGCAGAATTCATTTTAGAACATCTCTTTATCAAGACCTTTATCCACTTGGCTATGTGCCAAAACTCTTGAAACATTGTAAACCTAATAATCAAGATAAGGAAAACATGTAAATGACAAATAAATATTGATAAAAACAGAAATTAATTTTTCAATTATTGTTCCCCGATGTTTATCAGGAATGACCAATGTTTTTGTTACGTCCATAACTCTGTATTCTGATTTTCTCAACATTTGTTTAATACTTTTTCACAAAATTTTGCAGGAAGTTCTATCACCATGAGTGCAGAAAAATGACTCAGCTAGAGTTTTTTACAGGAAAACTTTTTTTTCCCAATCATCATTATCATCATCAGTTTAACGTCCGTTTTACATGTTGGCATGTGTTGGACGACTTTAAGAAATTGATTCCAAACTAACCTATCTCTGGCCAGGTCTTTATTTATCCTTCTTTCTCTCAATTTCAATTTATCACTTCCTCCAATGTTTTCCTTGGTTTTCTCCTGTGAACAGGACTTGTTACCTTAACATTTCTACATCTACTGAAGCAAGAATTTTCATTCATTCTTTCAACATGGTTATACCATCGAAGTCTACTTTTCTGCACACGTCTTCCTATACTGTCCAGATTTAATCATCCTCCGAGGTCATCAGATCTAAGCCTGTCTTTAAGACTGACATTACACATCTATTGTATCATTCTCATATAATTTCTCTTCATGCGACGCATGTTCTCTATGCTCACTGGCCAGGTTTCACTTCCATACATTATCACACTGCGTACACTTGCCTGAGAGACTCTTCCCTTTGTTGACAGTGGTAACACTCTGCTGGTTAGTAATGACAAGTTTCTTAATTTTGCAATCAAACTAGCACCTGCTCCTCCCTGTACTAAAATACCCCAAAATGAAGCAATATCTGAATTTTCCTTTGTTAGTTTTTGCTCAAAATCCACAAAAGTTGGGATGAATGATAATCGACCAGTATGCTTTAGTGGCTATACACCTCAGAGGTATGGTTCTATTTAGTCCTAGGGGGTCTATCCTCCCAGGCTTTACCTTCTCTCTTTTAGAAGAAGATTGGTTTATTGCTAATCGCCTGAGGCGGCATTGTCAGGGAATGTCGACGGGGCTGCTCAAGCATTTTTGTAGGTTAATGTGCACTTCTCTTAGCTCTCTGGCTTTTCAAAACCTAACCTGAACTTGTGTCTAACCTCCTGATGAGTAAGTAAATAAAACCAAGTATTGGTGAACCTAAAGAATACTTTGATTTGCCATGTAGTAGGTGTGAAAATCTATTCCCCATCTCTCTCAAACTGGGGCAAAAGTTACAAATTTTCTAAAATATGTAAAAGTCCATTCATTAGTGTTTGTCCCAAATCAACCAAATGCTGTGATCAATGTGTGTTTATATTATCCAAGTAGTGGCAGTGGGGGGGGGGGGGCGGTTAGTGACACATGATTTACTTGTTTGATATTGAAAATCATCAAATAAAAAGCCATTTTGGATTCTTAGAAATTTTTACATTTCTTTTCTTATCAGGAAAGTTTTATGAGAATTAAAAAAGAAAAGATGGCGTTTTTTTCCTTTTCATCTTTTTTTCTTTTTTAACAAACTTGATTAATTTTGATCCACTTTTGATGATTTAGTATGAAATGTGCGTTTTTCTTATATTTGTTTAGCATTGTCTTTAATAAATATCTTACTTGATTTATTGTCGTGAATATCTATTGCTTTTAATTTGTAGAACCACTTTCCAATGAACCTTAAATGATCAGCTCCAATTGTCTATGTTGTCTTTCTTTAACCATTAAGAATATTTATTTCAAGATAAAATAAGGCTAAAAATAGAATAAATCTAAAAAAATTATTGTAAATTTCTGAACATGTCTTGATCCAATTCTACTTTCAGAATAAAACTTTTGCTGAGAAATGCATTTGTCTTATTTATTATTAAATAAACAAGAAATAAAAATGATGACCTAATACTTCTGAACGGTTTTTATTTGTTTCTCAATGTATTTCTTTCTGTTAAACTAAAGATTGTATATGCCATAAAGAATGTGATTCTTCTATTTCAACATCAATGAATGTTTAATTAAGACCTTTCTTATTAGGGAATAGGCATAATGATTTTGTAGTCTTAACATCATTTGATTTCACAGTTTACTAATGAAACGGCCACAAAAGGTTAAAATATTATTTATTTAAAACTCTTATCCTCATTATATCTGTTATATAACATATAAAGTTATCTTGTGGATTTTGTGCCAAAAGATATAAATAGCATTGCATCTACTAAATCACTATTTGATTCTGCCTCACGAGTGAAGTACAGATTTTTTCAGTTTGTGTTATTCACATAATAAAAAAGGAAATCCAATCTATTTCATTGATTACATACTTATATCCTTTAAGATAAACGTTATTTTCTGAAGCCAAGGGAGATAAATAGGTTTTAAATAATTAAGAGTTAACTCCTGTATATTTTATAGACATTTCATTAGAGATGTATCATTTGTTTCGTTTTAATTTGTCAACTAAATTACGGGAACATTTAATTTAAGTTATGAAAATTAATGGTAAAATTATTATTTACTATGTACACACCGCAAACACCTATTTAAATTTGATGGCAAAATAATAAGTTTCTTTACTTCTATGTAAAAATAATAAAGAAAAACTAATACTTAGATATACAATAATAATAATAATAATAATAATATAGAAGTATAGAGTTATTTTTTAGTTATATAGGATGAATGTTTTAATAAGATATGGCACAGGTAATGAGTACATCTAGTGTGTGTGTGTGTGTATGTATATATATATATATATATATATATATATATATATATATAAATGTGAGTTGATAATCCGAGGCAGGAGCAATGTGATATAGGTACCGGAAGGTGGAACAGATGAACAAAAATAAATGAGGAGAGAAAATATGAATGGAATCTCAAATCAATTTATTAAATTTTAAATTGAAATTGAATTTTTAAAAAAATAAATAAATATATAAATAAATAAATAAATTAAAAACAATAAATAATAAAATATATAAATAAACAAATATTAATAAGATGACAAGCTTTAAGCTGAATAATTATACAATTAAATTATGATAGGAATAATTAATATTGATATCCAATTCGCTTGCCTAAACCCATTTTCTGCGTATCTACCATCTATTCTCTGCGGTATTCTGTCAACAGTTGTGTCCATCTTGCCTTTCGACCACTCAGTCATATTTTTGTTCTTTTGATAATGAGAGGTCCCGCTCTCGAAAATTAAAGTTTACCTTTGCCAGAACCTTTTTAAATTGCTTGAGAGTAAACTTTTTTTTATTTACTGCTCTGGTTTTTAATCTGTTTTAACGTGAAATATTAATAAATTGATTTGAGATTCCATTCATATTTTCTCTCCTCATTTATTTTTGTTTATCTGTTCCACCTTCCGGTACCTATATCACATTGCTCCTACCTCGGATTACCAACTCACATTTATATTTACCAGCAATGTTTCAAGCAAACTACAATTTCCTTATATATATATATATATATATATATATATATATATATATATATATATATATATATATACAGGGTGGGCCAAAATAAGGGTCCTATCTTTAAATTTGAATAACTTGAATTTGAATAACTTCCACAAAATAAAAGTTAAACTCACCAAACTTTATGTGTGTGTAGACTGACCCTTCCGAGATTTTTTGAAATAAACAAAACAAATTTTAGCCGAAAAACACTTGTTAAAACTTACAAAAACTAAAGTATTGTTTTTTACACTGTTTTGAGTTTTTTAAGCAAAAATAATGTTTTCTAAATGAGGGTACGTTCCTTAGGGCTAATACGGCTGATGCTTGCTTCGGAAGGAGTCCTTTACTTATTCTAAAAAAAAAAAAATCAATAAATAAAAAAGTTATGAATTTTAAAAAATAGGACCCTTATTTTTGCCCACCCTGTATATATATATATATATATATATATATATACATACAATAAATAATACTAATAGTTATACAAGTTTTCAATACTCAAAGAGAGTAAAGAACAAAATCTCAAGAACTGTTAAATTTATTATTACTCTTTTTCTTAAAATAAATTGTTTAGTACTTCCATTTTCACTGCAAAAAAAATCGCTTATGGTACTTTATTTCTTTACACACATAAAATCATAATAATGTATTAACAAATTATGTTTTTTTTACTTTAAAAAACATTTTACAACTAAATTGATAATAGTTGTTCCCTGTTTTGTTTAAAATTAATTTAGAATTTTAAATTTTATCACAATAACAAATATGTGGAATCACTATTTAGGATGGCAGCATTAGTTCTGTCATAACAAATAAAACGAGTAACCAAATCATCTGACTTTGTCCATGGCATTAGATTGTATCTACGATGCCATACTAGATAAAACCGCATGGGGGCGGGAGGTAAAACAATCCTCCA
Organism: Sepiola atlantica; assembly: GCA_963556195.1. Lineage (NCBI taxonomy): Eukaryota > Metazoa > Mollusca > Cephalopoda > Sepiida > Sepiolidae > Sepiola > Sepiola atlantica. The sequence continues at coordinate 42,047,922 of OY744524.1, forward strand.
GATGTCATCTTTATATCTCTCAATTTTTTTTCTTTGTTCTTTACATTTAAAAAACTTCAACAAATCAACTACATGATTATATAATTGTTAGTCTTCTTTATGCACTAAAAACATTCATTTAAAACGGAGTCGGTCGAATAAATAACAGTTTTCCCATTTAGAAAGAAATGGAGAAAAAAAATTAAATTAGAATAGCTTTTAAATTATTTGCATTAATTAAGAAATAAATGCCAATTGGAAATGATGAATTGTTTTCCCATTTTTTTTTGTGTGTGTTTGCTTCAATTCATTATAAGCTTATCTTTCATTCGTAATGTCATTACGCCTTCTACAAATTCCCAACTGACGAAACTTTTAGCTTTTCATTTGCAAATAAAAACACCCGTAAATTATGGTTTCCATTGAACTTGTCCCTTTTATTGAATAGCATACTGTTTATTTTCTTTGCCAATCTCTGACAAAAGAATAACAAACATACGAGAACCATTCAATAAATATGCTGCGTTTTGCAATAAAAAAACTCTCATTTCACCCCTCAAAATAAAGATTGGCCCCATTTTGCAATATCATCTCCATTCTTGTCATTGTCCTACAGGGGTACAGCACACAAAATTGTGCTTGATGATATGTGCATGATATATATCTAATGTGAGTCTTCAAGACATCCTCAGATCTGATGAGCTCAGATGAAGATTAAATCTGGACAGTATAGGAAGATTGTGCAGAACAGGAGACTTCGATAGTATGGTCACATTTTAAAGAATCGATAAGAGTTCTTGGGTAAGTAAATGTAGAAGAGTTGAAGTAGCAGGGTCAGTTCACAGGGGAAGGTCAAAGAAAACATGGGAGGAAGGGATAAGGATGGACTTGAGAAAGAGGGATACATAAAGACCTGGTCAGAGATAGGTTAATTTGGAAGTCAATTTCTAAAAGCTGTTCAACACATAGCATATGAAATGAACGTTAAACCGAATATGACAATGGTGGTGATCTTCTTTGCCTTTTCTAAGGTCAGTTGTTAACTTCCTAAAATGAAAAAAAGAGCACTATTTTCAAATACTCTTTTCTTTGTTTTTGGAACTCAGTGACACCTGACCTTGGAAAAGGTAAAGGTCGTCATGCATAATTCCTTATGTTGTGCGCACAGGAATTTCCAGTTTTCCAATAATATCCTCCATTGTAACTATTTTGTCAGATGAAAATGAGTGCATTAACCAAATCCACCATTTCAGGTGTGCACGTTATTGTGGGGCTGCCCGGCCTGCCTACACCTTTAATGCTAGTCTATTTGGCTTTCTTTAAACAATTTAACCTATTTGTAAACAGTTATTTGCATTAAAACATTCCTCTTCCGTACACATCACACATTTTTCTCTAAATTTAACATTTGGACTTCTCAGCCTTTCAAAAGGTTGATGACAAACCACTGATTTGCTGCCATTTTGATTAGCCTCAAAAGAAATATTTCTGCGAAAATTCATTGGTTTTTGCTATAAATTAATTCTCAGCAGCATGTTGGTACAGTGTGATGATCTATGGAAGTGAAACCTGGCTAGTGAGGGTTGAGGACATGCGTTGCATGCAGAGAAATGATATGAGAATGTTACGATAGATATGTAAATGTGAATCTAAAAAACAAGCTTAGATTTGATGATGACTGTGGAAGATTAAATCTGGACAAAGAAGTTTGTTGGTTTGGTCACATTTTAAGAATGTATGAAAAGTTTTGGCTTAATGGATGTAGCACAGTTGAGGTAACAGGGTCAGTTGGCAGAGGAAGGCCAATGAAAACCTGGAAGGAACTGATAAGGATGGATTTGAGAGAAAGAGGCACAAATAAAGACCTGATCAGAGGTAGGTTTGTTTGGGAAGTCAATTTCTAAAAGATGCCCAGTAGATGTCAATATGTGAAATGGACATTAAACCGAATATGATGATGCTGAGTTTAGATTTATGAAAACAAATTCTGAAAACCTTTTATTTATTTATTTTTTTCCAAAAAATTCAACTTATTTATGGAATAACCCTCAGGTTTGCTTTTGTTGCGTTGTCACTGTGCCAAGAAGGACACAGACTGGATAAGAATAATTAACCATGACAAAACAATGCTGCTGAAGAACTGTAACCAAAATAAACAAAGTTTGAAAACGGAACAATGCGCCTTACTCCGCCTAATAAACCCGTATTGTCCGGGCCTTTGTGTCTGGATTTACGCCGATCTATTGGGGGTTGTCGGTCCTGTGCAGTTCTAGGAGGTGCACCCTCCCAGGCTTTGCCTCCCCTCTTTGGGAAGGAGTAAATTTATTGCTTATTGTCTGAGGCGCCCCTACCGGGGAATGCCGACGGGGGCTGCCCAGGCAATTTTTTAATGGCCAGAGTGCTCACCTCTCAAGCGCTGGCTTATCTAATCCCACTTTCCCGACCTTGTGTCACATCTTACCTTGTGGGAGGTAGATAAATAAATTGACAAGTGTGCCACATATTAGTTGAAGGAAGAGAGAGCTTGGCTCCTAAAGGGGGCAATATACATGTCGTTCTGGCTGTATTGTTGTGTGGGTGTGGCAACCTGTTCAGATTACAAGCTCATTTTATTGCTAAACTGCACCCCAACTGATCTGATCTCAGTCCTGTGTCACTTGTATTGAGATCTGACAAATTTCTGATCATGTCAGTCAAAAATTATTCTCTGAAATTCCATTCTGCTTTTATTTGCTAAATAATACAAATCACTATCTGAACTCAAAATTCAAAGTAATGTTTCATAACTCATATTCATCGGGGGTGGTTTATGTTTTTGTCATTGGCAGTTATTCTTTTTGTCTAATTTTCTCTAAATTCGTTCATTAGTTAATCAAAAAATTTTGTATGAAGTTATATATAAATATATGCGCGTTTCTCTGCTGTCTTTTAAAAATTTTCTTTCTCCAGCTTTGTTGTTCATTTGCTTTTGACACCTGAGGATGATTCGATGAACAATCGAAAACGTTCGTGAAACCTATGGAACATTTATTAATTTTTTTGATTTTAATACAAAAAAGACCATCAGAAAAATTGAAAAAATAAAAAAGGTATAATTAAACAGACGAATTCTGTTATTTTTAACAATGCTGCCTAAATACACACAATATATATATATATATATATATATATATATATATATATATATATATATATACATTAAATTTCGGACACATTGTATTCAATATTAGAGTGGGTAGGTTGGCTAGTAGTATGTTAACTAGTACACATTAGCAATTATGCTATAATTTGAATAGGAACCCATGTCTTTTGTTGTTTGGAGTTTACATAAATTGTTAGTGATACAAATCCCGTTACTTTTCAGACACACCTAGTTTTACAGAAATTCATACTTAGATTATGGACATGTCATCTTATAAATAAAAGATTAAACAATTTACATTTAGTCTTAATTTTTCATTAAAACTAGTTGTACACCATTGGAGGTGCCCATTTTGCCATTATCAACAGACAAAGAAAGCTTTTCCTTTCAATACCCTGACCATTCAGCTCAACTGGTTGGCTTTCTAGCTATTAGCAAATCTCTAGTTTAATAAGCTTAAAAGATGTTTAAAAGAAAGATTTAGTTCTATCTTATAATAGACACATTAAAGCTTAGAAGTTTCATTATGTATTTGTCTGAGTCTTGCGTTAATGTCTTTTAGATTGAAATTTGTTTATATCCAACAAATATAACTATTAAGGTTGAGATTAGTTCAATTGGTATAATTTATTTACTAAGCCCTACTTAGTACTTTGGAACAAGGTTATAAGCTGCTTATTCCTAAATGGTCATCCAGGTGTCAGTACTAATGAAGTCCGACCAATTGATATGTGTGTTCACTTGAAGACTTAAACGTTTAGATTACAGTAATTAATGTGCTTCTTTTCCAGGTTGTGGGAAGCCAAATAACGACACAGGGAAACATGGACTCTTGCTTCTATTATAGCTTGCTTTTGCAAATACCGATCATGGTTGATTATGTATTTTCTCTTTGAGAACTAGGAGGGGTGCTGGGGTTCATACCTTTTCCAATTGTATGAGTGCATAAGTGAACAATGTATTTGATTGGATTTGAAATTGGCTTTGTCAACCCCATAGTCCATTTCTGAAATCCTTTATGCTGTTCAAGCCGCCTCCTTCATCCCCGATCTAATTTAAGAATAATCAAATAATTAGGGTTAACCGAGGAATGAGCAAGCCACGTTCAAGTCTCTTTCAAGGCCAATTAACACTAATGCCCGTGGAAAAGGAGCACATGTCCTCACTCTCGTCTTTGACCAGAACTGAAAAGAGCTTTCCTTTCTTGCTCCGCAGGTCTAGCATCAGACAAGATATCCATAAAGCGTTTCTTGCCAAGAACTTTCCATATGTGTAACAACACGGTCATCTTCAAATTAAGAGAGTAGAAAGTGGACCTTGTGTTTACTTTCGACAGCCTTGGTTTTCCCTTATTTAGTCCTTTAGTTCTCACATTCTATGAACAAGTTTCTGACAAAGGGGGAAGAATTGCTGTTTTTTGGGTTGGAATCTATCTATGTAACACTTATCATTGGCTAGCTTTAAATCTTGAAGTAGTACTTTTATTTTTTTTTTGCTCCTTGTATCGGGTGGCTTTGTGTCTTGTCTGGAGTGATTTCCATTAAAAAAAAAAAAATCCAATGTAAACTAATATTTGTCATAAACCGTCCCCATAGGTCATCAATTTTGTTGATTCCATTCATCCTTTTCGATCAACTCCTGATATTCTTCATCATTCAACTAACAATCCATCCATCTTATCCTCACGTGGCTTTTAGCCTTGATAAGTGGTGACTCATTAGTATATAAAAAGATACAACTATGAAAGATAAAACAGTTGATTAGATTATATCATCAATAAGCAACTAGTTATCGTGAAAGAAAAAGGGGGCTTTGTTGCTGTCCAGATGAGGTATGGTTATGTTTAATTCTAGTAGGTCCATCCTCCCAGGCTTTACCTTTAGTTTATTGCTCATCACCTTAGGCGTCCATACCGGGGAATGCCGACAGGGCTGCTCATGCATTTTTTGTAGGCCAGAGTGCACTGCTCCTAGTGCGATGGTTTTTCAAAACTGCATCTGACTTGGAGAGGAGGTAAAAAAAAAAATCTCTGTAGTACCTGTGATCTAAGTTGAACCATACATATTTTATCTGGAAAAATATATCTGATAGATTAATGCCACTGATATATTGTGCAAGTCACATCGGGCCTGAAAATGGCTGCACAAATATCATTCATCTGATTGATCAGTTACGTTATCTTTGACTCGATACTAGATAATAACTAATGATATAATCATCCATAAAGGTGAAATGCTTATGTTTCTTTGTTCAACTACATTAGGGTCACCATTTTTTTTTTTTCGCGAACAAGTTCAGATGAGTCATAAATTCTTACACAACAATGATTAAATAAGCCATGTTCACCAAAATCTATTCTACAGCCCTTTATTTCTCTTTGTATTTTTATAGAAAATGGGAGTTTTTTATTCTATTCTTTGTTTTTAAGTTAATTATTATGATTAGCACACATGTGTATTAGTAGTAAGAATACACATTTTGCTTTGATTTAGAGTCAATTATTAAAATATCCTAAAAACATAATCAAAAGGAAACAACCAACCGAAAAAAATACACAATAAATGATTAAAATTTATTCAACAATAACAAAAAAATTATTTATTTGTAAAATATCCCTTTTCAAAACCAATATGCAAATGTCAGAAGGTTTCATGTGATATCCTTCTTGCTTGGCAGACCGAGAGCAAGCTCGATGTGTTTACTCAAATAGTGGCGATCAAAAAGTGCTCGTTAAGCCAAGTTAATTCATGATGGCGCGTCATTAATAGACCAAAGCTGTTGAGGAAGTCCCACGCGTTGGAGCTTATCGCTCCACTTGTCTCCACCGCAGTCGGTTGGAACACAAATCTGTCGAAGTTTGGCATATTTATAATAAATAATAAATGTTTCCATAATTTGTTTGTATTATTACTTGATTTCCATTTCACCATCGATAATCATGTAATGCGTCAACGATGGAGGATAAACATGAATTTGGCCACTTTTGAACTACATAAGTTGAAAACGAGCAATGCTCAAATTACCTAATATCAAAATAATTTTATTTGCAGAATTAAAAAAATAATAATCCTGTTTTTATTTTTCTGTAGTTTAAGTATATTACTTGGTGTGATGAACCTGTCGACCTTGTCAGGTCATCCATCTAGGAGAACGAAAAATTCTGATATGAAAACTGTGCTATTGACTACTCATGTTTTGTCAGCGAACCGTTAGGGGTGGGAGGCCTCCTTAGTCCTGATCGACAACCTTCTTAGAGCTGGAGTCTCAAACAAAATATCCGGTTTGCAAACCTAAAATTGCTGAAGGAGTAGGTGGGCTCTGCCTATTGCCCGGCCTTTGCACGCCTTGTCTATTAGTCAGGCGCAGAGGTACTAGTGCAGAGACACCTCAAAGATACCCAGTGCCTAGCCTTGTTTCCTGACTAGGACAATGAACACTGTATCTCTTTCTCTCTATCCGGGCAACTTAGGGAAAGTTTTTGTCACTAAGTCTCACATGACTAGTCTGGGTTGCTCTTCTTCCAACAGGTTGAGAGTACAGGTTAGACAGCTTGTCTGGCTGCTGTTTCTGACTGATAGTGCAGGAGCCCTAACTCTTAGGTAACGCTAAGAGCAGCTGCTCCATCAGCAGTTGTATAATATCGTGAGTAACTGTACGTGCCATATCGCGCATGGAAAGGGATCCTACAATTAGCCCTAATGGGCTTTCCCGAGGCCAGTACTCCCATGGATTAAGTCTCAACTAATGGTCTGGTTGTGTGAGCTTATTGGCACCAAACAAGCACCCACTTTGTCCTCCCCACTCTATCTAAAACTAAAATGAAATTACAAAGTATAAGAAACAAAGCTAAACCAGACACCCACCAAAAACATCTTCGCCTCCGCCCTTGACGCTAGCATTCACAAATATCTGGGGGCTTTGAGCCACCATCAATGACATAGAAACCTTTCTCCTAATACCTCCCTGCATATCTTAGCACTAAGTGAAACAAACCTACAATCCTCAATCGCCTTACACCATTTGGCATGACTGAATAACTCCCACTATGTCGTCAAGTCTCTGAGAAACATATGCACAGGTTAGGAGTTTATGTTCGGAACACCCTTCCCTTGACTAGAGAACATAGCCTAGAATCAGAAAATCAAGCCTACATGTTCTTTAGATTAACTTGACAATACAGTGTTAGTTATATTTCTTATACTGTTCTCTTTTACCCAGGACTGTACCCTGCTTAACTTTGTCTTTGAAAGCATAGATACCGCGCTCTCACTTGACTCGAGTGCCCAAATACATCTATCTGGGGATTTCAATGTACATCACAGTGACTCGCTTGGATTCACTAGCTACACAGATGCAGCTATTCTACAGCAAGCCCCCACTCTTCACAATGGTTCACTTCGAACTGTGCAACTGTTATTGTTCAGAAGCAGCAAGCACTCTAACAATTCAACAGCCATTAGTCAACTACAAATAGACAGAAACTTATAGTGTCAAGAAATCGTTATAAGACTGTAATAGATGAAGCAAAGAGACGGTATACAGAGATGACCAGAAAACGCATTGAGTCACAGAAACTAGGTACTTGTGATTTCTGAAAAATCTTCAATAGTGTGGTGAACAATGATCAATAAACTATTCCCCCACTATCCAACCGCAATGATATCGTTTGCATGGCAACTAATAAGGCTGAACTACTTGCCCAGCGTTTCGCCTTAAACTCCACTTTGGACTCCGCAAACCACTCCCTCCCAAATTTCCCATTGCGGACTGAAGCCACACTTAATGACCTGACCATCACCCCATCTCATCTCCAAAGCATGTGTGCCTGATCTTATATCAGTAATAGTAATAAAGAAATGCTCTGCCTAACTGGCCCCTGTCTTCTCCAAACTCTACAACAAATGCTTTGCCGAATCTTGCTTTCCTGATACTGATAGCCAGAAAATTGCCTCTGTGGTACCAGTCTTCATGAATTCTGTAGATAGAACCGAGCTTAAGAATTATCACCCCATCAGTCTACTCCCACTCTTCGCTAAAATCTTTGAATCCATAATCAATCTAGCGATAGTCCATCACCTCGTTAATACTAAACTTCTTTCTGACCATCAGTATGGATTTAGACAAGCACGATCTACTGCGGATATCCTAACGGTCATCTCTGAACGCATATACCATACACTGGACAAGGCAGGTAAAGCTAGGGCGATAGCACTTGATATATCCAAAGCCTTTGACAAGTTCTGGCATAAAGGTCTTCTCATAAAAATTAATTCATATGGTATTACTGGATGAATATTTGATATAATTAAATTCAGGTTGTCCTCGATGACCGTTCATCCAAACAACATAAATGTAGGTGTACCCCAGGATCGATCCTTGGAGCTTTATTTTTTCTGATTTTCATAAACGACAACCCTGATGACATTGTGTCTGAGATGGGTATATTTGCTGATGACACAACGCTCTTGGAGAAGAGTTGTCAACACAGTTTGCCCAGGCCACTTGTATACACCCAGTATTCTCGTCATGTGGGTAAAACTGACGTGCACATATCCGAGGCAATGGATGAATCGTTGGAAAATGACCTCCAGCCATGGCAAATAACACCTTACCTGAGAGTCCAACGTTCAAATACATAGAAGACATTACCAAGGTTGCTGCAAAGAAAGTGAGCTCCCTCTACTCAGCTAGAAAACTTCTCATACCTGACAGTATTTTATATATATATCCTATATCTCCACAAAGCCACCATCCACCCATGCATGGAGTAGTGTTGTCACATCTAGGCTTGTGCACTATTCACTCTTCTCATCCCCTTAAACAAGGTCCAAAAAAGAATCGCTAATCTAATAGATCCCTCACTATCCACCAAGCTCCAGCCCCTGTCCCATTACCGCAATGTTGCATCCTTGTGCTTGTTTTACAAGTACTTTGATAGAATGTGCTCCGATGGACTTGCTGCTCTGGTGCCCTCTCGACGTAAATACACTCAACCAACCCGACAGTCAGCTAAATCCGATTTATTTACTGTGAAGGTCCCCAGATGCCGGAGAGCCTTCTACTCCAATAGCCTCTTTCCCCGAGGAACCCCCCCCCCCTGTTTCATGTTTCTCTAACTGTACAGACATGCAGAAATTTAAAACTAATGTGAACGAGCATCGCGCTGCACAGCTCCCAATTTAGGATGACCCCCAAAACTTTTACCCTAATTTTCAGTAGCCCCTATGTCTACAGTGGCAACTAGCCTTGTTTTGGGTGAACTAAGTTTAAAAAAAAGAAAAAAAAGAAAAATGGATTCAAAGATTTTAGCGAAGAGTGGGAGTAGACTGATGGGGTGGGAATTTATTATTTGCTATTAATGCAATATTTTTCTATTTTAAAAGTAGTTAAAATCTCTGATATTTCGAAATGAGACAAATTCCACAACGTATTTATTACATTTAAAAATATTGTGACTGACGGACGGACAAAATCTTTATTTATATAAGCTATATTTGAAACATACTAGATTATTCAATGCCTTCTGGTTAATGTTGGTGCATTGTACATTAGTGTATACATTTAGTGCCCTTAATCGATTTTAAGAAAAATAAATAAATATTTAATATACGCCCCTTTTCTTAAAATACACAACACAAGAAATAGACTTTTGTGTTTAATATATACTCCTCCCAGCAATTCTCGTCTCATTTGTTCCTCCATCGTATTGTAAAAAAAAAGACGCACCATATAAGATTTTATTTCATTATGCATTCTGCTCTCGTGGGGAGGCAAGTAAATAGTGACGCGAAAACATTTTAGAACGAGAATTCTGCAATGTTTCTATATTAAAAAAAATTTTGTAAATAAAAAACGCATCATACATTAAAAATAAATATTTGATAAATGTTTCTTAAAATAAATCTTTCCCTGTATTAAAAAGCGAGTTTTTGACGAAAACCCCCAAAACACAGCGTTATTATTCGTTTGTTTACAAAAAAAACGGTATGATTAACTAATGTAGAGCGAATTTTGTATCTTTTCGTATCTTTTCAATTTCCGGGGTGCTTATCCTTTATATGGTCCGTACATTTATTTATTGATGGTTTATGGAACATTTATTAGATTTGAAGAAATTGTAGAACTATTTGCAAAATATTCTTATTTGCAATATGTTTTACATGTTCCCATTATTGGCAAAATCAGTAACATTTTACTGCTTTTAACATTGACTATCGATATAATTCTAACATTTATTTGGGAGTGTGATTGAAAATAAAATGGTAAGTACTGCCTGTACAGTGATTAAACTCTGGCTTCAAATTCTGAGACTTTTGTGTTTTATATATACTCCTCCCAGCAATTCTCGTCTCATTTGTTCCTCCATCTATTACAAATATTCAGTGTGACATCATTCAGTGTGTACGGGAACAAACAAACAACATAACAAACAAGGTTCACAGAGCTTTAGTAGTATATAGATTAAATCATCGATGACACTGTGGGTCAGTAATATATAATATAATTTCTTAACCTTCACATTAGTTGATAAAGCAACAGCAGCAGCCCGCAGTTACTACTGCTGCTAACAAACCTACATGTCCACAATGTTTAGCAACTACTATTCATTATTGGACATCACACTGCTTTTGGCCAACAGGCGAGATAACAAACAAGATCCACAGTTTTATAAGTGTATAGATAAGTATATAGATAGGTATCGATCAATTTGATTGTCACAAATGAAAAGATGAAAAAGAGTTATTAAAGAAAATTTAAATAATAAAATGAAACAAAATCTACTCATTGGCATTATTAATTACCTACTTTTCAACTCAACGAGAAAGGAGTAATTATACTGTCTTTCGCTCTTTAAGACTCTACGTCAAAACATGTTTTGTTGGATCAAAAGAGCCCGTCTTACCAAAAGTAATTACATACCATAAATTGATAACCACAATTCAGAATAAGCTATTTTGTTATTATTAGATTGCATTTTATTTGATGATATCTCAAAAAGTATTATTATCGCTCATGCCACCTTCCCAAACCCTTTGTCTTCCTTGTGCTTCTCCTTGCCTACACCACCACCACCACCAGTAGGCTCTTAGGTTTTGTTCGTTATCTCATCAGCTAATTAGAAGAACACTAGAATGAATACCAACAGCTGATGATAATAGATTAGCGGCAGCCACTGCTTATGAACTAGCTCTGTCATTGTGTTGAACGATGATCATTCATTCGAAAGAAGAACCGATAATAAGACAAAGTAAAAAGAAAACAAAAAATAAGCTTCCTACTCGGCCGTGCGATCATTGATCTTGACTGACAGAGTGTCAGCAGTCATTTTCACATAATATCTATAAGAGAGTTTAGTCATTACTTAATTAGCATTTCTTCATATCATCGATAATTCACAAAAGGTTTTCACTTTTAGAATAAAACATGTTCAAAAGAACACAGCAATTCGTTTGAAGAGTAATACAACTGTGCGTTGGGAAGGATGTACCAGGTTGCTGGGTTGGTATTCTATAAACTGATTAGGTGTATATGATTGACTATTCTAATTCTAGTCTATTTGCTGATAGACCACACTCTGCTCTCTGGCTAATCAGTTATTACTTATTACTGACTTTGAACGATTCCTTATATACTATATCTATATACTACTTTCTGTTAATATAAAAGATTCTAGCAGTTGGTGATACATATAACCAAACACATGTAATAATTCAGAATTACTCAGCTGTACATGGATTCTGAAAAGTGATGGCAAAACAAATATTCTCATTTTCGTGCTTATAGGCAAACATTAATTTCAAGTTGCTAAAATGAGAAAAGACTTGAGTCTCGTTACTTTGAAACTACTTGTGCCATTTTACCTGTGCCATTATTATTGTGCACCGTGAAAAATATGTTCACAAATCACCTAAACGTCCAAATAGTAAGAATTTTGTGCTGCTGTATCCTAATACAGAGGCAAATAAGATGGCTAACACCTATTTAAAAATTTAAACAAAAAAAACTTCAAAAATATTGTTGTTAATGAAATGCATTAAGATTCTAAGACTTTGATATACTATTAGCAGTATTCATCGAAAAATTGAACCATTTAAAAAAAAATAATGTGCATCTTTTCATGACAATGTGATTCTAAAGAAAGACCAAATTCTAAACAAATAGATTAACGAGAAAAATTTAGTTTCTTATATGAAAGCAAATTCATAAGTATTTTTTTTCTTCTTTTAAGGTGTGAAACATGGCAAAAAATCTGTCGCCTATTTATATGCTATCTTTGTTCACAGCTTATACCACCCACTAGAAAAAAAAATCAACCCCTGCCCACAATTGATATGCTATTGTTGACCACAGTGTATCATTAACACTCCTTCTTGGCAGCGTTGCTTGTTATGAGTCAGTGGATGAGTTATCTACCCTTCTTTGCATCTGCTGCTTTTGCCCAGAATTTTTGAACAGTTCTTTTGATTGGCAGGTTTGTTCTTGTAGTTCAGATAAAGGAAGCCATAGAGAGGCTGTCAACTCCACTTCTTAGCATTCAAGGAATGTGCCAAGGGGACATAAAAGGTCTCTTTCTCTCTCTCTCTTTCTCTCTCTCTCTCTTTCTCTCTCTCTCTTTCTTTTTGCAGACTGAGTCTCTGAAGTAATGACAGCCCATGATTAAATGGATAAGATTGGAGCAGAGTTGTCAACACAGTTTGCCCAGGCCACTTGTATACACCCAGTATTCATCAACGGCTCTGGCAGGTGTTGTCATCTTGCATCTCTCTCTCCCAGATTATATATTTTACTACATTTTCTTTTATCCTTTCCTCTCCCTCTCTTTTCTATCTTTTTTTTTTTCTTTTCCATTCATCTTTGGCTCTCCTTCTTTATTTTTATTTTTTTGCACTGTTAACTTGCTCTTCTATTTAAAAAAAAAACCCTCCAAAAAAACGCCTTCATGGGGGGGGGGGGGGAGTAGCAGGAGGAATAGGTTAAGGTTTATAAATGGTCATTTTTAAATACAAACGTTCTTACATAAATAAAAAAAATGGGGGGCAACGGAAACAAACTTAAAGACAGAATAAGAGAAAGAATAACAAACGCTTTTCTTACCCATCTATAACAGCAAAATAATCATATGTGACAACTGTACTAACTTTCCCTTTCCGTCTCTATCTCCTCTTCGTTTTCCTCTCATTCTATCTCCCTCTACCCCCTCGTCTACCTCTTCATTTCTCATTCTTCCTCTCACTCTTCCTATTTCTCTTTTCCTCTCTCAATGTTCCCATTTCCCTTTTCCTCTCTCACCGTTCCCATTTCCCTTTTCCTCTCTCACCGTTCCCATTTCCCTTTTCCTCTCTCACTGTTCCCGTTTCCCTTTTCCTCTCTCACTGTTCCCGTTTCCCTTTTCCTCTCTCACTTTTCCCATTTCCCTTTTCCTCTCTCTCTCTTTCCATTTCTCTTTTCCTTCCTCACTCTTCCCATTTCCCTTTTCCTCTCTCACTCTTCCCATTTCCCTTTTCTTCTCTCACTCTTCCCGTTTCCCTTTTCCTCTCTCACTCTTCCCATTTCCCTTTTCCTCTCTCACTCTTCCCATTTCCCTTTTCTTCTCTCACTCTTCCCGTTTCCCTTTTCCTCTCTCACTCTTCCCATTTCCCTTTTCCTCTCTCACTCTTCCCATTTCCCTTTTCTTCTCTCACTCTTCCCATTTCCCTTTTCCTCTCTCACTCTTCCCATTTCCCTTTTCCTCTCTCACTCTTCCCATTTCCCTTTTCTTCTCTCACTCTTCCCGTTTCCCTTTTCCTCTCTCACTCTTCCCATTTCCCTTTTCCTCTCTCACTCTTCCCATTTCCCTTTTCTTCTCTCACTCTTCCCGTTTCCCTTTTCCTCTCTCACTCTTCCCATTTCCCTTTTCCTCTCTCACTCTTCCCATTCCCTTTTCTTCTCTCACTCTTCCCGTTTCCCTTTTCCTCTCTCACTCTTCCCATTTCCCTTTTCCTCTCTCACTCTTCCCATTTCCCTTTTCCTCTCTCACTCTTCCCATTTCCCTTTTCTTCTCTCACTCTTCCCATTTCCTTTTTCCTCTCTCACTCTTCCTATTTACCTTTTCCTCTCTCACTCTTCCCATTTCCCTTTTCCTCTCTCACTCTTCCCATTTCCCTTTTCCTCTCTCACTCTTCCCATTTCTCTTTTCCTCCCTCACTCTTCCCATTTCTCTTTTCCTCCCTCACTCTTCCCATTTCTCTTTTCCTCCCTCACTCTTCCCATTTCTCTTTTCCTCCCTCACTCTTCCCATTTCTCTTTTCCTCCCTCACTATTCCCATTTCCCTTTTCCTCTCTCACTCTTCCCATTTCCCTTTTCCTCTCTCACTCTTCCCATTTCCCTTTTCCTCTCTCACTCTTCCCATTTCTCTTTTCCTCCCTCACTATTCCCATTTCCCTTTTCCTCTCTCACTATTCCCATTTCCCTTTTCCTCTCTCACTCTTCCTATTTACCTTTTCCTCTCTCACTCTTCCCATTTCCCTTTTCCTCTCTCACTCTTCCCATTTCCCTTTTCCTCTCTCACTCTTCCCATTTCCCTTTTCCTCTCTCACTCTTCCCATTTCCCTTTTCCTTTCTCATTCTTTCCATTTCCCTTTTCCTTTCTCACTCTTTCCATTTCTCTTTTCCTCCCTCACTCTTCCCATTTCCCTTTTCCTCTCTCACTCTTCCCATTTCCTTTTTCCTCCCTCACTCTTCCCATTTCTCTTTTCCTCCCTCACTCTTCCCATTTCCCTTTTCTTTTCTCACTCTTTCCATTTCTTTTTTCCTCTCTCACTCTTCTCATTTCTCTTTTCCTCTCTCACTCTTCCCATTTCCCTTTTCCTCTCTTACTCTTCCTATTTCCCTTTTCCTCCCTCTCCTTTCCCGTTTCTCTTTTCCTCTCTCACTCTTCCCATTTCTCTTTCCCCCTCTCTCTCTTTTCCTCTCTCTCTCTTTCCATTTCTCTTTTCCTCCCTCACTCTTCCCATTTCCCTTTTCCACTCTCACTTTTCCCGTTTCCCTTTTCCTCTCTCACTCTTCCCGTTTCCCTTTTCCTCTCTCACTCTTCCTATTTCCCTTTTCCTCCCTCCCTCTTCCCATTTCTCTTTTCCTCTCTCACTCTTCCTATTTCTCTTTTCCCCTCTCTCTCTTTCCATTTCTCTTTTCCTCTCTCTCTCTCTTTCCATTTCTCTTTTCCTCCCTCACTCTTCCCGTTTCCCTTTTCCTCTCTCACTCTTCCCATTTCCCTTTTCCTCCCTCACTCTTCCCATTTCCCTTTTCTTCTCTCACTCTTCCCATTTCCCTTTTCCTCTCTCACTCTTCCCATTTCCCTTTTCCTCTCTCACTCTTCCCATTTCCCTTTTCTTCTCTCACTCTTCCCGTTTCCCTTTTCCTCTCTCACTCTTCCCATTTCCCTTTTCCTCTCTCACTCTTCCCATTTCCCTTTTCTTCTCTCACTCTTCCCGTTTCCCTTTTCCTCTCTCACTCTTCCCATTTCCCTTTTCCTCTCTCACTCTTCCCATTTCCCTTTTCTTCTCTCACTCTTCCCGTTTCCCTTTTCCTCTCTCACTCTTCCCATTTCCCTTTTCCTCTCTCACTCTTCCCATTTCCCTTTTCTTCTCTCACTCTTCCCATTTCCCTTTTCTTCTCTCACTCTTCCCATTTCCCTTTTCTTCTCTCACTCTTCCCATTTCCCTTTTCCTCTCTCACTCTTCCCATTTCCCTTTTCCTCTCTCACTCTTCCCATTTCCCTTTTCCTCTCTCACTCTTCCCGTTTCCCTTTTCCTCTCTTACTCTTCCCATTTCCCTTTTCTTCTCTCACTCTTCCCATTTCCCTTTTCCTCTCTCACTCTTCCCATTTCCCTTTTCTTCTCTCACTCTTCCCATTTCCCTTTTCCTCTCTCACTCTTCCCATTTCCCTTTTCCTCTCTTACTCTTCCCATTTCCCTTTTCCTCCCTCACTCTTCCCATTTCCCTTTTCCTCCCTCACTCTTCCCATTTCCCTTTTCCTCCCTCCCTCTTCCCGTTTCTCTTTTCCTCTCTCTCTCTTTCCATTTCTTTTTTCCTCTCTCTCTCTTTCCATTTCTCTTTTCCTCCCTCAATCTTTCCATTTCTCTTTTCCTCCCTCAATCTTCCCATTTCCCTTTTCCACTCGCACTCTTCCCGTTTCCCTTTTCCTCTCTCACTCTTCCCGTTTCCCTTTTCCTTCCTCCCTCTTCCCATTTCCCTTTTCCTCCCTCCCTCTTCCTATTTCCCTTTTCCTCCCTCCCTCTTCCCATTTCCCTGTTCCTTTCTCACTCTTTCCATTTCTCTTTTCCTTTCTCACTCTTCTCATTTCCTTTTTCCTCTCTTACTCTTCCCATTTCTTTTTTCCTCTCTCACTCTTCCCATTTCCTTTTTCCTCTCTCACTCTTCCCATTTCCCTTTTCCTCTCTCACTCTTTCCATTTCCTCTTCTCTTCCTCTTTTTCTCTGAATCTATTTCTCTTTTACTTCAATCTGATTCATTTTTGGCTCTAGCACATTCTTTTCTTTTCTATAAAAAAATAAAATAAAAGCTTCAAGAGTGATGAGATGCACTAGGACAAGATGAATGGTTGTAGGTCTGAAAATTGTTTTAAATGTGACGGTTGTTATGTAAAGATAGGACCAAAGCAAAAGTAATTGTAAGAAAAGCGAATAAAACAGAAAAAAAAAGCCTGACCTTTCTTTACCCACCCATCTACATGGGCAAAATACTCACACTTGACAACTGTATCAACTTGAAAATGCATAATGGCAATACAAATATCCTTACTGCTCTAATTTAGGACAATAGTTAAGATAAAAAAAAGCAACAAAAACAGGAAGAAATGAAAGTAGTCATTGCAAAGTCGATAATCCAATCTTGATGGGACGGGGGGGGGGGGGGAGGGGGGGGGGGCTTCCCAAAATCGGGCTGATGTGTGCGGGAAGAGAGATCATGGTTAGGTGCTAAAAGAGGTAGTTATTAAAAGAAATGAAGTAATGGAACAAACGATGAATAATAAGGCCCAGAAAGAGACCAGAACTTCCTGTTTCTTGAACAACTTTTTAAAGAAAGATTTTACACACTTTTTTAAGTCTTCTATTTTGTATTTTGATATCCATCCCCCCCTCCCCCGCCCTGCTGGTTTTGTATAAATTACTGCAAACTTTCAGTTGAAAATCTATAAAAATAATTGTGGCATCATTTATTTACTTTTCTTATTATTGTAATTAAATTGACTTGTGTAACTGTTGCTCGTTTTAAATTCGTATAAATGATTTATAAACTTCTGCTTGAAAATGTATAGAATTGCTCAAATGCACCGAATTTCATTGCATAGTTTAATTTTTTTTATTTATTTTTAGTAAAGAAAACTGTAGAAGCATTAAAATTAAATTTACTTTTGCAAATGTTCTAGAACCGACTTTTAAATATACTGCAGTTTCCTGAGTTTCTATTACCAACTTATGCAGATGATTACAACTTACCAGGATGTAACATTGTGTGAACTTATTTTCTGTTGAAGTAATTCATTATTGGTAATACGACTTAAATTTTTTTTATTTATTGTTTTGACTTTTTATTATGGTGTAATGTGAGTCTTGAAGACAGGCTTAGATCTGATGAGCTCAGAGGAAGATTAAATCTGGAGAGTATTGGGAGATGTGTGCAGAACAAAAGACTTCCATGATATGGCCACATTGAAAGAATGGATGAGAGTTCTTAGGTTAGTAGATGTAGAATGGTTGAGGTAGCAGTCAGCTCACAAGGGAAGACCAAAGAAAACAGGGGAGTAAGTGATAGAAATGGACTTGAGAGAAAGATTGATAAATAAAGACCTTCGCAGAGATAGGCTATTTTGGAAGGCAATTTCTTAAAGTCATCCACCACATGCCAGCTTGTAAAATAGACGTTTAACTGTAGATGATTATGATGATGATCTATTGCAATTCACTTTTATTGTGTTATACTCGGTATCACAAACCAGCCTAGAGTTTGGTGTGTGAAAATGAGTAAATATAGTGAAACTCCATTCAATTTCAACTTTTGATTACTTATTTAGTTTTTGGATTATTTGGATGTAAACAAAATTTAATCTTTTCTCTTTATAAATGTACAATTTTTTCTTTTGTGGCATTATTTTTTTTTCCAGGTTACTTCAACTTTAGTGACGAGCAATTTGTTTTTTAATGTTGGTGTTTTTCAACTTAATGCACATCATATTGTTTGTCTCTATACATATAAAACCGTTACCACTGTAAAGAAAAAGGGCTACTAGTCAATATGGTGAACTTAATATATTTTGTCTTTCACAAAAAAAAAACGTCCAAGTTGAAAACTTTAGTGAATTAAATTTAGTTGTTGAAATTAATCTTATATGAACAGTCAAAGTTGTGTTTCCGTGTCATCTTTGTACGAATTTTCAAGAGATAATGTTGGTTTGATCTAATAATTATTACTTCCATTATGATTACTTTTCATTTACCACAAGATGACATGACATTTGTCAGGACTTTTTCACTTGTTCAAAGCCGGCATTGTTAATTAGGGACTGCAAATCGGTTTCTAAACCACACAAGACAATATTTTCTCATGTTTAACAAACTTTGAATGGTCATAATTTGATGGCTAACTGTGCTACCAAAATAAATTTGGTATTGTTTATGCTTTTCAAAGATCTACGTGCCCACATTAAACGTTTTTAGATGTAATGAAAGTAGCATTTTGGTTTGGGATACCTAGTTATATTATATATATATTATTTGTAACCATGTCAGCTCCTTCAACTTTCTTTAAAAGTATTCTTAATTTCTGTTGCTTTTTATTGCAACTTCTCAGACCATTCTGTGCCCATCGGATGAGAAATAATGAATAAACCTCGACTAAGACTATCATCAAAAAACTTTGCAAAACATATGTCTTGCTAGATAAGTCGGTCAAAAATTCCAATCCAACCGTATAAACTTTCATTAACTGATATCCTTGCAATTTACTATCGTTTTAATGTCTATGTACACCATTGATATTAATCACTAAGGAAACGGTTCCTCTGAGACGGATTTCCTGAGATAAAAAAGGAAGCTAGCTTAGATTTCTGCTCAGAATAAGTTTCAGACATTAGAAAAAAAATAATGTTGTTTTAAGAAGTCTACATGGTTCAGTTTAGTTCTTTTTGCAAAGAACTCAATTTAGATTTTATTGATAAATTCTCTTTTTCTAATTTTATTTATTACACTCAATTCTTTAAAATGAATTTTTTTTTACATTAGAGATTTTACTAATCATATTTTTTGTGATTAATGCAACATCAGCAGATTACAACCCTATGCTTGTACTAAAATTATAGGAATAAATTCCATCCTTGTGTATAATACAATCACAAATCCCTATAGAAACATTTTTCTTACAAACATATCCATCATAATATCAATGCCATAGACATATTTCACTAAAATTTCACGATATTAAAGAAAGTAAATGAAATGTATTTTTAACCATTGTGTCTAAATTTTTCTAATTTCATTTTAAAAACTAATTTTGGATGGTGAAATGTTAACTGCTAGAAATATATTTAAAGTAGGTAATTTTTATTTATCTTCCTCCCACAAGGTAAGATGTGACACAAGGTTGGGAAAGTGGGATTTGAAAAGCCAGCGCCCAAGAAGGTGAGCACTCTAGCCTACAAAAAATGCCTGGGCAGCCCCGTCGGCATTCCCCGGTAGGGGCGCCTCAGGCAGTAAGCAATAAACTTACTCCTCCCCAAAGAGGGGAGGCAAAGCCTGGGAGGGTGGACCTCCTAGAATTGCACAGGACAAATCCATAGACCGGTGAAAATCAAGCCCCGAAGGCCAAGACGATACCGGTCTATTGGGTGCAGTATCCATCGGAACAGATACTACACTTTGATCTTGGCCAAAAGACCAACGCTCATACTTTTCTGTTTGATATGACTTCATTATATTTCTCTATATTTGTTGCATGTAATCGATTCCGCGTCATGGTTGATTGTTTACCATGTGCTTATCAGGATATCACCTTTATATGTCTCCGATGTGCTGTACAGTCAAGAAAGTCTTAACACAGTAATCACGATAGAAATTCTTTATTTTTACCCTAGCCAGAGACTGATACCTGTGGTCTCTGATACTTAAGACCAGTGGGTCTTTTATAAAAATTCTGACCACATCTACTACTAGGTAGTTACGGCCATATAACACCTTTGACTCCTCAAAGTTGATGTTTTCTTCAATTTGTATTTGATTAGAAATGTTATCAGAGTCATGTATTTTTTTAATTGTGTCTTCATATTGTTATATATGATCACATTAATTGTGGCTCTTGCCAATTGTTCTTGTTGGTGGGCCAAATTAGCAGATTTCAATAGACAGAAACCAAGCACATCTTCAGACAATTCCGTACCATGTGACCTAGCTTTATTGTATCGCCTATCAAATTCATTACAATAATCCAATATAGAAAGCTGAGTGTGAAAGCTATTGCTGGTCCTTGTTCTCTCTTTTCAAGAGTGGTGAAACTCAGCCAGAGTTGTAACCTGCTTTTCCACTTTTCATAATCGTCTCACCCTCTTAAATATAGGTGGAGATTTATTTATGTTAACTGAGGCCATTTTTTTTTCTCTCAATGTAAAACGACTTTCTTTTTTTTTTTTTTTTACTGACCTGCTTTCTCCAAATAGAGATGTAGATTATCTTGCTCTGCTACCAATGTTAAATATCCTAATACCATCCACTGGTAATCCAATTCCTTTAACAGTCCTTCTGGTCCAATTGTTACTTAACTTCTGAACCCATCCAACATGGCTACCAGACTCTTATAGATCCTAGCCCTGGTGGCCATTCCTAAACCAAGGGCAGTAACCCATATGACATTAACAATACAGAGTTCATGTCTAATCAGGTCTATCGTGTTCTATTACGCATTAATATCACCAGGGAACACGAACCTGGAAGTTTCTCCCAACTATAGGTAAAAATAGTGATTTTTTTCTCTCAACTAATCGTACACAATCACTGACAATGTTTCGGCATTAAATGGACGAAAAGTTGTTGATATACCATATAAACAGATACACCATAATATAACTGAAAATTATCTACCTTAAACTTTCAGTCATTAGTATTTATCCACATAATATGTGTGATCCTTTAAATTCTCCTTTCATCTTTGCTTTCTGTAATGGCCTAAACAATACAGGTTTCAGAAAAGGTGACTCAGTTTATCAATTACAGCAACTCATCCCGGCTTTTTCTTTCTACATCTTTTCATGAGGGCAACATATTTGACAGTTTAATATTTGAATAAGTGCATCTGATGCTTTATTATCATTTCTGTGTCGGCTTAAATAATTGCAGCTTTTCTGTCCCGTCGAGTTGAATACATTTTTATGCAATCTATTTTGCTGTTCCTTCCTTTCATTGTTTTGCTTAGAAATTACTTTCTACATTTCATTCCAGCTATTCATTTTTTCCAAATTAGAAGAAAAGGTGTATGCAGTGTACGAGCATGCATGCATATATGTATGCACGCACACACACACACACACACGAGGGTAGCTAAGAACATATTCCAAGCACTTGCCATAGTTCAAGCCTTGTCAAAACTAACAAAAATAAATTTGCATTTCTTCTAATTTAAAACACCCCAAAAAGGGCAGAAGATACGAAAAATAAAAACATGGGGGGGAGGGGGTAAATTTTCATTGATTTTTTTTTTTTTTTTTTTTTTTTTTTTTTCTTTCCAAAAGAGAATTGCCCGGCACCTTATTTCCTTTCTTCCTTGTTTCTCTTATAAAACCAGAGAAGAATTAAGTTGTGTCACTTTGATGCTAACCCTCTTACATTACGAGAACATTTTCTTCAATTTTATCACTCACTATTCAAACTTCTCACTAACCACCCCGCATCCACCCCGCCCAGACATAGAACAGTAAATCTCACATGGCTGTCATTATATTTTACCTGAGTTTACCACTCGTCGGTACTGATAGATCTTGGCATTTCAAATAAATATAGCCATTATACTTTTACCTGTTTCTTTATTTTATTCATAAAGGTGTGCATGCATTTGGAACCATATATGTAGTCGTAAGAGCGTGAGTGCAATCTATCTACCTATATATATAGTATATAAAGAGGGTATATGCAGTATGTGTGTATATATGTAAAACTGAGTGCATATATGTGGTTGTATATATATATATATGTATGATGCATGTATATTCATATGTGAATATATAGGTGTGCATGTATACATATGTGACTGTATATTCATGTGTGTATATGTGTATGATGCATATATATCCATGCGTGTGTTCATATGCATGGATGTGTGTATATGAGTATGCATGTGCATATTTATCAATATATATGCCTTCATTTGTGTACATGTACATATATGTGTGTATATAATATATATATTGTACATATATGTGTGTATATAATATATATATTATATATATGTATATATATGTATGTATGTGTGTGTATATATATATGTGTGTGTGTGCACACTTTTTCACATTCATGTAGGTTTTGTACATAAATATTAATTTTGTTTATTGTCCTGTTTGATTCTTGAATTTTTGGCAGTTAAAAAAATGGTATTTTTATTATTTTAGTTTGTTTATGGCTTTATTTTATTTTATTTTTCCTGAAACAAAGTTGTTTTCATTTCTTTTAAAAGTTTTTCTCAAAAATGTCTATGACCCTATCAATGAATTTTTGAGTTTTTCCTGGAAGCCACTTGTCAGTATTCATTGTACTAAAAAATAAAGTTTCAAACTCTCAAGCATATATTGCATATATATACCTGTTTGTCTTTATAATTGCATATTCCTGCTATTTTATGCAGATTTGGTAGTCTATGTGCATAAAATAATGTAGATAAATATATCATTATAATCATCATTATTATTAAGTTTTGTCTGTAATATTCAAAAATGTGACTAATTATAATATCATAGATGACACTCTATTGAGTGTCATCTATCTCCACCCAGACTCAAAAGTTAATTTTCCAAAATGAAATTCATAGCCATTTAATCATGATTTAAGATTTTTGGATTAGCAAATATATCTCCCTATAAAAGGCCAATAAAATCTGTTGGGATCAATATTTTACTTGAATGTTTACAAATATTGATACACCTGTTTTTTTCCTGCGGGGAGGGGGGTATGAAAATGCATACATTAATTTTGAGAATTAAGTGACAATAATGTATCGTGAAAAGTTACATAAAGTTATGAAAAAATTCCTGTGTCCACATATTTATCTGAATCCGCCCCCAAATTGAGTGAGTTTTCGGTTGCCAGTATATCAACTCCCCACTAAATTTTGAAAATCAATTGAGTACTTTTTCAAAGTAAATATAGTGTAACTGTTATCAAACCGGATTTTGAACTTGTCATACAATGTTAAAGTTTCATCGGAGCTGTACTATTACTTTCACTAATGGAGGTCGTCTTCATTTAAACGTCTGTTTTAAATGCTGGCATGTGTTCAATGACTTTTAAAAATTGACTTTTTTATCTCTGGCTAGGTCTTGCTTTATCTCCCTTTCTCTTAACTCTATCTTTATCACTTCCTTCTATGTTTTACTTGGCCTTCCTCTGACAACTGACCGGCTACCCCAACTGCTTTACATCTAACCATAGAATTCTCATCCATTCTTCCAACATGTCTATACAAACGAAGCCTCCTGTTCTGCACATGTGTCCTTGTACTGTCCATATTTACTCTTCCTCTGAGGTCATCAGATCTAAGCCTACCTTTAAGATTCACAGTAAACTCCGATGATATCATTCCGATATCTTTCCATGCAACACATACCCTCAACATATATCTGACAACCCGTAGAAAATATGCTGTAATGAATACTGATACTGACCATAAGATCGGCTAAGTTGGGTGTTCAGATCCAGTCAGATCCATCACATTCAATTCCATGAAGCCTAACCTCTTCAGACGATTACAAAATGATAATTTCTTATAAGAATATAGTTTATGAAAGTTGTAGTCATTTTTTTATGATGAAGATGAATTATCAGAAGCAGTTCCAAAACTTGCCCAAAACTTTGATATTTCAGCAGTTACCATATCTCATCTTAAAGCAATGTAAAAAAAATCTGATTGGAAAAATAGGTTCGTCATGAACTTAATGAAGTCTTTCAACTGTGTCTTCTTGAAATTTGTTTATTGCATATGGTGCCTCTCATGTCTATGGAGCTAAGTTTTAATAACTAGGATATGAAGTTTCACAGCATCCCCCATATTCACCTGATATTTCACAAACAGATGCTAATCTGTTTGTGAAATATTTAAGCTTTATATCAGCAACAGAACACATCATCAAATTTTTTTACTAAATTTCTAACCACCAAGTCTAAATATTCCTATGGATACAAGATCATGTCATCATTTGATTGTTGGAAAAGGGTTATAAATTCAAGTGGATAATATTTTCATTAAGTAATTGCTTGTTTCATTTATTTCTGCAACTTTTTAGTTTTATTGCAAAACTCAACATTTTATTTCTAACAACTATTAAAATATATGTTTGGGTTTTCAATTTGTATGTTTCTGAGAGTTTTCCATTGTTCAAAGTTCTTTTCAAACCGTGCTTTACATATGCTAAATGCTAAACTGTATTATAATATTTCTTTTAACTGTTTTCACATCTTTAAACCTCTTGAGACTAATAACTTGGGAAAAGGTGAGATAAAATCTTGCTCCCTTAAAGCTATAGGTAAAATATCTGCAGAAAATGATCTACTATAGCAATTGTGTTCAGAAGGAAAATATCTTGATTTATGTTCAAATTAAAGCTTTGGCACTAAGCAGACTTATAAGACATATAAAAGGGTGTTTGAACTATTTTGCTGTGCCCACAGCCATTTAACTTATCTTATTTTAGGGTCCCACTGCCTTGTGTATAGTTAAAGGCAGAAGAAAACAACCTAATAAAAAGAACAGATTTCTGGACGTGCTTGAACATCAGTTTTGATTCCTTATCAGCAGTTACTGTAACCTAACTGAGGCCATCTGGATTGCATCAATAAGATCTATAGATTGGATGTTAATGATTATACAATCCAGAATCTCCTAAAACAAGGCTTGAACACCAGTGCTACTTTGATAGCTTCATTCCTCAGACCGGTTGTCTTTGGAATCCCCTTACTGTTACTTGTTTCCCCAACAGTGCGAACATGCAAACATTTAAATATAATGTGAACAAGAATCTTGTTGTCTAACTCCCCACTTAGCCCACCCCCTTACTTCTGACCACAAACCCCCTTTTGCTTCAGTGGCACAATGTCTTGTTTGGGTTGAATAAATAATATTTAAAAAGAAAATTCTTTTAAATGCTACAAACCAAAAAAAGCAAGCAAAACAAAATCAGATCGCTTAATCTTGAGATGCATTTTGAGTTTAGAGAACTAGAGAACTTTGTAAAGCTTTGGTGAGATTGAATTAAAATCCTTTTTAGCATAACATTCATCATTCGGTTTTTCATAAAATCGAAAATTTATTTTTTAACAAACTTTGATAAACTTTCCTATGGAAGACAATGATAGATTCTATCAATGATGTCTTCTTAAATGTCAGAATATTTCTTAATATTTTTCTTCGTTTTCCATTGGTAATTGTTTATGAAATTTCTTAATATTAACTTAAACTTTTACCTGAAACTATTAAAATCCCACGTTTTAGTTAGAAGTTAATACTCTAAAACTATAATGATTTGTATGCTTGAATTTAAATTATGAAAAGGTCATGCTTAAGCCGTTCTTGAGATGTAGGCATGTTTATCTATGAAAATGCTGCCAATGGTTTGAATAAAATCAAAAGTAATTTACATTTAAATGAAGGCAAAAAATTGATTTCAAATTAATATGGATTTAATATTTAGAGAATTCTTTCAAATTAAACAAAAATATGTTAGTCGTGAGACCGCATATCTCTGCCTGACAACGTAAGGATGGCCAAAGTCTTATCTGGGCCTTACTTCTCCATATTGTATGAAGTATTCCTGAAGTTATATCATGGAAACATTGATGACTCAGAAACTATTTTTCTGATCAAGCTGAAAATTTGCATGGTGGTTACTGTTATCAAAGAGCATCGGATCCGTACATCAAATTTGAAAAAATCTAGTCTGTGATGGAGAGAACCAGTTTTCACAAAAAATTGTGACTTTCACCTTTTCACTTGACCTAGATTAGATATACCAAAATTAAATCAATTCTAAGTTAGACTACAGCTGATATTTGGACTAACTTTGTTGAGGATTGGTCAAGCGATGCAGGCACTAGGCAGTACACAAACAAATGCGACTGAAAACATAACTTCCTCCTTGGAAGAGGTAAATATAAAGCTTATTAGAGAGTGACATTAAAAAAGATGTCCAGATGACACAAATTTGGTTATTGTTCGCAAAAATAATGTTAATCATAAAATCCTGAAAAATCAATGTTTACTTGTGAAGATGAAATAAAAAACTTCTCCAAATATAACAGTTTCTTGCACATTTTATATATTGCTACATCAGAACATTGCTGGGTAAAAAGGTTAATGTTATTTCCTTTGAAATATCCTGTATTGTTTCATTAGCAATACACATGAAAAAAATTTAAATTGCTTAAAATATCTCAATAATGGCATATGTAAAAAAAACTTGATGATCTAAGAAAGAATCCTTTTGAATTTTTTAAATCTGACTAAAAATAAAGAAGTTATGACTATTTTTGTTCCTCGCATGATTGGATATTTTTCCCTCCTTAAGACCATATGTGTTTCGTCATATTTTTTACACTAATTATTCCGTAAAAATGTTATATCTTTGTTAAAACACAAGATTAAACAATGAAATTTGCCATATAAGTGTATTTTTGTACAAGGAATCAGAATATGCCACTGAAAATCTCCAGAAATTAACGATTTCCAAGTAATCTGCAGTAAATGCACATAAATATGCTGCAATACCTTAAAAATACCATGTATCCATTAAAAAAAGAAGTTAGAGAACCCAACGTTGAATTGTAATACATTTTATGTACAAGAAACTGATATCTAATTTAAAAATGAATATATTGCAAGATTTCTTTGGTATTATTGTAGATTAACACCTTCTGCTAAAGCCTCTCCAAAATATGAGATTTTACCTTTTTTTAGGCAATTACATGTTAACACCCTGAAAACTTGGCAGAAAGAAAGAAAAAAACAATTATTTTAGAATTTAGATTAGGGATTAATTTCACATAAATTTAATGTAAAATAATCTCCCATTTAAGGACCATTCTAGCATTTTAGGGCAGTGTATCATTTTTTTTACTATGGGAGATAAATCTTGTGCATTTTCCTTGTTTTTTGGGGTTTTTTTTTTGCATGGGCTCTCCTTTTTTCTTTCTTATTTTTAGACGATTGTGTGGTTTTAAGTGGGTCCTTGTGGGAGGAGGAGGGGGTTTTGCTAATCGGACTTTGGGTTTATGGTTGGACTAATGACAATTACATGTAAACACCCTAGAAAACTAAGCAGAAAAAATACAACAAATATTTTAGAATTTAGAGTGGGGGATTAGTTTCACATAAATTTAATGTAAAATAATTCACCATTCCGAGCCATTCTAGCGTTTTAGGTCAGTTAATCAAGTTTTTTATATTGGAAATAAATCCTGTGCGTTTTTCTTTATGTGTGTGGGGGGTTCTGCTTTTTTATTTATTTTCTTTAGACTATTATGTGTAGTTGAATGGGCTTTTTGTGGGATTATTGCTTGCCACTCGGACTTAGGGTTAGTGATAAGGTTAAGGAAGGGGTTTTGTTTTGGGTGGAGGTTGCCATTTGGACTTAGTGTTAGGATTAAGGGTGTTTTTTTAGGGGGTGGCTTGTCACTCAGATTTAAGGTTAATGGTATGGCACATTCAAGATAAGGCATTTTTAGGAGGTTGGCTTGTCACTCGAACCTAGAGTTAGTGGTAGAGTAATTATTTATTTTATATCAAGTTTTCAGCTTGAAAAAATATTTTTTAAATTGAACTAAAAGGCAAGAATGTCCGGGAAATGGGAGATCATTTTACGTTAAACTTATATGCAACACTGATCCCTCCCACTTTAAATTTTTAATTATTTTTTTGTTATCTTTTTTTCTTTTTTCCGCCAAGACTTTTAGGGTGTTCACACGTAATCGCCTAAAAAGAGTAGAATCTTATTTTTTTAAGTGGCAACTAGAAGTCATTATACTAGAATTAAAGTTTGAAAGTTGAGTATATTTTAAAACGAGTATTTCTTGAAGTATTTTTTATATAAAAGAACCACAAACAGCATAGACTTTTTTAAGCACAAAAAGTATTATCTTTTTCAAAAGTCTA
Organism: Sepiola atlantica; assembly: GCA_963556195.1. Classification (NCBI taxonomy): domain Eukaryota; kingdom Metazoa; phylum Mollusca; class Cephalopoda; order Sepiida; family Sepiolidae; genus Sepiola; species Sepiola atlantica. The sequence goes on from OY744524.1 coordinate 42,076,439, forward strand.
TAAACGAATTTTACAGCTAACTGTTGTTAAATAGCTGCTGCTGATTGATTGCTATATCAGCAACACTAGCAGCCATTGTTGACTTTCTCTCAAAAGAGGACAATATTTTTTTGGATAGGGTAATTCAAAATTACTACTACCGAAAGACAAAACATACAATTATAATTTTAATACATCAAAAATGATAAAAGATTGATTTATTTACTAGTTGGGGTACAAAATATATATTTTTTTAATGTTTGATACACGTCATGTTGAAGGTTGATTTTGAAGATTACAAAAAAATAATGGATCAATTAATTTTGTACCCTGTACCATTTAGATTGATATTTTTCCTAGTTGTTTTCCAAATTTCATGACGAAATTCGACATAGCCGAATAGTACGATATCTTTAAAAGAAGTGGGGGTTAAAAAAAAATGACGTAAATGGCCGAAAATGGCATTAACATTTTTTATGATTTATTTGCTGAACACTCTACAAAAATATAATGTAGATTATTATTTATTAGTGCATATGAAAGGATATCTATTTCTGAACAAAATGGTGGTATTTTGACGACTTAAAGTGCTTTGGTTTTTAAAATATGACTATTTTAGTAGAACTACCTTGAAATTTGTGATTATCCAAACCGTTTTATGGCCGTTTTCATTTTGTGCTTTTTTGGTTAATTAACTTTTTTTCTCTACTAAGAAATATGTATATGCGCGTGTCAATCTATGGAAGGCTTCTAAACAGATCTACGATCGGTAATTATTTATGTGTGTCTCTTTCTAAATAGTCAGTCACAGATGTGGAGTATTCTGCTTTGAATGCAGCCTGCTCTCAACAATTGCCATGTCATTTGTCATTCAAACACGTGTCAGAAGAATGTCACTCACCTCTATCTCGGCTGCTGTTGCTCACATTTGCAAGATCATGTAATTAGTTCTAGACGCCTGTACTACCATGGTCACCCCACCTTCGGGCTAATATCTAACATGAATTCAAGGGTGGTTCATGAGTGTGGTTGGTGGAGAGAGAGAGAGAGAGAGAGAGAGAGATAGAGAGACACACCCACCTTCATGATCAGCTATTGTTGAAACCTATTATATTAGATTCTTTGCAGTTGGCATTTTATTGCTTCCAAACAAAATGAGACTTGCTCAATTTGACATTTCCGTGCCTTGCTCAGAATAGCATATTCTGAAAATATTTCTCTCTGTATTTGACGATGTTTCTGAGATGCGGCATTGTTATTTAGAATATTGACGTCTTTCTGACTGTTTTCCTCATCTTGGTTGTTGTCATTTCCGCAACATTGTCCGTTTTGTCGTAATCAGTTACCTGAGAATTTTGACCTGAATCCTTTATTTAATTTATTTAGTTGAGTAAACCGTTCTCATTCCGTATTGCATGCCTTTTAGTTATCTACCTAGAGGTTGTGAGTTCAATCCCAGATGAAGAAACATAAGAAAAGAATTCTTTGATGCTAGATATCAAAATGGCATAGAACACAAATTAAAGAAATTTACGCTCAGTAGATTAAATAAAAGTCTCACTTCAAAATTCCCAAAAAGCTACCTACTATGACTAAAAGGTAACTGAAAAGAGCTCATCAGTACAGTGGCAGAAATGTGAAAATACCAGCAATCAAGATGGTGAAAGCAGTATTATTTACATGACTTGCTGTACTGACCCGTCATTGCCCGGGATCAATTATATGCAAATTTGTTTTGTAATTTCTATTTTTTTTTTTTTTGTTAGGCTTAGTATCTAAGCTAATGAAGCAAATGAAGAATGCTAACTCTTACTAAAAGAATAAGATTTATTCCCCTTAACTATTTTTTTTTTAGGTGTTTATGGAAGAATGTCCATATTAGAAAACTGCTGTACTAAACTATTTTTAAAAAATAAATTGTAGTGAAGTATGTAAGTTTATTGCCAATAACATGGTACAACAATAACACATTAGATAGACAAAATGAAAGTTTGATTTGTTAACTTAAAAGATATTTAGTTCCAACTTGTAAAATCCAACTAACATAATTTTATATATGAGAAGATATAAAATTTCTCTCATTTACCTTTCTGTAACATATAAACTTTTTGTCGTTTTAGTTGTTTCTTTATACAAGTATCAGCTTGTTGCATTAGTTTAACAAAATAATATACACTGGACAAGGCAGGTGAAGCTAGGGCGGTAGCGTTTGATATATCCAAGGCCTTTGACAAAGTCTGGCATGAAGGGCTTCTCATAAAACTGCACTCATATGGTATTACTGGACAAATGTTTAATATAATTAAATCCTTCCTAACAAAACGAAAGATCCAGGTTGTATTCGATGGCCGTTCTTCTAAGCAACATGACATAAATGCTGGACCTAGGGATCTATTCTTGGACCTCTATTGTTCCTGATTTTCATAAATGACCTCCCTGATGCCATTGCGACTGAGATAGGAAGATTTGCTGACGACATCACGCTCTACTCTCATCATGTGGGCAAAACCGACGCGCACATATCTGAGGCAATGGCTAAATCCTTAGAAAATGACCTCCAGTCTGTAGTGGAATGGGGTCAAAAATGGATGGTAACTTTTAATGCAGCAAAGACAAAGCTACTTTCCTTCAATAACTACAAGAAATGTCTTCAACCACCGATTGTCATCGCAAATAGCACTCTGCCTGAGAGTTCATCATTCAAGCTCCTCGGCCTAACTTTCACAGATAACATGAATTGGAATAAATACATTCAAAACATTGCCAGGGTTGCTGCAAAGAAGGTGGGCTCTCTCTACCGTGCCAGTAAACTTCTCACACCTGACATTATACTATATCTCTACAAAGCCACCATCCGCCCATGCATAGAGTATTGTTGCCACATCTGGACTGGTGCATCATCCGTTAGTCTCTCCCTCTTAGACAAGGTCCAAAAAAGAGTTGCCAACTTGATAGGTCCTTCACTATCCACCAAGCTCCAGCCTCTGTCCCATCGCCGAAATGTTGCATCTTTGTGCCTGTTTTACAAGTACTTCAATGGATTGTGCTCTGATGAGCTTGCTGCTCTGGTACCCCCACGACGTAAATTTACTAGACCAACCCGACAATCTGTCAAATCCCAACCACACACTAAAAATATACAGAAAATTACAAATGTTTCTATTGGCTGTGCTTGTGTGTGTGATTTTAAGTGTGGTCTAGAATGGTGATGATTAGTTCAATGTATTTCTTATGACGGGCTCACATACGCATCTAGTGGTTCAAAAGTGATGACAATTTAAACCTTAAATTTGGGGTTTAAAATTGGCATCATTATATGAAAATATTACTTAAAATACTGACCAATTCACAACAAGTGTTATTTATGTGGCTGGATAACTAATCTCTAAAACCTGATGAGAAAAAATCAACTTATTATATTCAAACAAACTTTATTTTAAAACACACGCAATACTTAAATAAAATTGTTACAAATTATTTTTAAATCTCATATTTATTTGCTACGTGCTTCTTCCAACGTTTTACCAGATCATCAGAACCAACCACAAAAAATGACTTTTCAAGTGACAATAATTCACAAGACAATCCTTCAAATAATCTGCCGTTGATCAATGGTGACCTTTTAAATGTTAATTCACACAATTAAATAAATAAATATCGCTTGGTGGAATGGAGCAGATTGTAGGAAGGATCCTGAAAACTGGTGAAGACACATTTTACAATAATTTCTTGTGAATTTCCTGTAGAATAGATTGGTGCCTTATCAATCAGAAGTGGCCAGAGTGGCATATGTGAAGACTTACACCTTTTTTACCCTAGTAGGAGGCTCCCTGGCATTTAGGGACCTCTATAGTGAAAGCATAGTATTTTGCAGCTTGTCGGGTTAGTCGGAGGTATTTACGTTGTGGGGGCACCAGTGCTAAGAGTTTGTAGGAGCACATTCAATTAAAAGTACTTGTAAAACGAGTGCAGGGATGTAACATTGCAGCGATTAGACAGGGGTTGGAGCTTGGTTGACAGTGCAGGACCTATTAGATTGGAGACTCTTTTTTGGACCCTGCCCAATAGAGAGAGACTAATGGTTAATGCACCGGCACATATGTGGCAACAATAGTAGACTTTTCATCAGCACGGCACCACTCCGATGACTACCAGTTTGCTTTAAGGATGTATTTTGAAAGTGAGGTTTCATCTTATATAACAATACATTTTTTTTTTTTGAATGCGGGTACCAAACTCATCCAGGAGAGCGAAATTTTATTTTGCAGATTGAAAACAAGTTTGTTTTTTCATCTCTGGGGACAGGAACTTTGGCAAAAATCTGCTAAACAGTTTTCTATATCCCGTTTGACGTATATAATAAGTAGAACCATAGCTTATTATTTTCAAAATATCAGCCACATATCTTGACCCTTTTGTCTCTAATTTTCTGTTCTCATTTCATGTTCTTTCCAGCTGAAATTTCTACTGCTCTTCCACTGACTACGATCATCATTAATTGATGGCCGACCCTTTTTGAATTCATTAATCTAATAAAACAATGTGGCTTTAGATGGGCATACCTGCTGACCCACCGTTTTGATGTTTATCGTTTGATCTGCACTCTTTCCAATCAAATAATAGAATTTTTATATGCTTTGATGATCCACGTGAGCCATTTTTCAAAATGGCGCCAACTAAAGTGAAACATGAAAACAACTGCATTTTTCTCTAATTATTCTAATTATTGAGTCATATTTAAAATAAAATTTGGTTTTGAACAATATAACTTCATCATCTGGTCTCAGAGATTATTGATCGAACCACATACATTATTTGCAAAATTCAGTGTTCCTCATTGTGATATATACAATGTTTTAGTTGCCTTCTTCTAGGACAAAAGTCGGCTGCAGAAGGCGGGAAAGTACTATGACTGAAACATAATGTATATGATAAGGATAACAGTCTAAATCGTATGAATATAATAAACACAATAAATGATCAGAAATTTAATTCTCATACTATTTTGATATTTTAGACTTGGTCAGTAAATATAGAGTCTGTCATTAAAAAATTGATGTTTCTTTCCTTTTATTTTCATCACACTCCCCTACTGTCTTTTTTCTTTCTTTTTTCTTCACTATCTTATCTATCCCTCCTATCTTCTTTCCTTCATTTTTATCTATCCTTCTATTTATATTGTTCTCTTTTGCCTGTATCTATCCTTCCTATATTTCCTTTCTTTTTATCTTTCCTTCTTATCCATCCTTACCTCCTTTCATTCTTCTTTCCTCTTTCTTTCTATTTTCTTTCTTTCTATCTGTTTTTCTTTTTTTCTTCCTTTTTTTTTCCTTTTTCTTTCTTTTTTTCTTCCTTTTTCTTTCTTTTTTTCTTCCTTTCTTTTTCCGTTTTCTTTTTTCTTTTTCCTTTCGTTTATTCTTCGGTCTTTTCTCCTTCCTTTTATTTTTTGTTTCTTTTTTCTTTCTTTCTATTTGCCTTGCTATTCTTTATTTCTTCATTCTTTCTATCCTTCCTTTCGCTTTTTATATCCTTTTCTTTCAACCATTCTTTTCCTCTTCGTTTTCCTCTCCTTTAATGATTTCTTTTACATTTTATCTTTTTTGTTCTACTTTCAATGTTTGTTTGATTTGATTTTTTTTTCTAAAATTTACCCTCCCCTCCCTCCAAAACAAAAAAATCTTGGAATTGCATTAATAGGGACAGACTAAAAATGTGGGAAACAAATGATTGCATGTCTGTCAACACCAGTTAAGAAACTGTTCATTTGTGCTAATCGCAAGTGTGGCTTATTTTAAGTCTTGCGAAGCCAAAGAGAACTGATACAAAGGAGGTGTGAGCTGTGTGTACTGTGATATTAACTGCCCAAGGTTAATGATACTCCCCTTTCTCTCCCTCCCTCTCTATCCCCCCTCTCTCTCTGTCAGCTTGTGTGTCTTTTCTCCTTCCTTCTCACCAGTTCCGTTTCCTTTCATTCGCCCAGTATTTATGCTCTTTCCTACATGCACTATTTTAGGTCCATGTGTGATGCAGATCTTGTTTCGAAACGGACTCGCATGCTCTTGTATTGTCAAGTCAAACTCTGCCTCTCAAACATGCGATTTTTCATGCAAAATCATATGAACTCTTTGCTAATGGCTTTATTTGCCGTGGCCAATTTATAACTGGAAAGCAATGAGCAATCAAAAGAAGCCTACAGAATATACCCTTTCTGTCTCCGTCCCCTTTCTCCTCTGTCATTGACACTTTCTCTCTTTCTTCATCTCTTATATGTCTCTTTGTCCAACCTTATACCTCCATTTTCCTACTCTTTATACCTCCCTTTTCCTACTCTTTATATCTCCCTTTTCCCACTCTTTATACCTCCGTTTTCCCACTCTTTATACCTCACTTTTCCCACTCTTTATACCTCCCTTTTCCCACTCTTTATACCTTCCTTTTCCCACTCTTTATACCTTCCTTATCCCACTCTTTATACCTCCCTTTTCCCACTCTTTATACCTCCCTTTTCCCACTCTTTATACCTCCCTTTTCCCACTCTTTATACCTTCCTTATCCACTCTTTATACCTCCCTTATCCCACTCTTTATACCTCCCTTATCCCACTCTTTATACCTCCCTTATCCCACTCTGTATACCTCCCTTATCCTACTCTTTATACCTCCCTTTTCCTACTCTTTATACCTCCCTTTTCCTACTCTTTATACCTCCCTTTTTCTACTCTTTATACCTCCCTTTTTCTACTCTTTATACCTCCATTTTCTACTCTTTATACCTCCCTTTCCCTACTCTTTATACCTCCCTTTCCCTACTCTTTATACCTCCCTTTCCCTACTCTTTATACCTCCCTTTCCCTACTCTTTATACCTCCCTTTCCCTACTCTTTATACCTCCCTTTTCCTACTCTTTATACCTCCCTTTTTCTACTCTTTATACCTCCCTTTTTCTGCTCTTTATACCTCCCTTTTTCTGCTCTTTATATCTCCCTTTTCCTACTCTTTATACCTTCCTTTCCTCCTCCTTATACTTCCCTTTCCTCTTCCTTATACTTCCCTTTCCTCCTCCTTATACTTCCCTTCCTATTCTACTCCTCATACCTCCCTTCCTATTCTATTCCTTATACCTCCCTTCCTATTCTATTCCTTATACCTCCCTTCCTATTCTATTCCTTATACCTCCCTTCCTATTCTATTCCTTATACCTCCCTTCCTATTCTATTCCTTATACCTCCCTTCCTATTCTACTCCTTATATCTCCCTTCCTATTCTACTCCTTATACCCCCTTCCTATTCTACTCCTTATACCCCCTTCCTATTCTACTCCTTATACCCCCTTCCTATTCTACTCCTTATACCCCCTTCCTATTCTACTCCTTATACCTCCTTTCCTATTCTACTCCTTATACCCCCTTCCTATTCTACTCCTTATACCTCCCTTCCTATTCTACTCCTTATACCTCCCTTCCTTTCCTCCTCCTTATACCCCTTCCTATTCTACTCCTTATACCCCTTCCTATTCTACTCCTTATACCCCTTCCTATTCTACTCCTTATACCCCCTTCCTATTCTACTCCTTATATCTCCCTTCCTTTCCTCCTCCTTATACTTCCCTTCCTATTCTACTCCTTATACCTCCTTTCCTATTCTACTCCTTATACCTCCTTTCCTATTCTACTCCTTATACCTCCCTTCCTATTCTACTCCTTATACCTCCCTTCCTATTCTACTCCTTATACCCCCCTTCGTATTCTACTCCTTATACCCCCTTCGTATTCTACTCCTTATACCCCCTTCCTATTCTACTCCTTATACCCCCTTCGTATTCTACTCCTTATACCCCCTTCATATTCTACTCCTTATACCCCCTTCCTATTCTACTCCTTATACCTCCTTTCCTATTCTACTCCTTATACCTCCCTTCCTATTCTACTCCTTATACCTCCCTTCCTATTCTACTCTTTATACCCCCCTTCGTATTCTACTCCTTATACCCCCTTCGTATTCTACTCCTTATACCCCCTTCCTATTCTACTCCTTATACCTCCTTTCCTATTCTACTCCTTATACCCCCTTCCTATTTTACTCCTTATACCTCCCTTCCTATTCTACTCCTTATACCTCCCTTCCTATTCTACTCCTTATACCCCCCTTCGTATTCTACTCCTTATACCCCCTTCGTATTCTACTCCTTATACCCCCTTCGTATTCTACTCCTTATACCCCCTTCCTATTCTACTCCTTATACCCCCTTCCTATTCTACTCCTTATACCCCCTTCGTATTCTACTCCTTATACCCCCTTCATATTCTACTCCTTATACCCCCTTCCTATTCTACTCCTTATACCTCCTTTCCTATTCTACTCCTTATACCTCCCTTCCTATTCTACTCCTTATACCTCCCTTCCTATTCTACTCTTTATACCCCCCTTCGTATTCTACTCCTTATACCCCCTTCGTATTCTACTCCTTATACCCCCTTCCTATTCTACTCCTTATACCTCCTTTCCTATTCTACTCCTTATACCCCCTTCCTATTTTACTCCTTATACCTCCCTTCCTATTCTACTCCTTATACCTCCCTTCCTATTCTACTCCTTATACCCCCCTTCGTATTCTACTCCTTATACCCCCTTCGTATTCTACTCCTTATACCCCCTTCGTATTCTACTCCTTATACCCCCTTCCTATTCTACTCCTTATACCCCCTTCCTATTCTACTCCTTATACCCCCTTCCTATTCTACTCCTTATACCCCCTTCCTATTCTACTCCTTATACCCCCTTCCTATTTTACTCCTTATACCTCCCTTCCTATTCTACTCCTTATACCTCCCTTCCTATTCTACTCCTTATACCCCCTTCGTATTCTACTCCTTATACCCCCTTCGTATTCTACTCCTTATACCCCCTTCGTATTCTACTCCTTATACCCCCTTCGTATTCTACTCCTTATATATCCTTTCCTATTCTACTCCTTATACCCCCTTCCTATTCCACTCCTTATACCCCCTCCTATTCTACTCCTTATATCTCCCTTCCAATTCTACTCCTTATACCTCCTCTTTCTACTTCCTATTCTCTTTTGCTTCTTCCATCCTTTTTTCTTCTATTCTATCGCTTATTCGTTCTCTTTTCTCTTATCCCCTCTGTCTTTTTCACTGCTTTCCATCTTTCTCTTTTCTTCCATCTTATCTCCCCCATCCCATCACTATTTTCTCCCCCATCCCATCTCTATTTTCTCCCTCCCCCCCTCTATTTTCTCTACCCTCAATCCATATCTATATTCTTGCCCTATCACGCTCTGTTACCTCTCCCTTAATTTCGCGTGTACATTTAATTCCATAAGATGACAAACAATTGGTTAAGTAATTCTCCATCTTGTGATAAGCTGCTTTTAAATAAAGATTAATAGTGAAATCTACTGTTTTACTTGAATCTAACTGAATTGTCTCCATAGTTTTTTTTTTTATATAGTCTTTAGGAATGCTAAGCAACTGGTGGTTGTTGTCATCATCGCCATTTTCCTTCATCGTTTACTTTACCTCCAAACAGCTAAAAACATCATTGTCTAAAAATCAAAACCTTTTCACCTAATAAACCTGAGATGATTCTTTTGCACAAGAAAATACCGTATGAGAATCAATTAGCAAACTTTAGCGCAAGTTTATGCAATGCAATTGATGAGAAGGAAACGTAAAGAAATGCAAGGAAATGCAGTTAATAGATTGGAGGTTGACAGATGAATTGTACTTATTTGCCTGTAATCAATGCCACCCCTTTTTAACTGACACTTACCTCTTTCCATTGAGCGCACTGAACAAATACTTCACCCTCTTTTTCTATGTTACTTAGTGTTGAGTATTGTTCTCGAAAACCTATTATATACCGTTTTGCTATTTGAAACCAACAAAATAAATAATTATTGCAGTCTGAAATGTGTGTTTTATATTTCTTGTATAACAACTTAGTTTTTATTATTATTATTATTATTATTATTATTATTATTATTATTATTATTATTATTATTATTATTATTATTATTAATAATAATAATAATAATAATAATAATAATTAATAATATTAATAATTAATAATAATAATAATCTCTTTTTTAATTTGTATTTTTTCTCTTTTTTAATATTTATTTTAAATTCCTACCTTAGTATTTTCAATGAATTTTCTCCTGTACATAAACTACGTTTGTTTTGCTATTATCTTAGCAAGAATTAGTTGAGCCTGTCGTAATTAGTTGTTTCTTATGTGCCCCCCCCACCCCCCAAAAAAAATTAAAATTACAAATTAAAAATACTTTAGAAAATACTTTAGAGTCTAGAAAAAAAGGGCACAAACTGTTGCTTTTCTCTTTTTCCACTTTTTCGAATTTTCTTTAATTCATCTATCTCTTTGCTTCCGTTTTTTTTTTTCTCTCTCTTTCTGCTTCACTTTTTTGCTTTTCTCTTTCTCTTTTTGCTTCGCTTTTCTCTTTCTCTTTCTCTTTTTACTTCGCTTTTCTCTCTCTCTTTTTGCTTCGCTCTTCTCTCTCTCTTTTTGCTTCGCTCTTCTCTCTCTCTTTTTGCTTCACTCTTCTCTCTCTTTTTTTGCTTCACTCTTCTCTCTCTTTTTTTGCTTCGCTTTTCTCTTTTTGCTTCGCTTTTCTCTTTTTTTGCTTCGCTTTTCTCTTTTTTTGCTTCGCTCTTCTCTTTTTTTGCTTTGCTCTTCTCTTTTTTTGCTTTGCTCTTCTCTTTTTTTGCTTCGCTCTTCTCTCTCTCTTTGCTTCGCTTTTTTACTCTCTTTCTCTTTGCTTTACTTTTCGCTTTTCTCTCTTTCGCTCTCTCTTTTTTGCTCTTCTCTCTCTCTTTTTTGCTCTTCTCTCTCTCTTTTTTGCTCTTCTCTCTCTCTTTTTTGCTCTTCTCTCTCTCTCTTTTTTGCTCTTCTCTCTCTCTCTTTTACGCTCTTCTCTTTCTCTCTTTTACGCTCTTCTCTTTCTCTCTTTTACGCTCTTCTCTTTCTCTCTTTTACGCTCTTCTCTTTCTCTCTTTTACGCTCTTCTCTTTCTCTCCTTTTCGCTCTTCTCTCTCTCTCTCTCTCTTTTTTGCTCTTCTCTCTCTCTCTTTTTCGCTCTTCTCTCTCTATCTTTTTCGCTCTTCTCTCTCTATCTTTTTCGCTCTTCTCTCTCTCTCTTTTTCGCTCTTCTCTCTCTCTCTTTTTCGCTCTTCTCGCTCTCTCTTTTTCGCTCTTCTCTCTCTCTCTTTTTCGCTCTTCTCTCTCTCTCTTTTTCGCTCTTCTCTCTCTCTCTCTCTTTCGCTCTTCTCTCTCTCTCTCTCTTTCGCTCTTCTCTCTCTCTTTTTGCTTCGCTCTTCTCTCTCTCTTTTTCGCTCTTCTCTCTCTCTCTTTTTCGCTCTTCTCTCTCTCTTTTTCGCTCTTCTCTCTCTCTTTCGCTCTTCTCTCTCTCTTTCGCTCTTCTCTCTCTTTTTTGCTCTTCTCTCTCTCTTTCGCTCTTCTCTCTCTCTTTCGCTCTTCTCTCTCTTTTTCGCTCTTCTCTCTCTCTTTCGCTCTTCTCTCTCTCTTTCGCTCTTCTCTCTCTTTTTTGCTCTTCTGTCTCTTTTTTATATTTTTGCTGCTCTCTTATCTCTCTTATTGCTTCATGCTTCTCTCTTATCTCTCTTATTGCTTCATGCTTCTCTCTCTCTCTCTTTGCCCCTACCCCTCGCTTTATTTTTCTTTCCTCCCCCTCTCTAACTTACATGATCATTATTTTTATTCCCTCGATCAAAAAACTTTTCAAACTTTGATCAAAAAGTAATCTATGCCGTTTCAAAGAAAACAGCCGAAACTGTTTTCATATTTTATACTCTTTTATGTCTTTCACGTTTCTTTCCACTGCTTTACTTCATCTGTTCAATCAGAAATCATAAAAACCTCTTAAACTATTACAGTTTTCGGCTGGCCTGCCATTTCATTTTGTCAGTGAATATCCACGGACATGCATACCTCTCAACCATTCTAACAGCATCTGTTCACTCTTCATCTGACCACCTTGTATCTTTGGAAGATGCACCAGTCGTCATCATCATAATCATCATCATTTTGCATAGTGCGTGCATCCCCCCCCCCCGTATTGTTTATGTGTTTGATTGGTAAGATACTTTTTGAAATTGGCCTAATTAAATCAGACAGTTTGTTCATGTTGCAGATTCTTTTGTGGAAATCTCAACGTTTTGGTCCGTTCCTGAATAGCTAGCGACTGAAGAATTTTCTGACTATATTTACTCTGCGGATTAGACCTGCTCGAAGCCACCACCTCCGGACCCACCACTCTCGATTAGACATATATGATTGTACACTGCTTAGATTCTGTATTGTTTAGTAATCTTAACTCTACTAATCTGTCTGCTCTTTACTCTTCTTCTTCTCGTTGCTTTCGATCGATTTCCAATCCTTTTTCTTTTTCTTTTCGTTCTACAACATTTGAGGAGTTTTTCCTTCTCTCAGTCACGATGGGTTGGAGGCCAGTGGACTGAGTTGGTCATCACCCTGGCTTACGAAGAAGCTTTTCTTACATTACATTTTCCCAATAGCTTGAAGATCTCTCTTTCTCTCTCTCCTGCTAGCCTGACACTTTGAAAGCAACAGCATGCCTTAGGATCTGGGTGGACGCTTAAAATACTTTTGAGATAAATTCACAATGAAAGATGCTTTTCATCTAGAGCAGAAAAAAAAATCCCGATTAACATTTAACTCTTTCTTTCTCCTCTACTTGCGATGATGATAGTTCTAATGCATGTAAAATATTTTATGAAGTTTGGAAAATTGATTGTTGTCAGATCAATTTTTGCTGATTTTTGAAGGAATATAAACGGTAAAATATTTCCAAGTTCTTTATATTCATTCTGTTTTTCTTCAAATGATAAAATGGCTTCAAAATGAAAAAGGTTATGGTCAGATTAAATGCATATGGTTTGACATGTGTATTATATGGTAGTTCTTCGATCATGTGTATGACAATCTGAAACATCAGAAGACCTGAACTCATGAAGTGGATCTTGCTTTGTGTTTTATTCAATCTCTTAATCAGCCAAGTAATGACTTTACAGATGGGTGATATTTGCCATGTACCTGGTCGCAAGCATTATTTCAAAGTTTTTCCTTCTCCTGGATTAGTTTCCCTACTGATGCTTTAGCATTTAGTTATATTTGATAGTTTTTTGTTGTTTTCTCCAGCAAATTTGTTGCTTGTACATTTAAAAAAATGTATTATTTAAAACCATTATTTATATAGGTGGACTGAAAACTCAAGTAATCGTCCAGAGGAACAAGATTAAGAGTTTGCATAGAACGTGGCTTTTAGGTTTGTAAATCCCCAACTCCATAATAAAGAGCAATGTGTATTTATTGTAAATAAATATGTAGCCGTCCTGTCACACAAAAGTCTGCAAATCTATTTCTATAATCAGACGTTTTCATTTTTTTTCTTTCTGCTTTCTGTAAGGATTTATAAGTTGTTTGTTTTTTTTTCTTTTTTTGTCTTTCCTTTTTTTTTTTTAACTCTTCAGTTTGGGACGTTTTCTTTCTTTTTTTCTTTCTTTAAGTGAGCAACGATTTTTACTCTTTCAATTTACTAATATCTTTGATGTTTTTAACATGTTCACTTAACATCAGGTGTCATTTTTTTATGTCTAGTCCTCCCAATAATCAAAAAAAGCAAAAAAGCCAAGTCATCAGTTGATATTTATTTTTGTTTCGGTCATAAAACATTTTTTTTTTCAATTCCCAATTGTTCAGTCCTATCTTATTCAAATAATGAAAAAACAAGCATGACAAAAACATTAGAAAGACTTGGAAATCAAATAAGTTAGACAACTCCATCTGAAATGAATTCAGAAAGAAATCCTCCACTCTAAGTAAAAATTCAATGGTAGGTGTTTTTTTCCTCTTTAGGTCATCAGAAATGGTAATAATAATTGATATATGAAAAATTAAATTACTGACTTAGTTCTATGATTTTATATGAATATTAGTGTGAACACTGGAGAAGCATAATTTTTTTTTCTCGTCAGTTTAGACGGAGAATGTACACTAGTTAATGTGACATTAAAAATTAACATATTTTTTGTTTGTTTTTGTTTTTAATACTCTGTTTTGTGGCAAAACCTGTTGTGTTGCCAAGGGTGGCAGTATGACCGTAGCAACCGAAATTGTGTTACCACCCCTGATTTACAGGTGATGAGTCCAGGGTATCGCATGAGCTACTGCCCCTATGAAAAAGCGAGTATGTTAGAAGTGACTTTTGCAGAGTTCTTTTAGATACATGTGAATGGGCATATTTGCTTGTTCAACTAAGTTTATTTGTAGGATGTGTGTGCTTGAGAGTGTGTGTAAATAGTAAGTTTACCTGAGATCAGCACAATATCCAATTACAAGACAGATCAGATGCTTAGTTGGAACTAGTGTTATTTTAGACAAATGGTTTGCACTTTCCAGAGATTTTATCAACGAATAAAACAATGCATTCTAATATTCCTCAGTTACCAACTATAAAAAGGAGAAAACAATCCTCTAATTATACTAAATTAAAAACTGACCAATAACATAACTCTTCTATAGGCTAAGATTTACTGCACAACCCAGAATATACACAGATTTTTAGCAAATTCTATTTTAAAATCATTAAGATTGTTTCATCAACCTTTCACCTCCATGCTTTAAAGGTTATTTGCATAAAAAACCCTGAACCCGGTTCTCTGCCAACAGAGCTTGTTTTTATGTTGAAATAATACAAAAGGAATAAAAAAAAAAACAGACATGGCTTGGTTCGGAAGAGTCCACTTGTAACTGTGCGAACAGATGCACTTTGAATACAGACAAATGGTACAGGCACAAACCGAAGCTGGAATTGGAAAATAAGACATAAATTCCCCTCGGACATTGAAATACAAACTGACAACGTATCCAAGCCAGAAGACTGGACTCAATAATAGTCTGAACAAGCCGGAAAGAAACTGACAAATAGTGGATTTTCCATCCCAGCAGATCAAAGTGTAGAAACGCAAAGAAGTGGGAAAACTAAGCAAATACATGTAACTTGCCAGCGAGCTGAAGATAATATGGAACATGAAGAAAACTACTGTATTACCAATAATTATAGGAGCACAAGGAGAAATTGGGATCAAAGGGAGGATTGCCACCATACAAAGCATGGCACTGATAAAACCTGCTGAAATCCTTGAGTGCAGAAGCCAACCCACATAGGTGACATCGACAAATGACAGAAAAGTTGAAATAGAATAATGCTGCATAAGCACAACTAGAAACAGGAAAAACATTACATGAATGTAAAGAAATTGAAACTGTCAGGGTAGATATGTTAGAAAAACCCTTATAATCTGCCCCATTCCTCAATAAAAACATGTTGGCACCAAAATCGGTTGGGGCCACAAAAAATGGTTGTCAAGTGTCAAAGAGAAGGGAGAGCACCATCCAGACTTCAACATAGAAGGGCACCAAGAGTACTGGAATCCTGAGGAGGCTCATTGCTATTCAAATTTCAGAAAATGCGAATGGCCGTTTTCAATGAAAAATTAATTGTAAACAGCTCTTGCGGGAGGGTGAAATGAGTTGCAACAGTTATTGAAATAAGTGGGAAATGCTAGAAATTTTAGGCGACTTGTCAGTCAGTCTCCAGGGAACACCATCTTTTTTTTGCCAGTGAGCAATCATTGATAATGACTCATTTGAGAACTAGTGAGTAATAACTTTACATTAATAACTCAAAATGCCAGATTTCTGGTATTAATACAATAGCATATGTATCTTAAATAAATCAGGGCTGCAGAGTTAGAATGTGACTCCCCCAAATTCCGACTCCCACTCTGAGAATTCTAAAATATTTGATTCCGACTCTTCTTATAAAGTCTTCCAATATTCAGACTGTCTACTGATTCTTTGAAAATTAAGAAATCGGACTCTGACTCCTTCCAAGATCTCCAATTCCACAACCCTGCCCAAAATGCTGCAATACTGACAATCCACATGCCCTTGTTTACCCAGGGTGTTTATTGTAATTTAGCAGACAGGTGAGCTTGTTTAATTTGGCTTTCAGCAGGCACCATTTATTCGTTTTTATTTTTGTTTTTTGATCTTTGCCGGATGAAAGAGTAAAATATGCCCCCCAAAAATATGACTAATCAGATTCTTAGTAGAATCAAAATGACACTTATTGGCATAAATTCAATATTTTGGAATGTTTCATTTTGAGAATTTTTTTGTAAAGTTTGCCAGTGTAAACGTTTTTAAATCAAATAACTATATAGCTAAATTATGGTATGATCTTGCTGTGAATATGATAAAGACCTTTTTGGGTGCGGGTGGCTATAGAAAAGCCCATTCACAAAGATCACTACAAGCAATACTGGTGTTTATCAGAAAAATTCAGGCAGGTTTTGGGCACAGATAGGATTTTTGATTATATGGTCAATGCCCTATTCTGAAAATGTGATTGATCCCAATGTGAATAATGAAGATAAGATCTACAAGACAAGACCAATCTTCAATTACATTCTGCCAAGGTTTCAAGGGCATTTTAAGCCAAACAATGAACTGTCTTTGGGTGAGGCTATAGTAGCTACAAAGAATTCCGTGTCCAACAAGCAGTACATCAAATATAAGCCGATATGCTGGCGCCTAAAGACATTTGTACTCACTGAGAGTGATCATGACTATATTGTAAATGCAGAGGTGTACACAAACAAGAGATGAGATGCCTTGGCTGTAGACAGCCTTGGAGCGACAAGGAACTTAATTGGATTTTTCGTATCAAAATTGTTTTGTATTTCCCGACCAATTTTATGCATATGTAGAATTTGATAAATATCTGTTGGACAAATGGATTGTGTAGAAGTGTTATGGTTACCAGAAGATCCTTTTCTAATTGTCTGAATATCATAAACAGGGCAGTCAGTGGCTACAGTCACAGTCATGGTCTGGATGGACAAACATTGCATATACTTTACTACTTCAATTTATGTGGATGCACGTTTATCATCAGTTCTCAGCTGAACATGCATGGATGCCTGTACAATTTTCAAAGGATGATGACAAGAATTATAAAATGACATGTTTGCAAAAATGCCACCACCACTACAAATGGTTTTGTTGTTTTGTGATGAGTTTTTTCATGATATTTATTTTTTAAGGGATTTTGGAAACTAACAATAGAATAGATGCATTTCATGTCTTCATTGAACAGATTTGCACTGCATGTGTTAGTGATGTATAAGGGTCAGAACCCAAATGGGACTTTGTCGTTTGCAAAAAATTGCAACGGCTAGTTTACAGTGCATTGGATTACACGAGGTTGAACAAGCTGAGTATGAGACTTTGTATGTAAAAACACAAAAAAAAAACTACGGTTGCTGCAGTGTACATGAACTTATCAAATCAGACAAAAACTCGTTATTATGCAAAAATTGCCACATGTTTTTGTGTATTGAGAGACCCGGATCTGTTGGCACGACTAGTAAACTAAAATCGCATACTGGAGGTAAATGAAGAAAGAAACACAAGAATAACGGTAGGGCACCTTTATTTCATCACTGCATCAAATTTTTATAAAATTTCAACTTGATACATTCATGTCTTTAGCATTTATTAGATCAGTTACAAAATGATTGCATAATTTTTTTTTGTGGGAACTTTGGAGGTTAGGGTTTAAGTTGTTAACAATAATAATATAGAATATTAATAACAATGAAAAATAATACTTAAAAAAAAATGAAATAAAGAGTAGCCATTGTAGTAAGCGTGCATTTCTATATACAAAAATGTTTTTATAAATATGAAATATGAACTAAGATTTACTCGGTATTATTGTCTTTAGCTAAAAGGCTTATATAATTTTTTTCTAAGTGGACTCAATTAATGAATACATCATTCATTCATATATATACATATACACTTGAATCAATAAATATATAAAATTAGTGTATATGCATAACGTTTGACTGAATATATAAGGGGGTAATGTCTGGATACACATTGTAGATCACTCTTCATCAAGATTGAATAATTTCAACATTTATCATTTATTTCGATCCCATAGTTTTTTGAATCGCATAATCTTGCAAGCTTAGGTTTTCTGTACTTTTTTAATAAAAGTAGATTTCCGTTTCAAAAAAAAAAAAAAAATGAATGGATGAGAAGACATTTTCCCATCTCTCCAGTTTCCTCTTCAATCTGAATCTTAAAATATGTCTTGAAATCCATTATATATTATGTCTTTTTAACTTCATATTCTGTCATACCGTTGTTATTTTTTTGTCTATGATCTTGCAGTTTTTAAACAATCAAAATAATAATGATAATAATAATAATAAAAAAATTCTGTGTGTGCATACATGTCTGAATGAGATTGTGGTGGGGTGTTGAGAGCTCACAGTCACATACTGGTAAATATCATTGGTCTGCCGTGTGCTGATGTATAAACAGTAACAACAATAATAAAAAAAGCCAAAGACCATAAAAATTACACTAATTTTGCACACTTATCTGCCCCCTCTCCTAATTTTGTTATGGTAATGTTGTTTTAATCTCCATTTATTCGATGTAAACAGCTTCCAAAACTTTCGATCTTTAAAGAATAGAGGATTTACTAAGAATAGTTTAAATGCTTCCAAATTCCTATCACATTTTTAAGCGTCACAAAAATTTTTTTTTTTTTTTTTACTATTAACAAAAGATTGAAGTGGCTTACTTATATACAAATAAAACGAAACGCATTTTGGTGGATTTAATTTCATAATTAGATTATTTTTTAACTAGGATTTTAAAGATCTATTTTTATTTTACTCTGTAGCATTTTTGATTTTAATAAATGATCAATTAATAGTAAATAAGAATAATTCAATGCGTAATTATCAAAGTGGCATTGGTGCAAGAAATACATACACTCACAAGCACATGTAGAGTTATTACATAGAGATATTCTTTGTGGAAAGGGAGAGACAGAATGAGCGCATCCTCCAACCTATGGACTGTGACCGTTGACTAACAGTTGTCTCTTTTATCATTTCATCTTACCTTGTGTTTTCTCACTGTTTCATTATCTTTTAACTCTGCTTCAGATTTTTCATATCTGGCATGATAATTACTCATTCAAAAATCAGCTCTTTCTACACCTCACAAAGGTCAATCCGACGTTCAGACCTATCTACTCTGGCATAAGGCCGTTCAATATTTTACAGTGCCGACACTGAAAAAATAAATGCATGTATACGACACACACTCCACACATATAAAAATCTTGTCATTGATTAAAAAAAAAAAAAAATTTTTTAATACAAATAACATCCTTAGATTACATCAGTTAAGCAATGCATTTTTTGTGTGGGTTTAGTTTTCTGTATAAATTTGATGTAAAATACCCCCTCCGACTTAAAATTTCGAAAAGACCTTTATAAACATGATTATTTTGGCCAAGTACTCTGTATTTCCACTAGGATCAAAGTTCAAATGAAATCTGTTTTATTTCATTTTACTTCAGTCGAAGTTCTCAGAAATCAAGGGGCCCCTTCCTGGGGCTAACACTTGATCTCTATATGAGATACATAAATATTTGAATATTCCATTAAAGTTCTACTTTACCTGTGAAACGTTGAATTAGTAAAGAAGAACATTAATTTTCCTCTCCCAATTGACTGTTATAGTATATCTTTATTGTGGTTTCTTGGTCTAACCAGATTCCAGGACAATAATTCATCCAGTCTGGTGGAGTATCCAGCTTAGTGCTGTTACTATAGGCAACATTACTTGGAGAAGATGCACTATTTCTCGTATAAGCTTGTGTAGAGTAGCCATACCGAGAAGATCTTATATGTGCTGCGAATATTATGTTCTTTTGAATATTTGGTCAGGGTCCACTTGTAGGGTAAAGTATCCTCATGTCAGGTTGTTCTGACAAACCCTTGTACAGAGAGACCGAAGACACTCGAGGGTGGTGTCTAGTAGGTAATTCAAACCCTGTGTATATATGTATGTTTATGAACAATAAAATTTCCAATCAATTAGGGATATCATAAGTAGGATGGCCCCTAGAGTAAATGTGGTATTGTGGTGACTGAGATGATTCTAGTTCAGAGTAGGATAGACATTTTTTATTATTTCTGACCAAGGATGATAGACGACACCCATTTCTCCACACTTTTGATGGCCTTGTGCCTAATTTGTGGTAAATTGAATTATTTGCAGAAATATAAATATAAAAAATTACAAGTGTAGTATCTGTTCTGATACTACATCTCAGTCGGTGAAGGAGAAGACCTTCTAGAATGAGGTGATTTTTATTTTTGTTCCAATTCAGAGTGTCCCTTTTTGGGGAGCTGAATTTTCCCCACATTAAAAATCGACCTCTGTCCTCATGGGGGAGGCAAGTAAATAAGGACTTGGCATAAAACACAAATAGAGGTGGGTACTGTTTTACATTAGACCTACATAGAAACTCCCTCTTAAAAAATTTAACACAATTTAAAAAAATTTTTTTATATAATTTGTAAATTGTGTGCTTAATAATCAGATTTAAAAAAAAATTAATTGCATTACATAAAAATAAAAAAATTAAACAGGAGTTTATGGGGCATTTTGTATCCTGCTACGACAGAAACAAAAAAATTCAATTTATCTGCCAGAAGTGAATTATGTTTCAGAATATTTTAGATGAGGACTGTTGCTTTGGATTATTCAAACTACTCTTTTCATCTTGGGTGTTATTTTCACAATGTTTCATCCGATGTAGCCTCAGAGGTCGGAGGTTACATTGATTGAGCGAAACGTTGTTGGAATAACATCCAAGATGAGAATAGCAGTCCGAATAATCCATATAATATTAAGTGGAGGTCAGATTGCCGAATATGAGCTGCATTCTATTGAAAATATCTTTCAGTTGAATGATGTTGCCTATCAGTCACAGCCATCATTGGTAAAAATACAAAACAAAAATCTTCATGGCAACCTAAACGATATAAAGTCTAGATTATCTTCCTCCCTTACAACAGGAAGCATGTTTCCCCAGATAAGTGGATTGAAACAGAGGTGGAAGAACTGATGTGAAAATAGAAATCATTGAGTATAGGTTTCGTCATATTAAATGATGGAAAACAGCAAAAGATCCTTTATAATTGAGTTGTTTCCATCTGTCTCCATTTCGTTTTTATCTTTTTTTTTCTTTTTTGTCTTTTCCTTCTTGTCCCTCTTATCTCCATTTTTATCTGTCCATTTGATTTATGGCTTTTGAGATATACAAAACTGACCAGAATGACATCTTCTGCTAATATTACTTGTCTTTTTAACAACTGACCGTTTCAGTGCTCCGTGTGTCCAAGCTTCAGGGGTCAGTCATCTGGCAGATCTTCTATTGACGGCAATCTCTCACAATCAACCATGTGTTGCCAATTTCTGAACGCAGTGTATTCCTTACCCCCCCCCCCCAACCATCGCTTCCTCCTCATGCGCTTATTATCGCAATAGTTATTGTATTATTGTTAGAATGGACAACACAAAAACGCTGTGACATTATTTATCTGTTTTTCTGCTGATAGAACATTGAACATAAAACAACTTATCACTCAGTTGGTTTTTTGACGCTTTTGTCTTCTCATAGAAAAGTAGTTTTCGGCATGCATGTGTGATAAGCGCTACATCATCGGTGGGAGGGTGGATAGTCACCCATCAGGATAAAAATACCAAACCTGACAAGAAGGGGTGGATGAACCTACTTGTAGGGTCAATGGCTGTCTATCATGTTATGTGCATAGCAGTGCATGATAAATTGTCCTTCGATGAACTGGTATCTTGCTTACCACTGGATTCTGCTCTCTTCTGGTGAAGAAATGCTATTTGAGATATATATATCACCAGCGGCACTCTAGATGATGTCTTTGTGCAAGCATCTGCCTCTGCCTCAATGTGGAGACACAACTGTCATCGTCGGATTTGACAGATAACCAAAATGTAAAAAAGTTAAATGTGTTTATAGCGACATATAAGCATTTACTTAGTTACTATATAAGTTGATTAAAAGCAAAAGAACTTATTGTATTATTATATGATAGTCACTCGATCACAATGATAGTCTAAAATGATTAGACAACCTCTACACATTAATTTGTTTTAAGTTGAGAACATAGTCCACTCTCTTCATCACATAAGTGATGACTGTTTACGGGCACAATGTGTGCCACGTGACAGGTCGACCTAATCACAGTTGTTATTTCAGAGTTTTCGTTTTTCTTACACTAGTTGCTCTAGCAAGGTTTGATAGTCTAGTTTACTCTACTATTTCACTCAGAGTTAAAGAGAGAATAGATGGATTCATACCTTTTTCAAGGTTATTAATGGAAGTGATACAATAGACCCATCAGAATCCTGAAGACAGCCTGTGATGTAGCATTGCACGGGCATACTTTTGCTAAATTATTATCTATTATCATACTAAAGTTAAGTTAATGTCTGTTTGTTTCCATAAGGCTTTTTCTTATATATTTTAATTACATGAAATAGATGCTAAAATATTTTGTTTGTTTTTGGCATTGAGTTATGTTTAAAAAAACAACATTTTAATTAATTTGCAATTTGTTCACAAAGTGACTTATCTCTTACTAAGTTGCTGTCTGTTACTCTCACCCTCTCGCACAATTTATTTGTTTGACCACCCTCTTATTTTATATTCTCTCTCTCTCTCTGTCTCTGTCTGTCTGTCTCTCTCTCTCTCTCTCTCTCTCTCTCTCTCTCTCCAAAGGTAATAAAACTAACAATAACATAGAAAATTGGAATAGTCCATTTTAAGCAATAGTGAATATTACCACAAGTATTAATATTATTTAACCCATAGCTGGAGAGATAAAGAAAGAGAGGGGGTATATAGTGACTAATTTTAGATTTTATCTTTTTATTAAAAAATTTTTTTACTGGCTTTGCAAACATGTTTTATTCATGATTCAAACAGTCTAACCCAGACACAATGGGTGACCCAACGAGTCACATCTTTTTTAGTATAAATTAAAAAAAAATTTTCCTTTTTTTTTTTTTTTTATAAATTAATGCTTAAAATATTGATTCCATTTTTTATTCATCAGATTATCCAGAGCTTTATAGTCCTACTAATGGTTACCGATTGATAAGCAATGTAGCCATCAATTGTTTATCTGATCTGAAGAGATCAATAATATTTTGACATTACAGAAAGGAAGTCATTTTGGAGTTAATGTAAATATATTTATTATCTTTTAATATATTTCATATTCTTTTTTTTTTAATGTAAGTGTGGTAATGACTCATTAATTTTATTTTTGACGAAAT